>CM042560.1:14435000-14787500 GCA_023630585.1 Cranoglanis bouderius
GAATTTTTTTGTAGTTAATTAAGAGAAGGCACACCGCCATCTTGCTCTGACCAAAGTGACTTGAACGCACCCGAGGTCATAATTACGACAACTCATAAATACGAATTTCCCAGGAGGATTTGAACACACCAACAGCTTGCCTAAAATCTACTCCACAAACTAGCTAGCTAACGCCAACTTGCCTAAAATGGCTATGTTTAGCTAGCTAACTTTATTCAGCTTACCAATATTTGGGCAGCACTTTGGCTTTCAGGGCCACCATGTTGTAATCGTGAAACACTGAACAATAGCAAAGTTGTAAGCATAAAAAAATTGCATGCCTTCACTTTCTGTCTACTATAAATGCTTGTATTTTCTACGAGATATGTACAGTATATGTAGCAGGCTAGCCACTGCTTAGCATCATTTAGCCGCTGACAGGACTCCAAGCCATAAGAATCTTCTACATCATTTGAATAGCTTTCCTTGTATTTTACGACACTCGTACACCATTTTAGCTAACATCAATCCGATTCCTAAATAAATCTCTTGTTAGGTTTGTCAGGCAGATTAGAACCAAGTAGCATCAGGTTGCTAAGCGACTCGCGTCCTTTTGCAACCGGGTTGTTGTTTACAAACACTGAAGGTGTCTATTTCCATCACTAAAAATGATAGCTAAATGCATATCGGTCAGTATCTCATACACACATGTATACAGTAAGACATGCAAGACAGCAAGAGGTCACACATGTACCACAACACACACACACACACACACGTTCTCACCCTCCCACACTCCATTACAGCCAAGGAAGAAAGAACAATGGGTTAATATGTTGTTCCGGAAGCATGCTGTAATACACACAATGACACTTTTACTAACATGTATAATGCACACACACACACAGAGCTCGTTGTGTTCTGCTTCCTGTTTGGGAGATCTCCAGCAGCATCTGGATCAATGTCCGAAAGAGGGAGAAATGGGGGAAGGGATCAGTGTTGAAGTCTGAACGTTCTCCGAAAGCCTCCTCCTCTGAGCTGAGCTCCAACTCACCACGGAAAGACAGACGGGAGGGGAGGAGAGAGAGGGAGAGAGAGAGAGAGAGAGAGGGAGAGAGAGTAGTAGATACTGACCAGCACTTAATCATTACCCAACAGTTAGACAGACTAGATCAAGACTTTGTTTATTAAAGCACACACACACACACACACACACACACACACACACACACACACCATCTGATTCATCTTTTTATAGCACTTTCTTTGAGGGTCATGATGTTACACTTTCTTTCTTTCTTTCTTTCTTTCTTTTTTCTTTTTTTTCTTTCTTTCTGTCTGTCTGGCTTTCTTTCTTTCATTCCTTCTGTCTGTCTTTCTTTCTGTCACTTTCTTTGAGGGTCATGATGTTATACTTTTCTTTCATTCTTTCTTTCTGTCTTTCTGTCTGTCTGTCTGTCTGTCTGTCTTTCTTTCTGTCACATTCTTTGAGGGTCATGATGTTATACTTTTCTTTCATTCTTTCTTTCTGTCTTTCTTTGACCACTTTCTCTGAGGTCCAGTGGTCCTGATGTTACACTCCTGAGGAATGTATAGTTACATTGCTATGGAGACTGTGCAAGTTGCCAGGTGCAGCTGATGTGTAATTTCCATGGGTTAACACAGTTATTCTTTTCACAGTCACACTAATTCTGATTGTGCTGAGCAGGTTGCTCTCAGGGGACTAGCAGATAACGCAGTGTTGTTGCGCTTCTTTGAGAGTGAGAGAGAGAAAGAGAGAGAGAGAGAGAGAGCACTAGGCCAGCTGCTGCACTGCAGCCCTATTACAGTCAGCACCAACTGAGAGCACAGTATGAGGAGATAAAATGTCAGCACTTTGCTACACAAAACAGTAATGAATGTTTTCATGGGCTGTCTTAATCCTAATCATCTAAATCTTGCCTGTTATTATTTCTGCTCATAGTGGCTGATGCAGTAATGTAAAAGGATGTTAATTATACACTCTTTAATAGGAACGCCTGTACATCTGCTCATTTGTGCAATTCTGAGATGCTTTTCTGCTCACCATGGTTGTAAAGAGTGGTTATTTGAGTTACCATAGCCGTCCTGTCAGCTGGAACCAGTTTGGCCGTTCTCCTCCGACCTCTCTCATCAACAAGACACTCACTGGATGTTTTTTGTTTTTCGCACCATTCCATGTACAGACTGTTGTGAGTGAAGGTTCTTGTTGTTTGATGTAAGCATTGTGAAGCGCATCACTGACTGATCGGATAACTGCATGAATGAGCAGGGCTACAGGTGTTGTGCAGTATATCGCAGGTGTCAGGTCACATATTAAGTATAGGAATATTCTGCAAAACAGTTTTTCTTTAATTTTTTTTTATTTGATAAGGGGAGTCTACACATCTAATTGTTGCATATAGAAATAAAACCCATATCGGAGTGTCTGGTAAAGCAGGGCTACACAAGCACATGCAGGCTTCCTGCAGCGTGTAATGTTACTAATAGTGATGTGAGTCACTCTATATAATGCTTGTATTTGGCACTGATGAATCAGACAGTGTTTAAAAATGTACAAGAGCCAAGCTTTCCTTATTTGTTTAATAGCGTTAGCAACTTTGTTTTTCGGTCTAGCTAACCTCAGCCAGCTGCGTGTTGTTCTGTTCCAACTGGATGCAGAATGAGATGCTAAAATTGGATGTAGCATTTCTGAAAATGTTTGTCTTGGATGAATCAGATCAACTATCAGTGAGAGCCAACAAAGAGCTGCATGCCTCACAGGCAGATTCACTGGGTAACAAAATATGTCACTGTGATGGTAATTGGTGGAGGAGTGTTTTGGATGGGTGGGTGGGTGTATACAGTGGTTTAGAGGTTAGCACGTTTGCCTTGCATCTCCAGCGCTGGGGGTTTGAATCTCGCCGCCACCCTGTGTGCACAGACCCTGCATCTTCTCCCCATACTGCAGGGGTTTCCTCCAGGTACTCTGGTTTCCTCCCCCAGTCCAAAGACATGTTGTAGGTTGGTTAGCATATTGTCCGTAGTGTGTGAATGTGTGTGTGATTGCGTCCAGGGTGTCCGAGTTCCCTGGGATAGGCTCCAGGCTCCCTGTGACCCCGTGTAGGATAAGCATTACAGAAAATGGATGGATGGACGTTTTGAGTGAGTGTGTGTACATATAGTCAGAAGTTTCCAGCTGTCAAATACGTACACATCACCCATCCTGCATATACGCCACCATTCCAGCTTACTGCCTAAGACTATTTAGGAGACTGAGCTAACACGTAAAATGGCAAAATCCACAGAGTATTTCAGTGGGTTGAACCAAGCGCTCGAACATCTGGGTTTCGTTCAGCGACGCCAGCAACTTTTAACATGATCCATCACTTTATAATAGTAATAATCATATGGTTGTTGTGGTTAATTACATGCAGCTATGTACTGTAAATTGTTTAGCTGAAGGGAACTTTCATACAAAAAAAGTTGACGAAAATGGATTAAGACAATTGGACAGAGAACTATTTATTTATCCTCTGCTTTTAAATCAAAACAGATATCTCATCTGTTCGTAGTTGAAAGAGGTATCATGAAGAGCCAGTGTGAAACAAAACCACTTTAATCCATTTTATTTATAGCCATAAAAGAAATCTTAATGGTGAAGCATTAAAAGATAACTGTTATGTTTGTAAGCGAGGAATGTAACGTAGCCGAATTTTAGCTCTGCTACAGTATATATGTTTTATTTAACTTGAAACTCCACGTGAATGAATGTTCAGACTGCTGAGTTTCCCTCCATGTGGTTGTCTTATATTCTGATAAGTTAGATCTTAACCACATGTGCAGTCAAAAGTGTCCCCGGTTATCCTGAATGTTGGTTTGCGTGTTATATCCTAAACAGCTCATGTCAACACTTCCTTTATTGTCCCTTGTTTCCAGATGTTCTGTGCACAAAATGGCTGCCATGCTGACAGTCAGGATTACGCATATCGCTTCTAATCGCAGCACAGAACTCCGAATTGGTCTCTGGTTAAAAACTGCAGCAACTACAATTAAGAGATCAGTCTGTCCAAATGGCTAATAATCTCATTTGTTTCTAGTGTACACCAAGTATACATGTCTTGCACGCATTATACTATAATATATAACTAATTATATAAATAATGCACTGGTAATAAATAAAGCACTGGTCTGTTTATAGCATGTGGCGAAAATGCGTCTCAGAGCCCCTGTGATTTGACGTATCAGGTTGAAACGATGCTTGTGTGAGACAACCAGGTGTAAACAACGTCTCTGTCTCTCTCTTCAGCTCCCTTCAGCTCCCAGAGCAATTCCTACAGACCACTACGCATTCTAAAAACACAAAACATTTCATTATGGAATTAATACACGGTAATGACATGAACGAGGTGATGAGGTGATTCTCGCAGTGGTTACATTCATTCAGTGTGAAAGACCTTCTGCAGAGAGGTAGGTTCTGTTAGGCAGATGTGCATCTGAGGGATGGAGAGTTGGAAAGATGGAGAGAGAGAGAGAGAGAGAGAGAGAGAGAGAGAGTTCTGAGAAAGTGTGTCATTCTCCATATGTGTGATGACTTCATCTAAACAACACCACCACCGTCTACTTACACAGTCATTGCTCTATGTGTGTGTGCGTGTGTGTGCATATGTGTGTGTGTGTGTGTGTGTGTGTGTGTGTGTGTGTGTGTGTGTGTGTGTGTGTGTGTATTGATATTGAGAGACATTAGTACTTTCTTTACTTTAAACTAAAAGAGTCAAAGGATTTAGGTTACTAAGGGTATTTACCTACAGGGACACACAAGATATTATGTATCACAGAGATAATAAATGAAGATAAGAACACTGTGTAAGAGTGTGTGTTGGTTGGCTGACATCATTCCCGAGAGCACAAGTCACTGATCCAGTCGTGTTGCTTTGCTCAGGATCATAGACGGACCTTTTCAAACTGATTTTGGACACTTTTTGGCACTGTGTGTGTGTGTGTGTGTGTGTGTGTGTGTGTGTGAGAGAGAGAGAGAGAGAGAGAGAGAGAGAGAGAGAGAGAGAGAGAATGTTGGCATTGCCCTTATAATTGGTCCCCGAGTGAGAATGAATGTGCTGAAGCATGACAATTTTTACTTTCTTTCTTCTGTCAGTTTGAAAGCGTGCACTCATATAGAAGCTCTACTGGGCCTGAATGTGTGTGTGTGCGTGTGTGTGTGTGTGTGTGTGTGTGTGTGTGTGTGTGTGTGTGTGTGTGTGTGTGTAATGAATGAATTGAATGAGGAATGAGCTCATTAATAAAGATCATTTTATTACAGTGAGGAGATAAAAGATGGCATTGACTCTTTGTATCTTCACACACACACACACACACACACACACACACACACATGCGCACACATTCAGTCTCGATCTCTTGATCTCACAGGCGTACACACATAGAGCTCATAATTACAGATGAGCAGAACAGAGAAGGCTTGGTGTGTTTCTACATGATTCTACTGAGGATCAACTTAGAACTGGACACAAATGCTCAAAGATTTGAAGGGAAACATGATTTTTGTAGGCGGAGTCTAGTACCATCTGTGTCACTGTAGAGTGTGTTTATTTCTTGTCTGACTGAGAGGGGAGAAAGAAAACGATTGGTATTAAGTACATGGAAGTATATTCAAGCCCATCTCATTACTATTCTTTTTATTCCTGTGTGTGTGTGTGTGTGTGTGTGTGTGTGTGTGTGTGTGTGTGTGTGTGTGTGTGTGTGTGTGTGTGTGCGTGCATTCTAAGCACATCTTGTGGTCAGATTCAGAGATTTTCTTTTCTTCCTGTACTGCAAATGTTGAAGAAGTTTTGCCAGCACTGTATTTAGCTTGACGCCATGACCCTGACAGTTACGGCTGTTCTGCACCACAGAGGATCCAGTCGGAGCTGCCCAGTCCAAACACCGTCTGGATGCCTGTCTGGCACAATGCTGCACACGCCAGCACACCCGCACTCTCTCAGAATCCTTCTCTCATAGAATAAAATCGACATTAAAATTGATAACCTACCCCCTCGTCCCACGTGACAGTGGAGAACCGATGAGTCTTTAGTCAAGAGGTACGGAGGTTTGAGCATTATATATAGAGCTTTTAGAGTAAAGCTTCAAATCATATGTTTCATTACATCTCTGAGACATAAATAGTAGCTTGAGACATAGCTAGAGTTGCAAAACAACCTGAAACTCTCCGATCTTAAATTCATTGTGGTGCAACAGAAAGCCATCGTCCAGAGAGCATGAGTTCGAATCCTCATGACACACCCACAGCTATCCGTAATTACTCAAGTAGCAGTAAAAGTAATAATGGTAATAATTACTTGAGAAAGAGTAATAAAGTATCCAATGAGAAGACTACTCAAGTAGCAAGTTACTAGTTACTTCGGATCTGATTAAAATGAAGGGAAAATCCTGAATCTCAGGGCGTTTTCACACCTGGCTCGTTTGGAGCGTTTGTTTCGGAACCTTCTGCCTTGCTTTGGTTCGTTTAGATATATATGAACACGCTCGGATCCACACCAAAACAATCGGGCCGAGACCACCTCATTCAGCTTGCAAACGAACTTTAGAGCGGTTCACTTGTGGTCAGTGTGCGAATTATACATTGACTTTTGGGTGGGGTCACCTTTGTTCAGTTTGCCCAGATTAACTAATTCGTGTAATACAGATGCGTGCTTCAGTGAACCCCTGTGCTGTGCCTTTAAAACTGTTATGTAACACAGACGGAGGGAGGCAGGATGCATGCGCAGGGGAAAAGTCAGTTTATTAGGAACAGTTTCATTCAAACGTAATGGAACCAAAACAAAGGGAAACAAACCATAATCCACAAAAACGGTAAGGCAATAATCCATAAGAGATAATCCATATGGCAGTAATTTCCAAAAGAGATAATCCACAAGGCATTTATTCCAAAAGAGATTGAACATGAAAATGAAACAAAACAAAACAGAAGCAAACGCACGAAACTAGGCTATGGTCTAGGAGCTACGAACTATGAGCTAAGAGCTAATGAGCTATGGTCTAGGAACTATGAACAGGGAGCTATGAGCTATGATCTAGGAATCATGAACTAAGGGCGAGAGAAAGCGAGATAGCAGGCGTACAGCACATGCTAGGAAGAACTCTATTTATTCTGGTCTAATACTCCGCGAGGAAGCGGAAACGGGAGGAGGTTTATATACACAGACAAATCAAAGACAAACGACGTTAAACACCGAACACCTGAAACTAATAATTAAACCATAAGCGGAAACCCTATGAATGAACGGGGGTGGAGACATGACATAAACCAGAGAACCAATAAACAAAAAGGAGGCGGAGACATGACGTAAACGAAAACACAAGCACATGGTGATGTAAACAAAGCGAGAGTTCATGAATGCATAGTCCAGCGGGTTTTTGTGAATGGAGAGGCGCTGCTCTCAGCAACGCGGCGCGAGGAATGCGGAAGTGTTCGAGCGACTCCGAGAACGAGGGAAACTCTAACAAAAACAGCACATGACCACAACACTTTAAATGCTATAATTCATACAATGCTGTTAAGCTTTGTGACGAATAATGCCATGAATGCCTTAAAAAAGTAGTATGTACTTTCTGAACTACTCCTCAACTTACTTGTCTTTTCTTGCCCGTAAAAAAAAAAAAAACTGCCTTATGTCTGTTCTTACTCATGACATCACCAGTGTTAAATGAAATCTGAGTGCATAAAAAGGCCTCTGTTATTTATATGTGAAAAGGTCACTGCATTAAGTTTCAATTTATTACTAACCTGAACTGTACACGGATAAAACAGACATTAGTGAGTTGTGTGTGTTTGTATGAAACACCATCTCAGTATGTCAAAATTATATTGAAGTGATTCGTAACCATTTCACCGCTGAGTGGACGATCATGAGAGAACACGTGCACACATAGCTTACTGTTATTATAGAAAAAAACTATAGTATCTTCTGTGCGCAAGACGTATTTGGTCTAATTTACATTTTTGAGGTTGTAAATTATTTGTTTCAAATTCTTTTGTTGTATGTTATATGAGTTGTATGCTATTTTAATTAACAGTATTTTATCAGATTGCTTCCTTCACACTCAAGACTTAAAGTGACTTCAAGACAACAGGTAAACTTCATCATAATCATTTCACCATAAGCATTTCATTTTGATTAACTGTGCAGGAAATTTATGCTTGAGATACAACTGTATTTAGATTATGACATTTATTTTCCAAGAAAAAGTGTTTTTCGAACACTTACGGTATCTCCCGTGCTATCTCCATTGCATTTGGCCTCTTGAGTGCAGGACTGCATAGTATTTCCCACATTTAGCCTACTGCGTGCCCTCATGCATTGACAATAGTACGACACATTTTAGGGATGGTCAAATTTATATTGACATTTTCAGATAGACTGAGCAATGCAAACTATTTTTCAGTATTAAAACTTAGTAGACCAAGGTCTAATGTGTCGGCCAAGGAAAACAATTACAGCTGATGACAGAAACATTGTGAGAGCTGTGAAGAAAAACCCAAAAACAACAATGTCATCACGAACAACCTCCACAGGCCAGGGAAGGTATCACAATCCACCGTTCGAAGAAGACTTTGAGAGCAGAAATATAGAGGCCATACCACAAGATGCAAAACACTCATGAGCAGTAAGAATCGGAAAGCCAGATTGGAATTCGCAGAGAAATACAGAGATGAGCCACAAAAGTTCTGGAACCAAGATTAACCTCTAACAAAGTGATGGAAAGGCCAAAGTGTGGCGAAAGAAAGGAGCTCTTCATGATCCAAAACATACAAGCTTATCTGTGAAAAATGGTGGAGATAGTGCCATGGCTTGGGCTTGCCTGGCTGCTTCTGGAATAGGCTCACTAATCTTTATTGATGATGTAGAATGAATTCAGAAGTTTACAGGAACATTTTGCCTGCCAATTTACAGAGAAATGCATCCAAATGAATCTGGAGGAACTTTATCATACAGTAAAACAATGGTCCAAAACACATTGCCAACTCATCAAAGGACTTTATCAGGGGGGAAAAAGAGGAAGGTTTTAGTCTGACCAAGTCAATCACCAGACCTTAAGCCAGTTGAGCAGCATTTCACCTCCTGAAGATGAGACTGAAGGGAGGAAGCCCCAAGAACAAACAACAACTGATAGAGGCTGCAGTAAAAGCCTGGAAAATCATCAGAAAAGAAGAAACCAACAATTTGGTGATGTCAGTGAGTCACAGGCTTGATGCAGCTATTGCAATCAATGTACTGTATATGCAACCAAATATTAAACAATATTTAATTTAATTTACTTCAAAACTTATCTGTTCTGATACTTTTGCTCACCTAAAAATTGGGTGGTCTGATACAAAAGGTTCTATGTTTTATGTTGTTTAACACATCTAGATGTAAATACCAGTAAATAAAAACTGAAATCTTAAACTCTCGTCACATATCCATCTTTTGATCTCAAACCCAAATGTCTTTGGTGTATAGCACAAACAAATAAACTGGCCTTCCTGTTCCAGTAGTTTCAGAGGGGGACTATCAGCAAATAGTTTAGCTACTTACTAGCTAACTGATTCAAAAAGCTTTGCAACTTGCTGCCCAACATGGCATAATGCACATGCTACATGATTCGATGTAGTATAATGTAAAGTTTTCCCATAATTTAGAAGTGGATTTCTCTCATGTGAAGTGTTCCACCATTTCCATCAAATGTTTTTTTTTTTGTTTTTGTTTTTTTTAAATAAAGTGATGTGACACACCACATTACTGTTTCCTGTTAATGTCAGACAGTCTTACAGATGATCTTTTGGATACGAGTGTGTGTGCAACAAGGTTACATACTGTCTACTGGCTTTGGTATACCATGATATGTGCATTTGGTCCAATCCTACCAGCACTAGTGTACACTAACCTTTTCAAAGTTCAACCAATAAGATCAGCCAGTGTAAAGAAGGCTAGCCTGTCTGTTCTGATCCCACAGAAGAGCTACTATAGCACAAATTGCTGAAAAAGTTAATGCTGGCTATGATAGAAAGGTGTCAGAACACACAGTGCATCACAGTTTGTTGTGAATGGGTGCCCATGCTCCTGACTCCTGTCCACCACCGAAAGCTCCTACAATGGGCACATGAGCATCAGATCTGGACCATGGGTGGCCTGGTCTAATGAATCACCTGTGTGTGCATCACTTACCTTTCAAGTATTCAAAAGAGTATTCAAAAACCAAAATAAAGGATAGTGGCAGGAATATTCAAATCTGGATTTCTTCATAAGGGGAGAGGTGCATGCTTCTGGGACTTTTTCTAATGTGGAATTAAAAAAAAATCTTGACATTAATTATAATGAAATCATCTTAACACGTTCTTAACCTGGCCTGTATTGCACATGGATGGCATTGTGGTTCATAAATATATCTAGTTAATATAACACAAAGACATTTGACCATTAAATTGTGTTTGTATTCTCAGCATTGCGCCAAAAATATTTAACAGTGAAGCTCAAATCTGTATGCCCCTGTACCTCAACCGCATGCACAGGGAAATGTCATTAGCCTGTCATCAAAGCTGCTATTACTGAAACATGGCTTGTTTTATGGGAGTGCTGTGTGTTTTCTGAGTGCTGTATATTATTTTTAAAACCACTGGCCATAAGTCATTAAACTCTGGTGTGTAAATAGTGAGAGTTTTTTTAGCTCTGGTTCTGGAGAAGTGATTTGTCCGTTGGAGATGCAATAGTGAATGAATGTTTTACAATTTTGGGGTTTTGGTAGAAAAGTGGAAAATTACAAACCGCACATTTAAAACATTCAACACCCCAAATATCACATCGAGCTGTATTATGAAGAAATGTGGACCGAGGGTGTTTGTATTCTTAATACACAAATAATGAAACCCTTTCATTTCCAATATTCCAATATTAGGCCAGTATCTTGACTCTTGAGCAATTTTAGGTTGCTTCATGTAGAAGCCCGTAATGCAAAGTTTTAAGTTTATGGTGATCATACAAATTGACGTTCATGTGATTTTGGTGTAATTCAACCAGACAAGCCTTATGGCTAGAAATATTAAAAGTAGCACCTTTTGTTTGTCATTCAATGTTCCATTTTTATTATGTATTAAAGTCCCATTGAGCAAAAATACGTCCAGAAGATGTCTTTTGTTCGTCTTGTCGCATGTTGAGAAGACGTCCCCTGAGGAGCCAGAATGAAAGTTTTTGTGACATCTCTTTATGATGTCTTCTGAATGTCCAAAGCATCAATCAGTTTGTCCAAATATTTGGACAGTACACAATAACAGCAACATGAACATTATGCTATGACAGGCAACCACTCACCGCAACTGATATTGACAACTTTTGAATTGGACTGATATTTCATGTGTCTTGCACGTCCACAGAAGTCCAAAAAAAACCTCCTAGCCAGACGTTCAAATATTGAACTGCATACCTATGTCCAAGAGGGGTCATAGTCAGATGTCCAGATACTGAACCTGATTTGCACGCCATTCAGATATGGTCCTGGACCGACTGATGCAATGATCTGCACGTCTGGCAGACGTCCCTTTTTTGCTGGGATACGTTTTAAAACATTAAAACATTATTGCCCATCCTGGGTTGTTTCTCAAATTCTCTCACAATAGAGTGCAGCAACTGTTATTATTATTAGTTACATTTATATAGCGCTTTTCTAGACACTCAAAGCACTTTACATAGTGGGGGGAAATCTCCTCAACCACCACCAGTGTGTAGCATCCACCTGGATGATGCGACAGCAGCCATAGTGCACCAGAACGCCCACCACACACCAGGTATTGGTGGAGAGGAGAGTGATGTAGTCAATTCAGGGATGGAGATTATTAGGGGGCCATGATAGACAAGGACCAATCTTCTGGCCAAATTTCACCAGAATACTTAATGATCACAGAGATTCTGGACCTCGGTTTAACATCTCATCTGAAAGACGGTGCTCTTTTTATCTTGTGTGTCCCCGTTGCTATACTAGGGCATTAGGACCTACACAGACCACAGGGAGAACACCACCTACTGGCCTCCCTAATACCACTTCCAGCAGCAACTTTAAGTCTCCCTTTAAGTCTCTATCATGTGGCTCAGACTGAAAGATTTTGTTGCTGTGTTTGTAACAGCGCTCTGGTCTGTGGTCCATTCACTCTCCTTTTGGCTCTGTTCCAGGCAGAGGATCAGTCCAACATAAACACACATACAGTGGGAATAGAAAATAATCACCCCCCTTTAAAATAATCTCATTTTGTTGCTTTTCAGCCTGAAATGAAGATGGACACAGTTTTTGTTTTATCCGGCTGTATTTACTCAGTGCAACTTATAACATCCAAGTGAAAGATATAACACCAACATGTCACAAATTATTATTTTTTTAATTAAACAGAATCACTGAGTTGGAAAAAGGATCACCCCCCTCCTAAAAATGACATGTAAACTCAATAAGGTGTAGCTAATCACCTTCTCAATGGCACACAAAGGCCATTTGCCTTTCAACTGTGATCAGCTGTGGTCATTTTGATTAGCTCAGCATGAAAAGAGCTTTCCTGGACCATTTTGTAGTGCAACTGAAGCAAACAATCAACTATGGGTGGCAAGGCACTGTCAAAAGATCTCCGGGATAAAGTTTTGGACAGGCACAAGTCAGGAGATGGATACAAAAAAATTTCAAAGGCTTTATCCATGCCTAGAAGCACAGTGAAGTCTGTTATCAAGAAGTGGAAGGTATTTGGTACAACACAGACCCTCCCTGGATCAGGACGTCGCTCCAAACCAGATGAAAGGGCCAGGAGGAAACTGGTCAGCGAGGCTTCCAAGGGGCCTACAGCAACTCTGAAGCAGTTGCAGGAATTTATGACAAAGAGTGGTCATTGTGTGCATGTGACAACAATATCACAAATTCTCCACAAATGTGGCTTGTATGGGAGGGCTGCAAGAAAAAAAGCCACCCACGACTGAGCTTTGCCAAAACGCACCTTGAAGATTCTGAGTCCACATGGAAAAAGATGTTATGGGCAGATGAATTATTTGGCCTCAACACCAAACGATATGTCTGGCGGAAATCCAATACAGCTCACCATCCAAATAACACCATTCCTACAGTGAAGCATGGAGGTGGTAATATCCTGTTATGGGGGTGTTTCTCTGCAGCAGGGACTGGAGCACTTGTCAGGGTAGAAGGAAAATGGATGGGGAAAAATACCATCAAATTCTTGAGGAAAATCTGCTGCCCTCTGCCAGAAAGTTGTCAATGGGAAGAAGGTTTACCTTCAAACATGACAATGACCCAAAGCACACAGCAAAACTGACCACACAGTGGTTGAGGGAGAAAAAGGTGAATTGCATGGCCTAGTCAGAGCCCAGACTTAAACCCTGTGAAAAAAAAATCTGTGGAATGACTTGAAGACTGCAGTCCACAAACAGTCACCATCAAATTTAACTGAACTTGAGCAGTTCTGCAAAGAAAAGTGGGCAAATATAGCAAATTCTAGATGTGTAAAATTAGTAGAAACATATCCCAACAGACTAAAGGCTGTAATTAAAAAATTAAGGAAAATTAAAGCAAGGGGGTGATCCTTTTTCCAACTCAGTGATTCTGTTTTTTTTATTATTATTTTTTCTGACATGTTGGTGTTATATCTTTCACTTGGATGTTATAAGTTGCACTGAGTAAATACAGCTGGATAAAACAAAAACTGTGTCCGTCTTCATTTCAGGCTGAAAAGCAACAAAATGTGCTTTTCTATACCCATTGTATACAGATAGACATATAGCACACTGTTTACACACTGTATTCAGAGAATGTCTCCTTATAAACTAATGCTCACACAGACATACATATGGCTTTTATTTAGCAAACAGCTGTACAATATGTGTATAGAAAATGCTTAGGTGGAGGTGTGAATGTCAGTGTGTACTAGTGTGACATTTTGTCAGGTGATATGGATGCCCAGATGATGCCAGTGGGCTTGCATATGCTGCTGCTGCTGTGTGTTAGAGCGTAGAGCTTTGGGCCCTCATAACTCAACTCACTATTCTCAGACATGTGTCATACAAACCCAGTCCACTGCCAGCAGCCTCAAGCTAATCTCTCTCTCTCTCTCTCTCTCTCTCTCTCTCTCTCTCTCTCTCTCTCTCTCACTGCGCTTGGCTTAACTCAATTTCTCACCTGCTGCTTCTGTGCTCTCCTCCGCTCCACGTTTCTCTCCATCTCTCAGACGGATGAGTGTGCGTGGGATATTGTGAATAGAGAAATTGGCACTAACTGAGACTTATTAAAGAGTAGTTTTACAAGTAACGCCACCGCTAAACCTGTGATCTTGCTCATTTCTTCTTAAAAGCCCACACCAATCTTTCTCTTTCTCCTTATTAAAATTTAAACCTTTTATTTCTCAAAAGAATACTTCACAGTTTTCCAAGCTAATATGAATTTGGTGCGAAGTGTGTGTGTGTGCTATTATTACAAACAATTATGGAGCAACTAAAGGACAGGTAAACCTGTTGACTCATCTATTTCTAATGAAAGTCAAACAGCAGTTGAATTTGCACTTGATGTATTTGTAAATTAAAGCTCTGAATCTGTAAAACCAAATCCTTTCAGAGAGTTAACGTGCAGGTGGCGCGTGGGTGAGATGAAGAAATGTTTTGTTTTGTTTTTTAATGACTGTTTTAGACCTGCCAATCTTAGACATTTTGTGATGGAGCTTTGTATTTTAACTGCTGAACACAAAAATATGCCAAATGAGCAGTCTTCTTTCCCCCCCAATAAAAACAGCAGAATCAACATGTGAATCCAGAATGACTGACAGTTGTTCTGAACTCTCGGCATGAATGATGTGCTGATGCGGCGCTCTTGCTTTCTGTCACAGAAAATCGAGATTCATTAATGTGAGATAAAGTGTATCAGTGTGCGTCTGAAGTAAATATAAGTATATAACATCTTACATCGTTAACTATATTAGCAAAATTTATAAGGGTGTCACTGAAATATTTCAGCCAAAACATACTGCAGTAAAATACATTAAATAGGCTTACAATGAAGTTTAAAATATAAGACTTTTGATGCTAATTATAACTGTACAGTGATTTAAAATGGTTTAAAATAGGAAATGGGGCTTACAGGAAAAAAAAAAGTTTGACTACGTCTGCCCTATATAGAAGAATCACTGCAAACCAATACAAAGTTATTCAGACGGATCAGCTTTATCCTGTGATGAAACATTTCTATCCTAATGGGAGTGGTCTCCTTCAGGATGACTCCGCCCCCCATCGAGTATGAAAATGATGTACATATGTGGTGACCTTTGCTGTTACCATATCTCAACACAACTGAACATCTGTGGGAGATTTGGGACTGACATTTTAGACAGTGCTCTATATTATCAAAACCATTTTCCTCCTCCTTCTCCTCCTCCTCCTCCTCCTCATCATCATCATCATCAAAACACGAAATCAGGCAATATCTTTTGGAAGAATGGTGTTCATTCCTCCAGGACAGTCCCAGAAACTTGTACTGAAGCTGTTCTAACCGGTTTGTAGTGGTGTGACATCATAATGAGTCATTTTGTGGTGTTGTTTTTGTTGTTGTTGTTGTTTTTGTCACCCGTCTGTATTTTACATTTGTTGATTGTAAGCTGTCCTTACACTTCCATTATAAATCAGATTTGAGTAAATAGTGTTTCTTTTCTTCATGCAAAGAACTATGTTGAAATTTCTGTCCTTGGTAATCAGACATACGGTACAGTGTTAGCTAGAGATTGGTATTAAAAACGCTGGAGTATTCCTTTAAATCCGTTTTCTGTATCAGTTCGCTTGTTCACTAGAGGACATGGAGGTAACTGGGGTCACTGCGGAGATATAAACATGCGAAAAGAATGTTTCCCTCTGACATATTTGTAATGGGTTTCTGATGTGTTTTGGACGAGTGTCTGTGTGTTTCAGTGTAAACTATGCTTTGCTAAGCAGAAATGGGTGGGCTATAAGTCAGGGGGAATTCCAGTGGCCCAAATTACAATTTCCAAGTATATAAGCGATGGGGTGTGTGTGTGTGTGTGTGTGTGTGTGTGTGTGTGTGTGTGTGTGTGTGTGTGTGTGTGTGTGTGTGTGTGTGTGTGTGTGTTTTTCCAGCTCTCAAATGAGTGAAGCCGTGTTAGTTTGTGAATCTGTGTACTTCTCTGCTTGGCTATAGGTAAAGCTGTAGTGTGTGAAACACTCCTGTGGTCCACAGCGTGACCTCTCCGGTGGATTCATCTCTATGGTGAGAGTTATTTGTTGTGGGCGGGAAGCAATGACATGAGAACATTTAGCATCTGGTTGACTGACCCTGCTAGTCTACATGGACCTGTAAACTTGGCTACACAAGGCCCATACAGACTTTATGTGAAGAGCATAGTGACAATTCTAGCAACTTTTTTTGAGCATGCAGTTTACTACATTAATGATTTCCTGAGTCAGATCTCGACCACCAGCAGCGAGTCTGTTACAGATCACGGTAATGTCGATCATCATGAGGTGACCTTTGTGTTAAAATGGACTAGCTTGAATAATCATAGTGTACAATCAACTCGTAATATCCTCGGTGCCAGGTCCTTTCCTTTCTTTTCACACAATACAAACCCTTCAGAGATGAGCATGATGGTGAAAATGAGCCTCACTGGCTGTGTGATAAGGATGTGGTTGTGATGTTTGTAGGTTTGTATGCCGTGTCTTAGTTCTAGCTCTGTATCTCTTGGACAGCACCATTTGCAGCTGTCTCATGTGGCGGTGTGTAATCCCACACAGGGCTGAACAGGGCTGAGTCCAGCCATTTGGCCCTGCTGCCTTCTGCTTGGAATTTCTCATAAGGCGTCTGAGCAAGGGGAAAGCTGAGCTTTTAATCGTGTCCGTGAAGTCAGTGGAAAAGCGGCATGGGAATCTTTGTTTTGTTTTGTGTATGTGGGCAAATTCATGACTAATACAGTAAAGTTTAGTTTACCATGTGAAATTTGCCTCATAAGACAATCCTAAAGCTTTAAATACCATTCACGTTATTTGACTCGCTTATAATACTGATGCTGACTGCATATATAAAATGTGACCATAGAGGGCAGTGTTGCACCTCAAAGTTGAGTAAGACTGCTGGTCGTAGTCTGTCTTTACTGGGAGATTTATGATGTTATCACAATGACCAAGAACTCATGCAGTACAAAACCAAGAACTCAAGCAGATGCCTGGATTGAACTTGCATGCAAAAACACAGTGTTAATTCTCTAAAAATAAAAAAACCTTTAGACAAGTTTCTTAAACTTCTGCCCTGTTGCCTGACTACTACAGGTTGGTACTTTCCATAATCGGAACCTATGAAATTGACAGTCCTTATCACTCAAGGTGTACTTAAGCTGTACATTCTCTAAAGCTAATAAAACCTATTTTAGATTGAATATATTGCAGTGTAGACATCATACATTGCACATCTTTGGCATGCATCTAGTATATATATATATATATATATATATATATATATATATATATATATATATATATATATATATATATATATATATATATATATATATATATTTACTTAACACAACTTAACTTAATACATTTTATGCCCAAAAGTATGTGGACACCTGACCATCATGCTCATATGTGCTTGTTGAACATCTCGTTCCAGATTTAGTACCCCTTTGCTGTTATAATAATGAGCTCCACTCTTCTGGGAAGGCTTTCCACTAGATCATTAAGCCACCAGAGCATTAGTGAGGTCAGACACTGATGTCGGTCAAAAAGCCCTGGGGTGCAGTCTGCAGGGTTGAGGTGAGGACTCAAGTTCTTCCACCCCAACCTCAGCGAACCATGTCTTCCTGGAGCTCACACTGTCATCCAAACAGGTTTGGGCCTCTTAGTTCCAGTGAAGAGAAATCTTAATGCGACAGCATACAAAGACATTCTGTACAATTGTATGCTTCTGAATTTGTGGCAACAGTTTGAAGAAGGTCCACATATAACAACAAAAAAACAAATCCTATGACATTTAATACAACAAAATACAGACGTTTTTAGATGTTTAGTTCCTAGAAAAAATCTGAGTTCTTTATCTTAAGGCCTAGGAGCCCCCAAGATCATCTCTGTAAATCTTATGGAACGCTCACAAGCACAGAGAGGTTTGCACTGATTGCACAACTATGCTGCTCAGACAAAACACCCACTGACTGTTTACTGTGTGTGTGTGTCTGCCGTAACAAAACATCTCAGTTCACTACAAACGAGATAAGTGACTGCATCATTTCTGGTTCTGTGAGTTTATGAACCAGGAATATTATAGTAAACTAAACTAAATGAGCAAAAAAAAAAAAAAAAAGCAGACTAATTTCAGTATATTTATTTTTTTAGCCACATGCAAAGCATAGAAATCAAAAACAAGTGTATTTGTTCCTGTAGCTGCAGTGGCAAGGAAAAATCCACCCTTAATTGATAGTACTTGCATATTAATTATTTTTATATTTAGCATGTGATCTTCAACGGTATCTAAGATTTAATTTGTAATCAAATTTGGATTAGTAAATTACCTGCACTGGACCTCATTTATCAATCTTTAGTAACGTTGTGTGTAAATGTTTGAATAAGTCAAACCGAATTAAAATTTCCACCGTACTCGCGTACGTATGTTATCACCCATAACACACCAAGCTTGTTCCCGACACAGCTCATTTGCATGTAGTGACACCCACAAAACTCCATAAAAGGCGAAGTGCACAGACTGCTGGGAGCACGAAATGAACGATCAGGGTAGAGTCTGAAAGGCAGAAATGGAAGTTATTTTGACTCAATTCTATGCCAATACAAATATTTAATAATATTAATATCAAATGAGGCATTTGTTTATGGCTTATGACTGTTTATATATATATATATATATACAGGTGCATCTCAATAAATTAGAATGTTGTGAAAAAGTTCATTTATTTCAGTAATTCAACTCAAATTGTGAAACTCGTGTATTAAATAAATTCAATGCACACAGACTGAAATAGTTTAAGTCTTTGGTTCTTTTAATTGTGATGATTTTGGCTCACATTTAACAAAAACCCACCAATTCACTATCTCAACAAATTAGAATATGGTGACATGCCAATCAGCTAATCAACTCAAAACACCTGCAAAGGTTTCCTGAGCCTTCAAAATGGTCTCTCAGTTTGGTTCACTAGGTAAGCCACAAACATTCATTGCCAAAGAAGCTGGCTGTTCACAGAGTGCTGTATCCAAGCATGTTAACAGAAAGTTGATTGGAAGGAAAAAGTGTGGAAGAAAAAGATGCACAACCAACCGAGAGAACCGCAGCCTTATGAGGATTGTCAAGCAAAATTGATTCAAGAATTTGAGTGAACTTCACAAGGAATGGACTGAGGCTGGGGTCAAGGCATCAAGAGCCACCACAAACAGACGTGTCAAGGAATTTGGCTACAGTTGTGGTATTCCTCTTGTTAAGCCACTCCTGAACCACAGACAACGTCAGAGGCATCTTACCTGGGCTAAGGAGAAGAAGAACTGGACTGTTGCCCAGTGGTCCAAAGTCCTTTTTTCAGATGAGAGCAAGTTTTGTATTTCATTTGGAAACCAAGGTCCTAGAGTCTGGAGGAAGGGTGGAGAAGCTCATAGCCCAAGTTGCTTGAAGTCCAGTGTTAAGTTTCCACAGTCTGTGATGATTTGGGGTGCAATGTCATCTGCTGGTGTTGGTCCACTGTGTTTTTTGAAAACCAAAGTCACTGCATCTATTTACCAAGAAATTTTGGAGCACTTCATGCTTCCTTCTGCTGACCAGCTTTTTGAAGATGCTGATTTCATTTTCCAGCAGGATTTGGCACCTGCCCACACTGCCAAAAGCACCAAAAGTTGGTTAAATGACCATGGTGTTGGTGTGCTTGACTGGCCAGCAAACTCACCAGACCTGAACCCCATAGAGAATCTATGGGGTATTGTCAAGAGGAAAATGAGAAACAGGAGACCAAAAAATGCAGATGAGCTGAAGGCCACTGTCAAAGAAACCTGGGCTTCCATACCACCTCAGCAGTGCCACAAACTGATCACCTCCATGCCGCACTGAATTGAGGCAGTAATTAAAGCAAAAGGAGCCCCTACCAAGTATTGAGTACATGTACAGTAAATGAACATACTTTCCAGAAGGCCAACAATTCACTAAAAATGTTTTTTTTTATTGGTCTTATGAAGTATTCTAATTTGTTGAGATAGTGAATTGGTGGGTTTTTCTTAAATGTGAGCCAAAATCATCACAATTAAAAGAACCAAAGACTTAAACTACTTCAGTCTGTGTGCATTGAATTTATTTATTACACGAGTTTCACAATTTGAGTTGAATTACTGAAATAAATGAACTTTTCCACAACATTCTAATTTATTGAGATGCACCTGTATATATATATATATATATATATATATATATATATATATTTATATATATATATATATATATATATATATATATATATATATATATATATATATATATATATATATATATATATATATTCATTAATTAATGCCAATAAAACAGTTGGTTTTCACAAAATTTTCTAGATGCTATTCTTAGTCCCTGACCTAGTGAACTAACATAAGGATGTTTTTTTTTTAATCGAGACTCCAAAGCACTTCTATAAGTCACTCTGGATATAAGGGCATCTGCTTAATGCTGTAAACGTAATACAAATAAACAATTTAACCTCAACAGTATATTCCAGATATAAAAGTGCAGTATCTCATTGCAAATTATATGATTTGAAGTCAATCAATTCAAGGTATACATTAGTCTTCTTATTCGTAAATTTAAAAAAACTCAGGAGCACGAGTAGGATACAAACGTTTTTTCCGAATTTACAGGATTTTCAAGAATACCAAATTTCTTGTGTAAATGCTCCTACAAATGATTTATACATAAATCAGTTTGTGTCCAACTTGATAAATGAGGCCCACTGTCCTTCACTACCAGCTGATAGTGGCGCCAGTGGCATCTACAGTCGCCCTTGCTTTATCTCTGCTTAATGCAGCAGTGCTTTAGTCTTTCAGTCTTTTAGTCTTTTGGTCCAGCTACACTCTGCTCAAACTGATCAGCTTCCAAAGCTTCAACTTTCGTGCTAATACCACCATCAAAGCCATCACACGCTTATCATCTTGTAGATCAATAACTAGCTGAGCCGAGTCCCTGTCGTAACTCAGCGCAGCAGCGCCGTATAGCTGCAATGCATTCTGGAACTTTAAGTCCAGCCTTTGCACCAACGTCACCACTAATTCTACACTGGACTTCTCATTAATATAACCTTGAACATCACTGGAAAATGGTGAGTGAGACATGGCTGGCTTTACATAATAGTATATTTAGTCATCATGGAAAACACTGGGCTTAATGTATTTTTTAAATCACAGATCTTTGGTACTGTTAATATTTCAACCCATAGACTTTGTATTTTATCAAATAATAATATAATTTCCTAACAAAGTAAACATCAGACTGACATTTTGTGCATTGATGTGATGCAGCTGCTTATTTTCCAGCTAATGTATTTGGCCTATTTTGTCCACCGAGTCTGCGCCATGGTTCGACCTCGAACAGAACCACTGCTCAGAAGTGGGCTAAAATGGTTCCTCCACTGAGCTAGACCCTCAGCGGAATAGCAATCAGGGCTTTGCAAGAGAGCCACTGTGTGTGTACCATCAGAGCTGCAGGTGCAGAGGAGAGACAGAGGGATGAACTAATGCATTTAGATGGTGAAACAGGCAAGAAAGAAAAGCAATGTAGAAGTTCAAACGGTGGGGAAAAGTGAATGGAATGTTTGCAAGAGGAATCAGTCTTTTATTAGTTCTGGCTTCAAATGACTGTTAAAGAAACATTGGTGCACACACACACACACACACACACACACACACACACACACACACACACACACACACACACACACACATATGGTCAGGTAGCAGCAGGTTCATGCTCTGAACATGTCTGGAACTAAATTCAGCATGACCTCACTGCATACCTTAAAATAGTCACGTTATGTTTTGTGAAATAGATTTTCCATGTTTTAATGCTGGACAGATGGACATGGACAGATGGTGTATTAGTTACAGATGTGACAGCTGTTTTATTATATATATATATATATATATATATATATATATATATATATATATATATATATATATATATATATATATATATATATATAGTCACAAGTACAGTTGGACAAAGCGTGTGTGTGTGTGTGTGTGCGTGCGTGTGTGTGTGTGTGTGTGTGTGTGTGTGTGTGTGTGTGTGCACTTCCTGCCCCAATTCTGAATTAAGTTCTACCTTCTTTGCCTATCCTAAATGGCTATGGGTTAAAAATTCTACAGGTTAAGAAACACGCATGAGGTTCTTCAACAATGGAACCTTATCCTGTCGGGAGAGAGTGTGTAATTAGTCAGCAGGGAACACCCGCAAACACATACCCATACATACAGAGGATCAAGGGCCTGTCATCCACTGAGCACTGACCTCTGTGTTTAAACAGGGCAGGAGGGGCACTGCTCCATTGTTGTCTTATCTTTTACGCCCCACAGGATAGACTGTATTCGAACAGTTCAAATTATAAAGTAAAAAAAAAAGCAATTCCCCAGGTCATGCTTATCAGATCGCTTCAGGTTTTTTCTTTGTTGTCTAATGGGGTTATTAAAGGAATACTCTACCTATTTTTTTTCAGTCTAATCTCTAACTAATGTAGCAGAAGTTTGATTAACATGGACAATAATTTGGATTCTTTCTCGTATAACTGTATGGAGTGTTTTATTCTGCTTATACCACAGCAATTTGCCAACAATTACAGTTTTATATTTTAACGGTTTGTAGTTAGGTTTAATGTTGTGGAACATCCAAGAGACAAGTTAGTTCCTGTTCTCTCTCTCTCTCTCTCTCTCTCTCTCTCTCTCTCTCTCTCTCTCTCTCTCAAAAAATGCAGCTTGTCATTTAACCAAGAAACCTGAAAACATAAACTCATCTGTCCTGAACACTTTCCTGAGCTGGGAAACTTTGCTACAAAGTACAACACATTTTGTTTAGTTTTTTTGTTTTTTAAAAATCTGTTCATTATTAGTCTTAGATTATGTGGAGCATCTGGTGTACAAGCCCCTGTGTTACTATACAGAATGTACCGGATTTTGTGGAGTTTTTTTTGTTATTGTTGCGGCCAGAAACGCTTGATTTTGCTGCGGCTTTTTTTCCAAACTTGCGATGCAATTTGCGAAATTTTGTGTGAAACTACTTGAATTGGAGAAATTGAAATTGCACTAAATTGTTTTGCACGGTGTTTCACAATGATGTTTGTTGGTAAATGAGACCTTTTATCTGTACTCCTGTTCGATGCACATGAATCGACGTGGGCTTTGGCTGAATGTGCATTGTGATGATGTCACATGACCCAAATCTGTGGAAAATCTGCAGTAATTTTGAAAAATCGCAAGCTCCTCCGAATATTGCAGAGTTTGCTTGATTTTGCGTTAATTTCTGTGATCGCAAAATCACAAAATCCTGGAGGGACTGCCTATAGAAACGACAATGCACTTGAATGAGTGCATCAGTATAAACCTATCGTTCATGTTACAGTTAACATATTAATGTGCTGTTATACGAAAACAATGAACTCCTGATCAATCAGATTCGAGAACTCAACCGTAATGTGGTATAAACATACATAACAAATAAAACCGTTTATGTTGTGACAGTCAGTAAGAAGTTTTTAATTTATTTGAACCTGCTTGTCGCAGGGGCTCGAGCCAGTGATTTGTCCACTCTTGTAGTGCTACACAACAAGAGCTTTAGTAACACTTTTGTTCATGTCTGTCTCATTCTTACACATTTTTTGTTGGATTTGTAGTTTGGGATTTTTGTTATAGCATCAGATAATTTATATGATTAAAAGTATCAAAAATATTATCTGTGGTAATCATCCATACACTGTTAGAACCCTCTAGGAAAACCCTTGTGTTATGTTGAATCATATAGCATCATTATAAGAGTGTATCTTACAGATGTGGTGGATAGAGCTTTTCCTTATACACCACTGGTAATGTGTCCGTTCAATTTTAAACTTGTTTCGAAACAAGTTAAACAGTTTCCTGGACACGTTGGCCGGCACCAAAATTTCTTAGCGGAAACTCTGATGCACAGACGTATACATATTCAGGATATATATATTTGTCTCTTAATTTGAGCTCTTGAAAGAAACTTTTCGCTTCATTAGGTGGCTTGTGGAGGGTTAACTACAAGATATTCCTGGCCCGAATCAAGTCTGTTAAGCAGCTGTTGCAGAGGCTCAAGGCTGTAGATGTTATTCTCCTCTGCTTGTGCTTCAGAGCTGTGTGGGAATTAGGAGGGAGATGAATGTGTATCATGTGATCAGGGTTTGAAATGATCACCTGCCCTAACCAAAAGCAGGTAATACTTGTATGTATCCTATAGTCTGTATCAGACATCATTTGAGATTCAAAATGTGCGTAAAAAGGAAAGAAACTGGATGCTTTTATAAATAGTGATGGGCTAACCAGCTCTCTATTCACATCTCTCTTTAAAAAAATAACATAGGTAGGAAATGATGTATTAAACTTATAGAGATAAACTCTTGCATGTATGAAATTCCTTGGCCTAAATGTGACAAATTAGTAATTCTCTCCGCCTCTCAGATGTACACATGCTCACTTTCTCTTTATCCATCCTATTTTCCCATTCTCTCTCTCTCTCTCTCTCTCTCTCTGTCTCTCGTGCATTTCTGTCATGAGACTACACAGCTGTTGCTGCTTGGGGGAATGTTTTTCTGGCAAGAAAGAAAGAACGACAGAGACACACAGAAGCATGGTTTCTTCCAGGCATAACAGCAGAAATCCACTCACTCACTTCTCTTTATTCAATATATTTTACATTGTGCCCAGTCCACCTTTAGTGCCTGTTAAAATCAAGGTCGAATATCGTTCAATCTCATTTCACCATGTACAGCATTTCTTTAGAGCTTTTAATTATGGTCAGCTCAGCTTTACATAACTCGAGGTCTACAGCTCTAAATGAGCTAACCAAGGAGAAACCAAGACAAACAAGAGGCCAGGGTGCAACTTTTTAAAGGTGCTTAAACATACAATATTTCTAACTATATTTCTACATACAGTATTTCAATTCAATTATAGTTCTATAGCACTTTTAACATTAAACATATTATTTGTACATATTGATTATTGCATATCATTAATAGATTTATATTTAGAGGTGTAATCAGCAAGCCAGAGCTGTAGGCCTGAGACGATCTGATTAATGAGACTCACAACGGTGACACCGGATAGTGCGATGACTTTGTTAAACCACTGAATGGTATGAGGGATTCGCAGATCATTTAATAGTTGTACTACAAATGTAGTTAGATGCCATTTAACACCATCTTCTTTGAAAATATTAAGCTGTATGCAGGTATTATGACATACCATATGCGTGGTGTTGGTTTGATCCGTTCCACACTGTACACTGTAATTGTGTAATGACGCAAGTCCCTTTCAGTACAGAAGTCAACTCACACTGACATCAGCGTGACGCAGGACATTCTTCCTCTTACTCACTCACTCACTCTCTCTCAGTAACCGCTTTATCCTGGTCAGGGTCACGGTGTATCCGGAGCCTATCCCGGGAACACTGGGCGTGAAGTAGAAATGCACTCTGGATGGGAGTCCATTTTTCAGGCATACATTCACATCTAGGGGCAATTTATCTTAGTCAGTACATATACTGGTATGTTTTTAGGAAGTGGGGGGAAACTGGAGAACCCAGAGGAAATCTATACAGTCACAGAAAGACAGACAGTGACCAGCGCTAAGGATCAAACCAGGGAGCTGTGAGGTGATGATGCTATTCACAGTCTTGCACTCTGATGGTGTAGGCCATGATATAGGCCTTGTTCACACCTGGCATTAACATCTGTCTCAAGTGATCTGATTACAAGTGGGACAGTTGAGACGCATAGCTACTCACACCGGGCATTACGAACATGTCTCCTGTGACCACCTGCATTTGAATTTCATACATAATTTCCGCTGGAGGAAGGGTGTCATGTAATAAATGTCCGTCAGCCTTCTGCTGCATTTGTTTTCAGGCAGAGATGTCCCGCGAATCCTACTTTAACTATATAACTGAACGGCAGATGAGACAATGAAAGAAGCTATGAAAAGCAACTGCTTTCTTAGCCATAAGTCCCTGCAGAATGCTATGGGTGCACACTAGAAGTGGAGATTGGTGGAAAAGCGTTGTGCTTGGGGCATTCAGTGCTAAACTAAAATGACACAGTCGATTAGGCGGTTCTTCGTAGCTGTCCGGGACGCTTTCTCGTTCACACTACAAATGATGTGGTCATATGCGTCCCAGACCACGTCCGAATGTGGTTTGAGTGATCAGATCACAGTGCCTCTTCGAGACACATTTGACCCTGTTCACACCTGTAATTAGCGCTGTCTGCTTGCGATCCCATCACCCAAGGCGCATGTTAATGCCAGGTGTGAACACGGCCTTGACCTGTTTATGTGCAACCTGATAACCTGACGTACTAAAGACTTACTTCCCTTTCATAACTAGCCTCTAATATGGATATAGCTTACTTTCTGCACATCACCCATTCAACCCCTTCAGGCGTCTTTGTAATAATATGGCCTAAGTGACGTCACACGCCGACATTTTTCTCACACGTGTTTTATTTTGGAGACGGTGAGAGGATAAATGTCACTTTGTTCCATTGTATGAACAGGCCGTGTTCTAGCCAGGAAAGCCGCACAATAGGCTGTCTTTTCAGAAATAATAATAACACAACGTCCCAAAAGCTCAACAGGGTTCAACTCCATGCAGGAGAGACGCAGGGCGCGAGCTTTACTGCTTTACTGTGTAATGGGAAAGGAGTAGGGGTTGGGCGAGTCCATTTTCGAGGAGGGGAGCGTGAAGAATTCAATAACACCAGAAAACACATACTTAGTCGCGTTTGTCTCTGAATATTTTTTTCGTAGCTCGGTGGTTCTTGCTGTTTTTTTATTTTATTTTATTTTTTTTTTAGCTGCGTATATTCTACTTCAGTACGTTTTTCTTTACGAGTATCTGTTAAGGCTATTGTGTATGAAAGACGACTCTGTGAAGTTGGAGTTGGTTCGCGCCGGCGGCACAGCGGATCAGGGCGCTCAGTTTTGCAACTCGGAATGTCAAAGTAGCGCTTGAAAGTTTGTGAGCCACTCTGTTTACACCCGTGCTTTCTCATGGAAAACAACCGGAAACAAATGGAATATCGCGGAATCGACCCTGGATTTGGATTATTATCATTTAACAGGCTTATAAAGCGCACACTTATTTTAACGCGTATAAACTGTTAAACTTTTTTTCTCTCTCCTTTTTTCTAGCCGTTTGTAGCAGGGTTTTCTTTAATAGCTTAATCTACACACCTGTGTACGCAGTTTGTGGTGTCGGAATCACAGCAGCTAAGATTTCAATTAATTAATCGATTGATTAATTAACAGTTAATTGCTTTGTTGTGAACATGGAAGCGGATCCAGGCTCTCCAGCGGAGTCCCAGGCAGCCGGGGGCGGTGTATCGGATAGCTTCTCTCAGCTTTGGTCGGACGTGATGGGGATGTTGGTGAGTTTTTTTGTCCCCCCACATGCACACACTGACTTGGGGGAGGGGGTGCGACAGGAAGGTAATAAGTAAACTGCTATAGTGTTCCTATAGGTCTTATAGAGAAGGGGGCTTTATTGTCTGTGCAGTGCGCGTGAGGGTGCGCATGCAAATCAGGGCTGCACACATTACATTACAGGCTTGTTTTCACTGGATCCAAAGCGCAGGTCAGCAGACTTTCCTCGTCATTTGCACGCTGTTCCATGTACTTCATGAGAAGACTTCATGGCTTCATGAGAAGAAATAGCGCTGGGTGATTGGAATGGGGATTTTGGTAGTTCCTGTGGAAATGATGCATTGAGCTACAGTGTAGAGTTTGTCTATGGAGAGAGCGCGTGACGGGCTACAGAGTAACAGTGTGATCATTTACAACTCGCTCTGGATAGATAGATAGATAGATAGATAGATAGATAGATAGATAGATAGATAGATAGATAGAACATTTACAGATAACATAAATACAGTAAAAAAAAACAAAACAAAAAAAAAACAAATAAGAAGGATAGTGCAAAAAATATCTACTCAAAATCTATTAAGGGGGAGAGGGAGCTTCTCTTTACAGAAACATGTAAACAAACTCTACTTAATGCACTTGGATGTTGTGAAAATGTACAAGAAAGTGTTAAGGTACCAGCTAAAATGTGCCATGATGTACTACTACTAATCCTACTACAACTACTACAACAAGAAGTACTACTAATACTGTTGTTACTACAACTACTACTACTACTATTCCTACTAATAATACTAACACTACTGCTACTGCTACTATTCCTACTACTACTACAAATATTATTTTTACTACAACAACTACTAATAATAGTACTTCTAATCCAACTACTGCTACTATTTCTATTCCTACTACTACTACTAATACTATTGTTACTACAACTACTACTACTACTATTCCTACTAATACTACTAACACTACTGCTCCTGCTACTGCTACTATTCCTACTACTAATAATAATACTACTAATAAAAAAACTACTACTACTAATCCAACTACTGATACTGCTACTATTCTTAATAGTACTATTATTATTATTAATAGTAGTAGTAGTAGTGTTACAACAACTTCTAATACTATTCCTACTATTGATACTACTAATCCAACTACAACTATTGCTACTACTACTATTCCTACTACATCTATTGCTTCTACTACTTCTAACACTTGTATTACTACTAATAATAATAATGGCAACAGTAACAACACAGGATCTACTACAACTGATAACGTTACAGCTAATCATCATCATCATCATCATCGTGCAAATAGTCTCTACTTCTGGTTCTGTCTGGACACCGGGACGTCAAATGTTTCATCTGTGGAATTAAGCTATAAAACTGTCAAACAGCAATGCTGCCGTTTACTGTCTCATACATTCTAAAACTTGGAGGTTTCATCAGCATGTTTAAATGGAGTAGACCAGAGGTCGGGAACCTTTTTAGCTGGCAGAGCCATTTTCTTTAAAGAGCCAAAGAAAAGTTAACTTTTTTGATGTTTTTATGTCTTCTTCTTCTTCTTATAGTTATTACCTTTACTATTATTGCATAAGTATAAAAAGTAGTAATATAATAAAGACCTTTTAACATTTTGTGTGTTCTCGACCTAACAGCCTGCACTTCACCGACTTCCAAATACACAAATTTGTCTGTCCGTTCGGACTGGAAAGAACGATTTTTTTTTTTCATTTAGCCATTTCACCTTTGTTAATAATCTGAAAATAGACTGGCTATGTAGTTTTCAACCAATTTATGAATTAGACCCAGAAATTAACGCTCTGCTCCACATTGCCCACTGAAATTTG
Organism: Cranoglanis bouderius; assembly: GCA_023630585.1. Lineage (NCBI taxonomy): Eukaryota > Metazoa > Chordata > Actinopteri > Siluriformes > Cranoglanididae > Cranoglanis > Cranoglanis bouderius. The sequence goes on from CM042560.1 coordinate 14,464,548, forward strand.
AGCTTGTTGTCCCACAGGTTTGTGTATACATAACAAACGGGCATCGATTATGAATTATGTAATATTTTAAAATATGTAATATGTAGAGTTTTAATTGAATTGATGCACTAGCTTTTGTGATTGTTTTTATTTTTATTTTTTTTACCCGCCATAGGCAATCACTGAAAGAGCCATATAGGTTCCTGACCCCTGGGGTAGACTCTGGCATTGCGTGATGTAGAGATGTTTGGATGGTTGACCCTGGCTGAGCAAATTGAATAAGATTTGGCTGTACTCTTGGATTAATCTATGTCTTTTGATCAGTAAAGGCTCTATAAGCAGTCTAATAAACATAGGAAGCCATTTGTCTTGGTGTAGAGCTTATTTACACTTCACCAGAAGATGAAAAGCTCAAACGACACTGCCATTTTCACTGCAAGTCAACTTCTGCTTTGAAGGCTGAGGTGCGAGTATGGGGTGTGTGTGTGTGTGTGTGTGTGTGTGAGTGAGTGAGTGTTGCTGAATATTTTGTGTTATGAGTTCTCACAGATTTGCTAATCAGCAAGGCAAACTCCGACCACACATTTGCTGTGCGATAAAAAGAAATATGCTGTTGGTGTTGGTGGTCTTTATTGTATAAGAATAGGAAGTGTTGAGTAGGAATTAAAGAAAAATCATATTAGTGCTGCAAATAGCGGTGAAAAAAAAAATTTCTTTGCAGGATTTCATTTAACTAACACTACTACAGAACTCGTAACTAGGCTTACTTAAATAACCGGTCACTAACTACAATACTGACATTTATCAGATGATCTGTCACAGCATGAGAATATTAACGAGTGATTATGACAAACAAATCAGACATTATTAGACAATATTCTGGTGCATTTTTTGCTAGTTCAACTCACATGTTTTTGAGACTAAATGTCTTATCAGCTGGATTAATTCCATACAGACAGAATACAGCTAAATAAATACCACTTCCTGTCTCACTAGCTGAAACACTTCGGGGTTGTTTTCGATTCCTAGAATCAGTGAATGGACTGTTTTTTTGGGATCGACTTCGGTGTAACCCCGAAAGCAAATTGGCTACCTGATGACTTGGTGCGCTAGCTTATATTAAAAAACATGCTAAGAAAAGCAAACAATGTAGTGTTTATGAACTGTTTACAACAGCATTGGTAACTCATGCCCAACACTGTGTAACGCACATGCTTCATCGAGACCATGTTCATTTTCAACCCACTGAGTTTTCAAACAAACAACTGACTTAACGTAGCATGAGATAATATGGAAACATCCACTGTTTCATACAGTGATTAGAAATCAAAATATTACTGAAAGCAAGACACAAGTTGTGTCATGAGGCCGTCAGTGTGGTGTACCGTAATGTAAAGAGATCCTGTACTTCACGCCGTTTCCATTAAATGTGTTTTTATTTTCAATAAAGTGACAGTGCGCACCACGGCGGGCTTCATAACACAGTCCAGTTAAATGATGATTAAATTTGTTGTCTGCTATTTATATTATCTATTTTGTCAATTATTTGTTAAAGCCATATATAAATAATCCTATAATTATCATACCTATTTTAAACATGTTTCTAATTCTCCAAATTCCTTTGCTGTGACACTTCGTCATTTTGTCTCCACCTCGAACTCTAAATTGATGCACCTGAGCGTGTCTCCTGATATTAAAAAAAAAAAGAAAAAAAAAAAAACAATCATTTTCTTACTCTTCTAGCGTGTATGAATCATTTCAGTCGCCTAGAACAATAAAATCTTTTGGCAACAAGCAGGCTGGTCTAAATATATATCCAGCTGCTAAGCATTTCAGTGCTTTTCAATAGGATCACAGAACTGCGTGGCCTTTTGAGCACGTCTCTGCCTCGACTGTTTTGAAAAGATGATTATATTATGACTGGGTTGGGAGCTTTGGTTGTGCATTGAGGCTGGATAGCAACATGCCTGAACAGAAAGCTTCAGAGTGTTATATGGTGTGTATATGGGATCCTCTGTGATCCTCCCAGGTTTGACCAAATGAAGGAACTGGCACATAGCCAGGGTGGCTTAAGTTTGGTTCACAAGACAGGCCGAATCATGTACCTCAGATTCTCTGCTTTAGAAGACATTGGGGTCTATGGAAATTGTTTTGCTGTCTTCGTTTTGGCTAACAAATACATGCCTTGAGTGATAGTGTAGTTGGGCTACTTAGTGTATGTTGCAAAATTGGGAAATACAACAGAGAGTTAAAGTAGTTAGAAAATCAATAGTGCTGTTTATTTGGCTAAGCAGGAATTAAAAGACAAGCCTTTAAAATACATAACGATATTTGTAAACCAATATGTCCCATTGCAGGGCTTGTTATGATTATATATAATGCCTCGTTCATATTCATTCCATTTAAAATCTGTATTTTTCTACATAAAATGATCCAGGGCTACGTCTGAGCTAAGGTTGTGACTAGCTAGCTAATGTTAGTGATGAACGCAGCAGTGGTTGTTATATGACCTATTTTGACCAGACAAGTGACAACGCAAGTTAGACCTCACAGAAATGCCACTTTTGTGTACGTGTGACACGTGAGCCGGTTTACTCGTTACCAAGATGGCTAGCTATGTGCTAACATCACCTACAATAAACAACGTCAACTCGGCGTGAGGTTCAAATGTAAAGGGTTGTATTTCTGCAGTGAGGTTTGGCGCTCTGTAATAGAGTAAAACACCGCCGCTGATCGCTCAGTGTAACCTCAGGAGACCGTGGTGGCATTTCCAGTTTGCTCTTTCATACATATTCGTAGACGAGTGTACAGTTGTAGCGATGCTCCTGTGTCGCTTTTGTTACTTTGTTGAACCTTAAAAAAAATACATAAATTATTTTAATGACTGAAAATTATATCTTTAAACCGGTCAGCAAATAGCAAATAGCCTGCAAACACTCGCATAAGACTAGCACACATCACCCGAGATGCGTTAAGCAGAAAGATGACATTCTGAGGTTTACCAAGCACCATTGCGAATCCTGGAATGTTCCTGACGGGAATACCTAGCACTGGGTCCATTTCAGTGTGGTCAGAGTGGGTCTAAGTCTCATTTATGTGTGGTTATAGTCGAGTAATCCAGTGAAAAAGGCAGTCAACAGTCTCTGCAAGGTTGAGACATACAGTATAATCTTCATGGTGAGGGTGGAAAGGGTGTTTTTCAAAGTTTTCCACAAATTTTTCCTGTAAAATTCCATATAAAAGGTCATTACTGGAATCTCCCTGTTTAGAAAGAGCGTGTGTAAACACAGGGTGGGGATGACTTCATAGGGTTTGGACTAGGACATCTATTCTTTTCTCCGCTCATTATGTGGAAGAGGTGATTCTACACCGCATTGTATGCGCTATACAACGATATCTGTCATCAAAGCACATTATACACAACGATAGAAAAGGACATTATTTTTTATTAGTTGTGTAGGTGCGGTCTTGGCCAGACTGCCCTGTGTCCACAGTGTACAGCCTTGCAACTTTTCCCCTGGAGGGAATGGCAGCCAAAATCTGATCAGGTCTGTGTGTGTGTGTGTGTGTGTGTGTGTGTGTGTGTGTATGAGACAGTCGCAGTGTGTATTTCTTTCAGCTGTAAAACTCCAGCTCCTTTCTGCAGCACTTGAGCAATGCTAAGAAGCCATGCTCATCATGTATGTGCCCTTTGCTAATTAAATCACATGACCTTGGTGAATAAGCAGTGACATGAACATCAGTCCGGACAGATTTTGATTGTGGCTTTTTTCAAAATTTGTGATGCAACTTGCAGAGTTTTTGTGCTTTTTTGTGGAAAACTACTTGAACTGGCGAAATTGAAATTGCACGAAACTGTCTTTCACAGTGATGTTTGTTGGTAAACGAGACATTTTTAGCTGCACTCATGTTCGACGCACGTGAATCGAAGAGGGCTTTGGCTGAATGCACGTTGTGATGACGTCACATGACGCGTCTCGGCCCAAATCTGCGGAAAAGCTGCGGCCATTTTGAAAAATTGCAAGATCCTCCAAATATTTTTTACTCAAGTTTGCTTGATTTTGTGTTCATTTGTCAAAATCACAAAATCCTGGGCGGACTTGATGATACATTTCACGTAGAGGATTCGTTGAGTCAGCAGTAACTTGTACTAAATTTTCCACTCTTTTCTGATTACAGTTCATTCTCATTAAGTCCAAGGACCACTGCACAGACGTAACCTTTTCTCATCCTGTCTTCCTCACACAATTAATTCTTCCCATCTGGCCCTTCCTGGTTCACTCTCCATCCTGCCATTGCGGATGTCCAGAGGAAGACTCCTGATAAGGGTGGGAGAGCACCTCTGACCCCAATCTGCCTCTGATGTCTCTCTCTTCCCTGGTGTATTCCATCCCAGCTTCTGTGACTCAACCCTCAACCTTATACTTGTTGATGCATCAACATCCACTTTCCTTTCACTCTTATGTTTGGGGTATAAACTCTGGAGCTGGAGCAGGTCTGCTGAATCATCATGTACACAAATTATTTTCTATGATGAGCAAATCATAAAACAAGTAATTAAACATCCCACCCTAACCTCTGTGTTGTTTATCTGGCTCAACAAGTGCTCTTGTTAAAGACGTTACATTCATTGTAGTTGTGATGCCAGCTCATTTCAGTTATCCAGAGAGGAAGTGAATGTTTAGAATGTGGTCTGTATGTTGGACAGCCATGACCTTGACCATGTTCACAGGAAAAATAAAAAAATGCAACCTTGAAGAAGACTGCACGTTTGTCTTTCAGTTTCTTTGTTATCTAAGGTCACAGCGAAAGGGGAAAAAAAGCCACATTCCATGTGGTACAGCGCCTGTTCGACATAGTTATGTATGAAACTATGCATACGTATTAACATACATTTAAGTCTCCACATTTTACAAAGCTGCAGGACTGAATCTCAGTATTGTGGAAGAAGTTCATGCAGCATGTGAAGATGTTTGATAGTGGATCATGTCCAAACTGGGAATAGTTCACAAGCCCTCACTGGTTACCATGTAAAAAACCAACAGTCTGTGCCAGCAGTGATTGTTGGTACGAATGAAGCCCTGCAGTTTGCTTTCTTTCAGAAAAGCAAACTGTGATCTATGTTGCCTGTTTCCGCTCTTTGTTAATGAGCTGAAATCTATCTAATGCAGGCTGGACTAGAAAAATAACATTACGAAGCGTAAGGCGTTCTACAGATCTTTGCCTCGTTTTGATTAGATCGACAGGAAATTAACTGTTTACTGCTCAGCGTCCTAGAAATGTTTATTTTCTGGGTGGTCAGGAATGCTGGGTGATTGATTATCTGGTCAGAGGGCAGGCATAAAAAGGAGAAAGGGCTTCCATGTTATTCCTCCTTTTCTCTTTTCTCCAATAGAGCTGACAATAACATGAGCAGGTTGACGCCTTCATTCCTCCGCTTAGAGTTTTAGATTTCTTTTTGGACGTGTGAAGATTTAGGTGTCAGTTTCAGCTCCGGGTCAGAGCCACGGTCTCCTCTTTTAACTTCCCAGGAAAAAGCCCCAGATGTAGGATTGAGTAAGCCACCCTAAACTTCTAAACACATTGCCTCCTGTCTTCGCTCTCATCCAACATGTCCACCCCCCAGGATAAGATGAGCTCATTAGGGAGAAATAATAAAGTGACCGAGCATCCTGTTAATGCTGTTACACAGCGGTGATCATCTCTGCATGCAGTGACGCGTAACTGGAAATGGTTCAAAACAAATCAGAAAAAAGTACAGTGTCACCTTTTAAAGCTGGTTTTAGAGAGCAGTGTTGGGTTTAAATATGAGATGGAGGATTAGTGCAGGGCACAGTTCTCTGTGTGTGTGTGTGTGTGTGTGTGTGTGTGTGTGTGTATGTGTGTGTGTGTGTTAGTTAGTCACCTCCTCATTGACCCAGCTGTTTTGGAACTGTGCAAAATAATATTTTATGCTTAACTTGGATTATCAACTTCGTACATATACGCCTCGCAAAAGCATGAGTTTTGTGTTAGTAAGGGATCAGACTCACAGCTGGAAACAGTAAAAACACACACACACACACACACACACACTTGCATCATTCCCTCTGTGGAATGTCAGATATGATAATGAGAATCTGGGAGGCATGTGCAGTGCGGTTGGATTATAGTGTCTCTCAGAAATCACTCGACAGGTTTGTCGACCAGTTTGGGATTGTGTGTTGATGATCAGAACGTTCTCGTAAATATACTGGACAGCCTGTTCCTCCCTTCTTCATACCGACATCCTGTCTGCTTGCACGTCATTTCTTATGACTGCAAATAATTGTATGGCACTAACAGTTCCTAACTGCTAACCTATACAGGAAATTGCTGAGAGCAACGTTTTACTAATGGTGAGAATTTCTCTGTCAGGAGTGAGAGGTGACTGCATTGCCATTGCATGATGGGATGTTTCCTGAATGAATGTGGCAGCAAATTCATACATAAAAAAATCGCATAGACTTAATACAAGGTCATATTGGAATTAGGGATGCCTGTTTGCCTAATTTTAATATTTGAATATTCATAAGAGCTAATGAATGGAGAATAGGTTAACTGGTAGGAGAGGGAGAAAAGCATCCTAAGTGTGGCATAAGTCTGTTTCTACTGCAGTTAAAAGTTCCTCGCATCTTCTGGGTTGGGGGTTCGAATCCCCCCTCCTTCCTGTGTGCGCAGAGTTTGCATGTTCTCCCCATGCTTCAGGGGTTTCCTCTGGGTACTCTAGTTTCCTCCCCCAGTCCAAAGACATGTGTTGTAGGCTGATTGGCATTTCCAAATTGTGTGAACGTGTATGTGATTGCACCCTGCGATGGGTTGGCATCCCGTCCAGGGTGTCCCCTGCCTTGTGCCCCGAGTTCCCTGGGATAGGCTCCAGGCTCCCCATGACCCTGTGTAGGATAAGCGATATGGAAAATGGATGGATGTAATAAACAGTATTGTAAATGTATTATCTCTCTTTTGTCCCGCACGCTTCATATCTTCACATCTTCCACCTGCATGAGAGAGAGAAAACTGCCTTTCCTGAGATTTTATTTTAGTCCCAACACACACCTTTAACTTGCACAAGACAGCAGAACTTTCTGCGTAAAGTATTGCCAGACGTCGCTTATCCCTTTTTAAAAAAAAAAAAAAAAAATTCTCACTGACTTCATGTGGACAAGTTTTGTAAGACAAAACAAATACTCGTTAATATCACAAATAGTGACTTCAATATTCAGTGCTCAAAATAACTAGCTGAAAAGAAGTGTCATTGAATGTTTAAAACACATTCACTCAGTTACTCAGGCATTCATTTCTGATAGCAGTTTGTGATTCAGGCTTGGGGTTTTTCCAGAGGACGACTATGTTTATGGGTATAGAAGCTGTTTCAGCTCTAAAACCTGATCAGCTGAGTCATGTTCGAAGCCATCACCATAATTAAATTCTGTATTCATGCGCCAGGTTTAAACCAATAAAACCATTTTACTTAAGTCAGTGTTCTATACATATAGAACTGCCTAATCTAAACTTCCCAGGAATATAACATAATAACAATGGATCAAGCAGAGGCCTTATTAAATGTGTGTTAATTCTCCGAGAACACCCGTTTCTGACTTCCTGTCTGGGATGCTGGTTTGTGTTTGGATGTGAATCCTGTCAGTCATTTTATAGACACTATACATGATACCATAGATCTTGCGGGCGGAGTTTCATGGATTTGAATGCATCTTTAAACTATTATTTTCCACATTATTTGTGCTAGTAAGAAATGAAGCTATCGACTATTTCACCTTTAAATGGGAAAAAAAAACGCTTAGAATTAGAACTTGCATCGACTGTTTGTTTATTTAGGAGTTTTCTCCTCAGTTAGCTTGTTAAAAGCCCCTTTTAGCCTGAAAAGCTTTGTGAATATCCTCACTGTGCTGCCTTCGTCAGTCCCTGCCAGGCTTCTGCTCTGTCCTCCCAGCTAAATCCTGGCTCTAGTCTCATATCCAGGTCAGGAGAATGTTATAGCGCCCCTTGTTTTTAAAGAGTCAGTGCACAGTGCATGACTTACAGTGAAACACCATCCGCTTGAAAACCCCCTCGGGTTTGGATGTGCAACGTGTTTGTTTTACTAGTGTTTTAGAATGAGAAAGACAGGGGAGGTTCCTCTCTGCCAGAACACGAGTTATCTTTCTGATGGAGCCCCGAGAGTGCACGCTCTTTGTTTTGTTCTCGGCTGATTGATGACTTCACTCTTGGAGTAGTTGATGATTAGTTTTTCGTTCGAGAGGAACACTGAAACACTGATATCATATTTGTGCTGAATAGTTGCTGAGTCCCCGAATTGTTCAGTGTGTGTGTGTGTGTGTGTGTGTGTGTGTGTGTGTGTGTGTGTGTGTACGCAAGCAGATTGGAATGTAGGCTTTGGTATTTCTCTGTGCACGGCCTGCTCCGCTGGGAATCTCAATCATCTGGAGCAATGTGCTTGGAGAATTGGAGAGTGGGCTTGGAATCCGTGGAAGTGTGAGAAGTAAAACTTGGTGTTGATATGCGGATGACTTGCTTGTTTTATAAAATGGATTGTGAAGATTGGTGTTCTCAACGTTCTCAAGTCCTCAAGCAATTGTGTTACGTGTTGATCATGTTGGGTTTGAACATCAAGGCTAAACAATAGCTTGAGCAAAAGATTACTCCGAACTGTTCAAAAAAAAGAATGGCGGTGCTACGGTGTTTCCTTTATAGAGAATTTAACGTCAGCTGCCTCCCCACAGTGTATCTCACCTTTTTTTGGTTCCCAAATGTATACATCATCGATTTCGGTAACTAAATTACAAGAAGCCGTTTCATGCTTAGCTTAGAATTTATGATTCATGTTCTGAAAGTAATGGCTCAGTGCAGGTAGACAATACTGTGCTAACAAAAGTGACCCACCCATTCACAGTGATTCAATATCCAAGCATTATTGCGCCATATCTCTGCCTCCCATCTTAAAACTGTAAATCTGTAAAGAGTTCAGGATACACGCTTTGTGACGGGGTGTGTGAGGCCCTCGGTTTCCCACCCCAGACCCACACACACAATGGCAGGATGCATGTGTTTGGCCAAGCCATTGCCTGGCAGGAAGAAGGCATTTCTTTTTGACTGTGGAGTGCGAAAGGCTTTAAAGGGTATCGGGAATGAGCAGGAGGTCTGAGCCAGCTCAGGGAACGGTCTCCGTTGGAGAATCTTGATGTTTGTACATACAGATGTGTGGATTTCACTTCACACAGCTGTATCTATTAATCAGATTTCGAAGGAAAGTGACATCAGACATCTGTTTTATTACAGGCTTTTCAGTTTTATTTCAGTATGAGGTTTGAGTCATGAGGTGGTGAAATAAGACACACACACACACACACACACACACACACACACACGTACACACTGAACTACTGGCTGAGGTCATAGGCAGGCAGCACCATAGATGAATGTATGTGCTCACACACCCAGACAGCTGTAGGGGTCAGAAGGGCCACTGTGTTCTTTGTGTGTGTGTGTGTGTGTGTGTGTGTGTGTGTGTGTGTGTGTGTGTGTGTGTGTCCATGTCTGCTTTTGAATTTGTAAATGAATCTGGCTTTGTGGAGAAGAGACTGCCACTGTTCATGACTCAAAAACAGCCTTCAGTTATTTAATTAAAACCACACTAAGAGCATGATGACACTGTTATACGAATAAACGGTGATGGAGCCATCTCACTCCACGCAGAGACAAGCACATGTACAGTAAGTAACAGCTGAATTCTTTTTGAGGCGTGAAAAAAAAACAACAACGAGAAGAACGTCAACAGCCGATTTGTAATTAGCTGAATCAGTTACTCCACAGCAGCAGGAACGTGCACTGTTATGCTTTAATGAAGAGTTTTCAATATTTCAATACAATGCTCGCGTAATTATTTTGTGTGTAACATAAAATCCTTTACTCCGCACATGTTGGTCATGAGCTGAATTAACATCACATGATGTGTCTGTGACACCAAAATGTGTGATATGACTGCGTAGTGAGGTGTGTGGAACTGTGGCATTTTCCATAACCCATACTTCACACTGCTTAATACTAGAGATCGACAGATTTTATTGAGTGGATTTTACTGATAACTAAGTTGGGCAGTACCTGCCGATAACCGATTAATCAACCGATTGATTGATTATTGAAATTGATACTGAATGAAAACATAAAACTCAAAGTAAAATATTGCTGAACTGTATTACAAAAACAAACAAACAGTACTGACTATACCATGAAAATGTACTGTACTTTTTTTTAATGAAACAAACAAATATATATATATATATATAAGTATTAATAAATATTAAAGTACATACAAGATATACATCCAAACTGAACCAAATAGTAACACACCAAATAAAAATAGAGACATCCAAAATGAATCAAAAAACACTTCAAATAACACAACAAAATTAGTCAGTGAGTTTTTATTTCACCTCTAGAGGCCGCTCTCGTACTGTATAATGACAGCGGGCCCTTCTCAGCCGCTCCACAACGGACGCGACTGGGAAAAACTATCGGTGTGGATTTTTGCCGATAACCGATAGTTCCAGCAATCGGTTATCGGTGCGGATTAATCAACAAAACCAATCAATCGGTCGACCTCTATTTAAGACACACTTCACCGTCATTTTTTGGGATATCCACACGTCTCCAGTTTCTTCTTTCTCGATTACCTTTGTGACTTAGATCAACTTTGCTGATGTTTGGCTGTCATCTAATCAGAGTTGTCCATATTTCTTTGTCTGTGTGTGTGTGCGTGTGAGCAGGATGGCTCTCTGGGTAACATCGACGATCTAGCGCAGGAATACTCGGAATATTACAACACGTGCTTCAGTGACGTCAGCGAGCGCATGGAGGAGCTACGCAGGCGTCGCATCTCCCAGGAACTAGAAATGGTGAGTTTACTCCTGCGCAACCCCCTCAGCAGTGACAGTTAGATCAGTGAGGAATAAATATATATTTTTGGTCTGATTTTTCAATACTCAGCTGCTTTCCAGATGTTAGCAGAAGTAAGAGGAAGTGTTATTGAACAGATGGTGCTTAATGATGTATGTCCGGTGCATGGGACATGAAAGCCAGAAGGGTGGATGTCTGTAATCCATTGACACAATCAAATGCATAGTGCCTAACCTTTGCTATTGATAAGTGTGCTTTGTGCTTTTCTGCATTTCTGATGAAAAGATCGAAATTGTGTTCCTGTTAAGTCAGGCGTAATCGCTGTGCCGAATCCTTGCTTAAAGTGTTAAAATGCTGTACAGCACATCTAGTGAAAAGGATAATCAACCATCTGATCAATCTGACTAGGGTTCCCAAGCCTCCTGAATTGTCCTAATTAACCTCAGTCTCCCACATAGGAAAAATATCCATTCCCTGAGATTTTTTTTTGTCAGGTTAAAATGATAAATAACATAAATCTAAACATTTCAACATCTGACACAACTTCCAACAGTTTCAAAACACTAAAGCCCTGTCTGGTATTGTGTCTGATGGCTTTAGTTGTCTCTCTTTTTTCTTGTATGTATGTAAGAGATTGGCTGCTCCAGTGTCCAGGGTTGCAAGATCAAAACCAAAATATGCATTTGAATCACTTTTCTTTTAAATACCATGCATGTGAATTCCGCCATCCAAATATACACTCAGCATCTACTTTATTAGATACACCTGCTCATTCCTGTAATTATCCAATCAGCCAATAATGTGGTTGCATAAAATAATGCAAATGCAGGTCAAGAGCTTCAGTTTATGTTCACATGAAGCATAAGAATGGGGAAAGATGTGATCTTTGACAGTGGGATGGCTGTTGGTGCCAGATGGGCTGGTTTGAGTATTTCAGTAACTGCTGATCTCCTGGGATTTTCACACACATCAAGTGAGCGGCAGTTCTGTGGGCAGAAATGCCTTGTTGTTGAGACAGGTCAGAGGACAATGGTGTGATTGGTTTGAGCTGTCAGGAGGAATACAGTAACTCAAATATGCTCAGAAATGAGCAGACAAGCATCTCAGAATGCACAGCATGTCAGACCTTCAGGTGGTTGAGTTACAACAGCAGAAGACCACATCCGGGTTCCACTCCTGTTGGCCAAGAACAAGAATCTGAGGCTATCATGGGCACAGACTCACCCAAACTGAACAGATGAAGACTGGAAAAACATTGCCCAGTCTGATGAATCTTGATTTTTGGTGCGACATGCATCAACAGCATGAATCCATGCCACCCAAACCTGCCTTGTGTCAATAGTTCAGGCTGTTGGTGGTGGTGATCTAATGGTGTGGGGAATGTTTTCTTGGCACACATTGGGCTCCTTAATAGCAGTCGAGCATTGTTTGAGTAGTGTTAGTATGGTGTTCCTAATAAAGTGGCAAGAGACTGTATATAACCTATATACACACACTGCCATTTTTTCATTTTCTAATGATGAATAATGTTTTCTATATATGTTAGCATTGCCTGGCATCTTGATAGCCCTTTTGGCCCAAGTTTGGCCAGCTTAAGCATAGCTTCATGGAAATGACAGGAGCCCACTCAGAAATGTTCCACCAGTTTATATTTATTAAATTATATTTATAATTTTATTTATTTATTTCCACAAAATGGATTCTGCAGACCTATAATCACATGTCAGAGATATTCTCTCCAAAAACATTGAGTTGCCAGCGCATATCTTCCTGCCTTGTTCTCTTCGCCTCTCTATTTGGATTGTCTGTAGGGTTTATGTCCATGAGGACATGATGCCTCCAGCAGGGCTTTTCTCTGCTTGTGTTGTCTTTGTGTTTGTCAAGACACCATGCCTTTTCCCTCTCAAAACACCTGTTTCCTCCACCCTCAAAAACGAGTGAGTCTTGCCTGAGATTTTGAACACACTAGCTGCATCGCTCAGTTAGTGGGGAAAAAAAAAATCATGAAGTGAAAATGAGAGAAAACATTGTAGCACTTCTGCTCAGGTCGTGGGGAGCCAGCTGTTGGCTTTCACATGAAACATGTTTTCTTTTGCTTTTTGGAAACCTAAATGGAGGTTGGAGGTTGAAAACGTAAGGGAACGGTACAGAGTGCCCTCCACTAATATTGTCATCCTTGTAAATATGAGTAAAGAAGGCTGTGAAAAATTGTCTTTATTGTTTAGCTCTTTGATCATTTGTTAAAAAAAAAAATACTCTGCTTTCATGGATATCAAACAATTGTAAACAAAACAGGTTTATCAGAAAAAAGAAAAAAAATCGGTGTGCAACAATTATTGGCACCATTTTAGTCAATACTTTGTGCTACCTCCCAAGATAACAGCTCTGAGTCTTCTCCTATAATGCCTGATGAGGTTGGAGAATACATGGCAAGGGATCTGAGACCATTCCTCCATACAGAATCTCTCCAGATCAGAATATATGGGAATATATTTCAAATATATTTTTCTCATATAAACTCATAGGGGTGCCAATAATTATTGCACACCTATATTTAACAAAGATATAAACCTGTGTTGTGTTTGCAATTGTTTGATATCCATATTTTTGTGAATTTTTTAAAACAAAATATCAAAAGGTTAAACAATAAAGACAATTGTTCACAGCCTTCTTTGCTTATATTTACCAAGGGTGCCAATATATCACATCACTTTAAAACTTGAGGTGGATATGCTACAGCAGCAGAAGTCCGCATTGGGTTCTGATCCTGTCAGCCAAGAACAGGAATCTGAGGCTACAGTGGGCACAGGCTCACCCAAACTAGACAGATGAAGATAGAATACAATGTCACCTGGTCTGATGACTCTCGATTTGAGCTCTAACAGATGGTAGGGTCAGAATTTCAACAGCAGCAGCAGCATAAATAAATTCATGGAACCATCTGTCAACAGTTTACGCTGGTGGTGGTGGTGGTGTAATGGTGTGGGGAATGTTTTCTTGGCGCACATTGGAAACCTTAATGGCATACCTTAATACCTTATTACCGTTTGAATGTTTGACTGACCTGAGCCATGACAATTTTATGCGGAAATGACACCCGGTGGCTAAACATAAACACTTTGTTTGTTTTTGTTTGGTATTTGGTAGTATTTTCGGGTTTGGTGTTTGAAGTGATATCAGGTTGATTTTGGCACCATCCCTACTGTCGAAATGCAATCACAAGTGGTCAGTGGAGACGTATTCGAGACACAGGGAAGTACAGTGTATGAACAGCTATCTGTCTCAGCTGTTCACTTGTGAGAGGATCTCCCAAAACAGATGTTAATACCAAGGCTGAATAGGGCCATTCTGTTAGAAATATACCTCTGCTACATTAGCACTGACGATAGGGCTGTTGGTAATGTCTTGTGATTGCACTCTGATCTTTGGGTAGCACTTTTGTTATCCATGCTGACTCATTGAAAAAGAGTTTCCCATTTAATAATGGAAATTTAAGGTGGCAGCCCAAGAAAAGGCAGAAATCATTTACTCTCCCCATGGCATGATAAGTGTGTGGTTTGTGGGTTTGTCTTTCCCAGTGTTTTTTAAGACAGTGTAAAGAACACTGTGAAGGTTATGCAGAGATGCTACACCCACAGGAATTGTTTTTTTCAGACCTAGATTAAGCCTGCTTATAGAATAAAAGAGAATTGTAATGCACAATGTAGCTTCAGGCATTAGTTTCAGATCCAGACAATCAGCTTGTGCCTTCCTCCAGATTTTTTTGAGCTTAGGAATGATTTGGTGCACCTCCTTTTGATTTGCACTTCATAACTGCAGACTTCATAGCTTTTAAGGTTATTATGTAAATCTGACACTCAAATCAATGTATATTTGACTTTAATTGATGTAGCTGTGACATTTATTGACATTTATGAGCCACCGACGGCATGACACTTTGCCTTTTTTACCCTCACTTTGATAGAAAGGAGAGTATGGACAGAAACATGGTGTCTCTGTGCTTGTGGCTGCCAGCCAGCCTTACATGCAACTCCCTGTAGGCCAATAACAGGTGATTATCTTGTTGCTGATTGGCTGTGTAAATGCCAGCCTAATGGGCTGATATTTTTCCAACTCTCCAAGCCATGACTTTTACGTGACCTTTCAAAGGCTCCTCACATCTGCAGCTCCAGAAGGCAATCTCTCTTCTCATGTTTCCCTTTGTTTTCCCCCCTCATCGTCGTTCTCATATTCATAAAACATCCAGGAAACCTACCTCAGCCCATGAGGCATGTAAAGCCCTGAGCTTCACATATTGGGAGAGAAGGGGTTAAAGGTTATTCCAGTATAACTGGAGACAGCGATAAATCTCATGAGCACAGCATCAAGGGAGACAGGGTCTATTCATTTGGTAGCTAAACACAGAGCTAGGAGAAAGAAATCCTCTCACACAATGTCTTCATTATGGTGTGTATGTAAAAAGCAGGGTAGAGGCTGACCACTAGAATTCCAGCATTGCATGTGGACTATGTAGGAGAAAAGTCCAAATGTTGCTTGCACCACTAGTCTGCTTTCAGTTCTCCCTTCAAGCTTTCTATTACTGTCAAAGAGGCACTTTCCCAGGCACATGACACACACACAGTTTGATACAGAAAATTGAATCAGCTCATCAGCAAGAACGTGTGTAAGACCAGACAAAACACTCTGGCTCTCCAAGAGGCCACATCCACCAAAACCCAAAACCTGCTATGTTATTTGTGTGCTTTCTTGTTGTAAGAATTTCTGACCTCCTACTAGAAAAAAACAACAACAAAAAAAACTCCCCCCCAACTTGGAATTCCTTGTGAGAAACTCGGATATGTCTACTCAACCCTGAGTTCAGTAAGTGATGTCAAATCAAAATGGCTGCTCACAGCTTCAACAGTAAACAAAGTAGCACTTCTTTACCTTTAAATGAGTTATTCTGTATATTCAGTCAGCATACAGGTATTATCTTGGTAAATCTATAACACTGATTATACAGTTCACTGTTTGGGGAGGAAAATATCCATCACTCATCACAGACAGCTGGATAGCTTGTTGTGAACAAAAGAACAATGAGGCGTCCCTTGACTACACGAAGGCTGAAAATGACATTAATTTTGACTTCCCACTTCCGAGTGTAGCGTTAATCCCCGTCACACACCATTACCGAGAGCACACCAGCTGCATTCATATTTTATAAATTGAACGTCCTTACAAGGATAGTAAAGGCCAGTTTATAGTTGAAGCATGACTTTTCTCACTTTATTTACAGCTGGAGGATTAAAAGCGACATTCACCAGAACCGAAACCTACCTGTCCATCAGGCATCCAAGTCGAACAGTAAAATGTTTAGCAATTTCATGCACAACGCCGTTAATCACATTGACGAGCTCTGTTTGTCTTTAAAACTTTGTTGTCGTCGTGATTGTTGTCGTGAACTGCGGCTCAGATCAAAATCTCTGACCTTACGTTCGAAAATGTGTTGACTGATCTAGAAGATTCGGACGTCTGCTACGCAAAACAGACCTTCGGTAGGTTTGAAGGCTATGTGAGAAGTTTTCATGATGCAAACACTAACTAAGAGCAAAACCGGTTAACACTAGTACTCAGTAACCTTCTAGAATAGTACATACGTATGCACTGTGTCACATGGTGCTATACTGTCGCTGCTGTTTATTTCTGAGGAGGTCCATAAGTGACACTCCAGACGACCGCAGGATATGTGTGGCAGCCATCTTGCGTATGCACGCACGTAGTTAAAAGCAAGTGTAATTCAGCCTTAAGGTAGATGTGTGTATATGGAACACATGTGGAAGCAGTCCTTGTTATCTGCCTCAAGTCAGTGCTCCAGCATTAATGATCCATAACCTGAGCCAGTCTGTGTAACTTGTTTCCCTTTAATCATTTTTATGTTTGGTCAGAAACGGGGGTCATGAGCATGATACAGCCGGTGAGAATTTCTGAGAGAATCTGACTTATACTGAGAGGTGTCTCTCCTCACACTCTCTGGAGTATGTTGCTCTTCCCCACACTTTCTTTGTCCACCAGGCTGTGTATTTCAGGTTCAGGCACGTTGTAGTGTTTTGTGTTGTTACAAGTTCACTCACAAGTTCACTCATGTTTTAAAACTGGAAAAGATTATAAAGATATGGAGACACACCAGTGTTTCACACATTCATAATTGTGTGTCAGGGCGGAGTCATATCCAGCTTAGACACCAGCTAAAATATTTACTTGCTTACTCACTAGGCATGTGGCCATAATCAGTGGTTACGATTATAACCACGTGACGCTTTTTGAACCAGTCAAACAGAAAAGTTATTTTCATCGTACAAATTTTATATTATAAACTAAATTCTTTTTTTAAGGACCGTTGACAAAAAAATCCAACAACATAAAAGTTTATTTAGTGCCAACCGTAGAGGAGGCTGAGTCCCTTTACCTCCCTGAAGGACCACTACTGCATCCCTATGTAATAACCCATTTATTGAGGTCACTGCAAAGGGACAAGGACATCAGCTGACCACATGTATAGACATTCCACTTTGGCACTAAGTTGCACTCCTTAAAGCACTTTTCCTCCAGACCGTGTGGTGCGGTATTTTAGCAGAATCTGCGATTTTCCAACCTTAACGAAATGCTGCATTCGGTTGGAGAGTCTCGCCAGAGTACTAACCAGGTGGAGCTGAAAGAACGTTAATGCACACCATCATCATATAACAGTCATAAAAAAAAAAAGAAGTGCTAACTAGAAACAGCAACATTCCTGTAAGCGTAGCGGAAAACCGTGATATTTCTGCTACATTCGACTTGCCTCAGAAGTGGCAAGTCCGAGCTCAGAGCTGGGAACGACGTCAGTTTTGAGTGACAAAGTGGGGGGGGGGGGGGCATGGATGCCTCCTAGGCAGCTAACTTCATTTAAGGGTACAAGGTGCTGTTTTGTTTACTATTAATGCTGGGAGCTGGATTTTGGTTTGACGTCATTTCCATAACTCGTTGAGGAGACCATCGCTGACTCATTGCCTAGTTGAGGAGACCATCCCGAGTTCCCGGGTTGAGTTGAGAAGGCGTATTCTTTGTTTTTTCCAAGCTGGAGGTCAGAAAATCATTTAGATTTAAATCATTTAATCATTTAGTTAATCGAACACAGAATTCATTTCATGTAACATCAGTTTCACATGGAAGATGATTCCACACCCTACCACCTCCAAAAAGCCTGCCTGCTTTGACGGGTACTTTCGTGTGTGTGTGTGTGTGTGTGTGTGTGTGTTTGGGGGGGATTTAATGCTTAGTCATATGCAGTAGTGTTTAGGTAACACTGGCTCTTCATCTCTTCCTGTTCACCCACCTGTGGTCTCTCTCTACTGACTGGAGTCTCTATTAATTTAACCCCAACCACATCCACCCACAGCGCCTCCCACACTCTGGAGCTTCTCTGTGTCCCCGTGTCCTGTTTTTACAGATGGACACTGTGTGTGTGTTCTCACTTCTTCTCCCACTCTCTCTTTCCCTTCCTGTGCCGTCAAAAGGACGCGCATGCTTCGTTTTAAAATGGTTATTTGGCTCGCTTTTTGTCACTCCGTGGCCGTGGTTTTGCGCAGGCGGGATTGAGAAACGGTTGTGTGTTTTTGTTTGCCTGATACTCCGTGTTCGTACATCACCAAAGCTCTCCGGCAGCCATTTTGTCCGGTGCAGGACGCAAACACTCTCTGGCGCTGCATAACCAATGACCAGTTTATTATGGAGTATTTTGTGTGTGTGTGTGTTTGTGTGTGTGTGTTTGTGTGTGTGTGTACTCATCTCCAGTTTGCCTTCATGTCATCGAGTGCAGCAAGGAACAGAACATCTTTGTGCAATTTATGTGTGTGTGTGTGTGTGTGTGTGTGTGTGTGTGTGTGTGTGTGTGTGTGTGTGTGTGTGTAAATGTGTGTTTTGGATGACACTGCCAGCCATGATTTATGTAGACAGCCCTCTGTGTGTGTGCGTGTGTGCGTGTGTGTGTGTGTGTGTGTGTGTGTGTGTGTGTGTGTGTGTGTGTGTGTGTGTGTGTCAGTGCCATGTGGGCATGGCACCAAGGCTGATGCTGATCTAGCAGAGTTTTCAAAAAGAAATACAGAAAATAAACCTCTATGTGGGTTATGTGGGCTGTTCAGGAATGGCTGTGTGTGTGTGTGTGTGTGTGTGTGTGTGTGTGTGTGTGTGTGTGTGTGTGTGTGTGTGTGTGTGTGTTTTCAATGTCAAGCAGAGCTTACAGTTTACAGCACAGATTTATTGTTTCATAGCTTCCTGACTTTACCTAACACACCGCTGAGGGCTAAAGCAGACATACTGAGTGACACATACACGCACACACATGCACACACACACACACACACACACACACACACACATACACACACACACAGACTCTAACTTTTTTTTGTTTTTGTTTTCCTCAGAGGGTATGCATAGCTTGCGGGAAAATAAGTGTGATGCTGATAAACGAGAATCTAAAATGAAAATGCAATAAAGTACTCTGAGGTTTTACACACACACACACACACACACACACACACACACACACACACACACACACACACTGGATATTATATCCAGGCAGAGGTTGTTAGTGTCTACTATCTAATATGTGCTACTTTCTCATAAATGTCACTGATGGCAGCAAACTTTTAATGAAATGAGTCAAACCATGTAATCTTGTCTGCACACAGATTGAGATTTTGACGTTACTCCATTTCAGGCTTTTTCTGAAAGTCCTTTTAATCCAGGGATTCCCAGACCTTTTGTGCGTCCAATTTTCATTTTCTGTGACCTCATGCCTTGAACACCCTACATTTAAATCTAAATGAAATTCCATGTCTACTGTAGCATTTGCACATTTTATTAGGTCAGTAACGTGTTTACGTCTATGTATGTAGTAACGTGTAACGTAAATGACTAATAACCAGAGGAATATTCTTTATAACACTGACTTACCAATCTAAGTATGAAGTGTTGTGTTGTTACCGGAAAATAATCCATGCAGAGGGGTCTGGTTTATATTTGGCGCATGAAACAGCGGCCGCATCGTTCACACACTCGCTGCATATCTCATGTACATCTGGAGGATTTAGAAGTGACATTCACCAAATGGCACGTCAAAGCGAAACATCCCCGTGCATCAGATTTCTAAGTCAAACTGTTGAATGTTTAGTGATTTCATGCACGGTGATGTTAAACACACTGACGTCTCGCGTAAAACTTCAAACGTTCCGTCATCGTCGTGATTGTTGTCATGAGCTGCGTCTCAAAATGAAAACTCTGACCTTGCACTCCAAAATATTTACTAACCTAGATAATCCAGATGACTAAATGAGATCTTTTTACAATTCGCTTAATACACTAGCTGTAATAGGAAAACTGGTTAGTACTCAATAACGGTGTAGAATAGTACTGCACATAATTATCCGATCTGAGACACAACGCTAGTGGAGGGAAATGAACAGGGAAATGCGTCCATTTTTCTGGCTGAACTACGCTCGAGCAGCGTGTCAGGATGGTGAAAAACATTTAACAATAATTTAAAGAATTCTCAACATTTATTTACATTTCTTCATGCTACATTCCAGTTACTCTGATGAACTGATTATATACCAAAACCTATACTGTACTGCTGCTGTGATCATAAAGACTGTCTAAAGCTAATCCCAGGACTCATATTCTATCAACACATTTAGTGGATTACCTTTTCTCTCTACAACCGTGTACACTGGCCCAGAAGAGGATGGGATCCAGTTTCTTCCTCATGTTGTCTCGGGGAATTTTTCCTTGCCACTGTCGCATCTGAATTGCTCATTAGGGATCTGAATCCACATCCAGATTTCTGTAAAACTTCTTCTGAGACAGTGTCTATTGTTAAAAGCACCAGACAAATCAAACCAAACTGAAAAACAAGCACTAAATGTACGGTAGGCCTGCAGAACTATTTGCACTTTGTTCAAGAGGAGTGAAATAATAATTCCATTCATTTTCTGAAAAAAAGATCACGAGACCAGAAATGGCAAAGAGAACCCAGAAAGAAATGAAAGAAATTTCATAGCGCTTTTCCTTTATCTGATTTCTTGAGTCAGATGTTCAGCGAGTCGAGTTTGCGGCCGCAAAGTTTGTTATGGCAGCGAGAGGAAAGAAAAACGAAGCTGTAGTCAGTGTGCATGAAACAGAGAGACCGTAACCATGATGACAGAGAGATAATAAAACACATCTGTTCCCATTTTGGTGAAACACAGGCCGGAAGAGTAAACAAGAGCATAGTGCGTCCTCAAACGTGCGGACGCCTGTGTACACACACTGTATACACACACTGTCTCTCACACACTCACGCTCAGAAGAATTCAAGCTAATTCACAGCACAAACGTGGAGAAATGTGTTCAGAGAGACAGGAGCTGCCTTTGGGATGTTGTGTTTTGGTGTGCCAGATGAAAGACACTGGAGTCATCGTGCCGAAGATTAGAAAGTGAGACGCTGAGCTGATGATGATGATGATGATGACGACGATGTAGGGGATGTCTGAGATTACTTTACGCTTCTGTGTATAGAGTAGGACTTTGAGACTTTGTTCTGAGCGTGTGCTGTTTTTATAAGGTGTTATTATTTCCACTCTCGGCAAGGCAGCTTTTACAAATAAAGCTGAACGCAAAATATTCTGATGGACGACTTTTCCTGTAGTGTTAAGCTACTAGTCACTTATGTCTACTTATGTTGTCATTCTGGTAGGTTTGCTTTATTTATTTGTGAAAACCTAAGAATCTATCACACAGCTCTGCAAGTCTGTCAGGATTTTCCACGTCCTTCGAAAGGACGTGTGTGTGTATGTTTTGTTGCAGTGTGTGAGGGTATATTGGTGATTGTGTTGTGCGTGTGTGTATGAGGGGGTGGATGCTTAACTAATCTCTCTCTCTCTCTGTGTACTCCAGGAAAAAGCAGACACCAGTTCCCTCCATCTGAACTCTGAGATCCAGGTGTGTGCACGTATAACTCATATCATCAACACAGTCACTGATTTGGAAAACACATTTACTCTCAACTCACATATAATGGAAGCGTAAGATATCTTGAATAAACGTCATCTAAAAGTTTAATTGTAAGGTTATTATAACAAATGGCATTTTAAGTTGAAAATATCTTATTGGCACATAATTGTGCTTGGTTGTAAAACTGTATCTAAAAAATGCTGAAATAAGCAAGCTTTAATGAGTGAAATGTTTAGACAGAGGCTTAATGGTATTGCAAATGTTTAATAAGAAACACAATGAACATTTGATACATTTGCCTATAATAAAGATTAGGGCTGGGTGATATGACAAAAATATCATAATAATGATACTTGAGGACATTTCTGCGATACATGATGCGTGTCATGATATATAATTTAGCTAACCAACTGTCTGCAAAACGGTAATATATATATATATATATAAAACAACAACCTTAAACTGAGTTTGACGATACTTTTCTTTAATGCCTACAAAGACAAAGAAGATTAAGTAAAAAAAAATTGTCAAATCAGCAGCATCCATTCAATACCATTTAATTTCTAATTATTACAAAACATAAAAAATACATCAAAATACCAACGATAACTCCGAAAAGTGTATCGCATAATCATTTATCACAATATCTATATTATATCGATATATCGCCCAGCCCTAGTAAAGATATTTGTACTTGTTCAGATTCAGATCATTTTCTGCAGCGTACAACCCTAAAAGTGAAGGTCTAAAGAAGAGAGGAACGTGAGAGAAAGTCTTACTAAAGCTGAACTAGTTTTAGGATCAACAGATGATCCTAAACCGTTCGCCTTTCCTGACGAGTTCATGAAAATGTTCACAAAACTGCCCTTGCAATTGCAGCACTACAGATGTGGCAGGTTTGCTGAACACTGCAGTATTCGTGTAATAACAGCTGCTTCGAGGAATAAAGCAAGTTCACTTGACATTTTTAGTAAGTGCATTTCTGTTTCTATCCACAGGAGTCGCTCAGTTTCAGCAGTGAGGTGTCTACACCAGAAACGGAAAGAAAGTAAGCACCTTGCGACCGTAATAATATACAGTATGTAAGGATATATGTGTAGTAAATCAGTGCTGTAGGGAGTGCTATTATGGGGAGATAATCAATAATTAGTACTCTTAGCAGCCATTTTAGCCCCACTGCCCTCTACATGCACACACACAACACAGTCTGTGTGTGCACGGTGCACCGAAACGCATGTTTCAGCCGTCCACATCCAGCACTATAGGTGTTTCCAGGCTTCCTTCCTTCCTCCTATTGTCTCGAGAGGTTTAAGATGGAGCTGGCGATTAGAGAGCGAGAGGAAGTGAGCAAGAGCAGGGAGGCTTCTGGATGACTCGAATAGGATGCAGAATGACTATACAGAACACAAGGAAATTAGTCAGATAGTCACTACAAAAGGTCAAAATGACCAAATGATCTATATATATATGTCATTGATATATATATATATATATATATATATATATATATATATATATATATATATATATATATATATATATATATATATATATATATCATTTCAACATGCAAGGTCTTTTTGAGCGTTTTTTGATTTTCCCATGTGGCTGTACTGTATGCTGAAATCATCCCGGCCTCCCCAGGACGATATAGTGTAGTGTAGTTGAAATTCTAAATGTACACATATTACAGCATGACATCAGGGATTACGCATCACAAAATCACTCCTTTTAGCTGCTGATGAAGAGGAGAGCGAGTTGCATACGGCTCCTAATTGACAGCAGGTCAGATATAATCAGTTTGATGCAGCTACGGATTTTGTTCAGTTACCCGTATGAGATCTGTACAGAGCCACTGTAGGGAACTTTGCAACAGCAAAAAAAAAAAAAAAAACAACCATACATACTAGTTAAAAAAAAACGATAATCTTATGAAAAGTGAAAATAATTGCATGTGCACGAAATAAGTTTGCATTTTCACTAGTTTGTTTGTAAAAGAAAAGGATGGTGTAATGTTTTTTTTAGGTAATTATGCATGAGAAAGTAGGTGGTGCGCATTCATATATTTGCTGTCTTTTTGAAGAAACAGTGCACGTGCGATGATAAACATTACACCATGCCCTTTTCTTTCAGAAAATAAAACATAATAATTATTATTAAAATAATTATTAAAAACGTTTTAGGGAAAGGTGCTCCATATATCATATTCTGCAGCATTAAAGAGGTTTGTTCAGAGTAGGTAAATGCCGGAAAATAGTCAACAGAAACTGAACAAAGTCGAGTTTGCCGAAAGCATCACAACACAAAGATCATTTTTAAGTGGTAGCGCGAGCATCACATCCCAGTTAAGATGAGCTTAACTTTTTGCTTTTACGAAACTCAGCCCTTATTGTGTTCATCATTACTGTATTCTTAAAGTCCCCGTGAAATCAAAATGGACGTTTTGTGGCTTTTAGTATGAACATGTCAGCCTTAAGGTTATCTATACGCTAGTGCGCTCCAAAACAATGACAAAATCCGTATTTAGAAGATATACGCATTCAAAATGTACAGTCTCTCACTACCTCCAATACGGATCAACAATTTCGATGACATCGTTCTGCCCTTCAGCTTCAAATAAGCAGCATTCTTCGTTAACAGAGCTTCCTAAGCTTCCTTTTCACTAATCCAGATCTCAGTAGACAATGAGAAGTAAAGCGCTGTTAAGCCCCGCCCACACGTGAGGTCTGTGCCAAAATGGCGAACGTAAGCTTGCGGAGCGTAAACGAAAACTCTGGCAGTGCGTTCATAAACCATGATCAGTGAAAAGGAAGCTTAGAAAACTGTTAACAAAGAATGACGTTTATTTGAAGACCGTGTTAAATTTTTTGCCGCTGAGTTCACTGTTTTCCGTTTCAGTGTTTTTCTTCTTTCTCATTGTATGTTTTTGTTTGTTTCTTGAAAAGTTACGTTCAATACTTTGTACGTTTAATATACCTGCCTAAGTATCACCCATGCGTGAAAAACACTGTGTATTTGTTAAAGCACTAACTGTGTGCAAGTGGGATCTAATAATAGCTACTAATGCTCAATGTGTTTAAAAGCACCACCGAGACTCAGACTTCCTGTCTGAGTGACTGCGAAAATGTGTTTATTTCTTTAGTTAACAGTGAAGTGAAGATTTAATTGTTATACACACTTCAGCGCTACTGATTGCAGTAACTGGACCAAAGTGTTGGTTTTTTTTTTTTTTTTTTTTTTTTTTGGTCAGTGGATTTTGAGGAAATCCTTCAGTCCCCTCCATTAGCCCTGACCTCTACTGAAGGCCACCCTCTCATCACTTCCCCTGTGCACTGCAGACTCTGCTCTGTGTGTGTGTGTGTGTGGGTGTGGGTGTGTGTGTGTGGGTGCACGCAGTCTGGCCACTCATTTGGATGACCCTTAAAGCTCTCTCATACAGGACACCAGGTGCATTCTGGGATCTGTCAAATCATCAACCAGGAAGTCAACCCACATCCCGGAAATGTAGCCAATTTAAGAAATTAGCCTTAATGTACTTATGCGCTATTAAGTGGGCGGAAAACCACACACGTGTCTTGCTAATATATTTCCGATTCTTCACTAAACGCCGCATGCAGCTACCAGGCCGTGATTAATACATCAGCTAGCTGACAACGTCAGGTTCACAGACTTACTGACATCGATGAAGATAAAATACTAATATCTCTTTAAATATATAAACTTATAGGAAATCATGCTCTCTTGCATGGCCGTGGCAATGGTCATGATCCAAACTAACGATGTTTGGGCCGTTTTAAAAGTTTCTGCTGATGTTTGATGTAGCAGTTGATAGAATTCTAAATGCTTACTGCAGTATGCAACATTAAAGCTACCCAGCCTGGTTTAGCAGTATCATCGGTAAGCATGATTACGTTATCAGGCATCACTTTGTCTGTCAACTCCTAACACACACACAGCATTCTTGGCAGTGGATGAAAGTCGGGCTGCGGGTCTGTGGATGGCTCTGTAAATAGTAAAGCTGGTGAAAAGGCCCTAATTTATTAAGCTGCTATTCAGCAGAGGTCCTTTACATAGAAACAGCATGCCTACTGCCATCAGTGCTCTCTCTCTCTCTCTCTCGCTCTCTCTCTCGCTCTCTCTCTCTCTCTCTCTCTCTCTCTCTCTCTCTAGGTGAAATCTGTTAAGTTGTATAGTGTGTGTGTGTGTGTGTGTGTGTTGGGCGAATAGAACTGAGAGACAGAGCATGGTGATGAAGAGTGAAGAGTGGGGCCTCATCAATTATCATATCATTATGTTGCCATGACAACACTGCTTTCATAAAAAGCATGAAACTTTTTAACCTCCAATTCACCCCAACACACACACACACACACACACACACACACTTTTTTGTTTGTGACACTGATGTGTTAGACTAAAGTGTGCATGTAATGGAGTTAGTTTGTGTAAGACAATATAATTTGTCTTATATATATATATATATATATATATATATATATATATATATAAATATATATATATATATATATATATATATATATATATATATATATTGGAATGTAGTGCAGTTTACAACTACAGGACAAAAACATCCGCCTTGGGCATTACATTTCCCCGACAGCATGACCCCTTCTGTTTGTTCACAGCTGTTTGCTGTCTCTTTCTCTGGTTCTCATTAATATGTTAAGCATGTAAGTATGCTCAAAACCTTTAAGGCTCTCAATTCGAAACTCTGTCATCACTCAGAGTTTTACAGCTCCCAGCACGGTTCCTAAATATTTAGGCAGGACATCGCTAACACACACACACACACACACACACACGCGCGCACACACGCACACAAGAAGAAAAAAAGAAAGAAAGAAGCTGTGTGAACTCACACAGGGATGCTGTACAGTGATCAATACATGTGGATCCACAGCCTCCAAGTCTTAACTACAACCAGGATTATATAATATTCTGGGTGTGATACAACCATTTCAGACATTTTAGATAAGTGTCTTGTCACAGTATATTTCTTCTGAGGTATCATGATATATATGTTCTAAAAATGTTCTGTATTTGACAGGAAGCAGCTGATATGATGTTAAAATGAGTGAAAGTGTTTCTGTTTTTCAGTGTTAAAAATGTGTGTTCATTTTGTATTACAAGATGTACTATGAAATATAAAAATACATTGATTAGAACTTTTTATTAATAGTAAACAGATGTGTTCAATATATATTTAATTACATTTAAAAACACTGCTGTTTTCCTGGCCGGTTCTGAGCACATCTATAAATATTGTGATACATACTGTGTAGGGCTGGGCGATGTATATCGATATAATACCGATTTCATGATAAATGATTGCATGATACTCTTTTCTGAGATATTGTTGGTATGGTGATGTATTTTTTACATTCTTAGTAATTAGGCAGTGGTAGCTCAATGGTTAAGATGTTGGGCTACTGATCGGAAGGTCATGAGTTCAAACCCCAGCACCGCCAAGCTGCCACTGTTGGGCCCTTGAGCAAGGCCCTTAACCCTCAACTGCTCCGATGTATAAATGAGATAAATGTAAGTTGCTCTGGATAAGGGCGTCTGCCAAATGCCGTAAATGTAAATATATAATTACAAATTAAATGATACTGAATGGATTACGCTGATTCACTCAGTTTAACATTTTTTTTGTTTATTTTACTGCTGTTTTGCAGTTTTGCAGTTTCTTAGCTGTCCAGCCCTAATACCGTGTACCATAGAAATGCCACAAATGATATGATATTATTTATGATAATGATATATCGCCCACTCCTAGTGCCAGCGATTCTGGTACTTGACCATATTTTCCTGAGTGTTAAATGCTCAGCTGCTTTTTATCTCGGATGTGAGAAAGTCTGTCCGCCAATATGAGGAAACCAAAACTTTTCACTTTCGAATGTTCGTACACACATTAAATTGCTTGCTTCTGACTCACTCCTCTCTTAATTTGTCTTCTTGTTCTTGTTCTTGTTGATGATTAAAGCCTGGTAGATTTTTTTCGTCTCTTCAGTAACACAGGAAGTGCAGTTTTGTTCGAAGACAGGCGATCGGTTCACATATCTAGAAAAGAATGCATTTTAACTATAAAAATGTTTAAACACTTCCTGTATTGTTAAATCATACCATCAGTCCTTCTGTCTGTCCATCATGATATATATATATATATATATATATATAATATTTCAAAAAGACTTACTGATGTGGCCAGTTCTTCAGTAGACACAAATAGCAGACATGATGTTTCTAAATGGACAAGTGGGTCAGATGCCATTCAGTTAACCCTGTTTTAAAGCGCATATTCTCAAACTCAAAGCCAGGATATTGTGTGTCTGGGTGTTTCCAGAGTCCCGCGCTTTGTTATTGTTTTCCTGTTGCCCTGAGATGCGGAGATCAAATGTAAGCGGGCAGTGAGTATCTGTCCCACTGTCTCAAACTCCTCCTCATGGTCACATCTGGTCTCTGTATTAACTTGCCAGTGCCTTCCGAGCCTCAGGAGCCTGGGGTCTGGACGCTGTGCAGGTCTGTACTGCCCCCTAATGGTGTACTGTGCAACCGGCGCCTCACAATCTGACAAGAATTGCTCTCGGACACAAACGTGTGTCTGTTATGTCGATTGCTGAACATTTGAATCTCAAAGTGGCGAAGGAGCAAGAAGAATGGTGGACAGTTCATCTGAGCAGCTGGTGCTGAACAAAATCGGCAATTAGTTTTGCACCTGATGTTCATCATGAGTTTGTAAAGGTCAGTGTAATTCCTGTGTTTTCTCTTCTCAGGATCCCTCTGCACAAGTCCAACTCTGAAGATGGCTCAGGTGAGTTTAATCAAATTAAAAAATACAGCACTTGCAAATGAAACAATGTCTGGTTTGGGCTTGTTGACTATTCCTTCGAAAGGTTTTATATTTTTGTCTTCTGAATAGATCTGCACACTTGCGGACCACTGAGTGAACTTTTTCTAAATTTAATTACATTTTCCACCCCAGATTTTCCTCACTAATTTAGTCTTGGGCAATTTCCACCATTTAGTTAGGTCTCTCCTATCACACGACAGCTACCAACCAGGGAGGGTGGAGTGTAACGCGTTCTTCCGAAGCACGTGAAGCCAGCCGAGTGCATCTTTTCAAACTACTGCTCGTGCAACATCAGGGGGCAGTGTAAAGCACTATCCGCCTACTTCTATATGCCATGAGCTCACAGATGCCCATGATTGGCTAGTGTTGCTGTGATTGGTGTAGGAGAGAGAGCAGGGGTGTAACCTGGCCTGGGCATTCAGGGCTGTAGCCATGATGATCTTTTCTTTAGAGAATAATTCTCCTCTTGGAGCGGTTTGTCACTACATAACTGAACGCCAGTAAAAGAAGACGGCAGTGTTGTCATTTTGTGTCCTCAGTGAATGGAGTGTTGTATTTTATCTTCAGTGAATGGACGCGAGACAATCAGACAGGGTTTACAGGAAAATGCGTGGAAATACTTGCGTCTTATTTTCTGACAGGTCACTAAACACTAGCTCACACAGTCAGTGAGTGTGAGAGGAAAATGGATATACAGCATTTTATTTTATTTATTTAACGATTGATCGACCGGTAAAGGGGTTGAAACCGAAATATTAACATCCTCTCATCCTGAGCAGGAAACAAGGTCTGTAAATGTCTATATGAGTTCCAAATCGAGTGAATAGGATATGAGCAGAGCATAAGGACAAATAACATACTCTGGATGGCACTGTAGCAGCTAAACCCATACAATGATAGCTTAGTTGTGCTTCCCCTTGGCTAGAGACACCAAACTAGCCTAGTCAGAAAAGTTTTATATTTTACCAGTCTGGTAGTCCTGCAAATAGTGAGAACACCGAGGGAAGTTTTATGATAAATCCAACTTTTTGTCTAATTTTCACATTTTTTAAGCAATTAGCTCTCACATGCAAGGAAAAAAAATGCATGGAAACAGTCTATTTACTACGAAGCACATTTTAAAAAGTTTTTTGCTGGAGAAGAATCTGGGCCCCGGATGATTAACAGTCCAGCTAACGCCCCTGAGAGAGAGAGTACGCCACACCCACCTCCCTGAGAGCACGGCCAATTTTGTTCTCTCGGACTGGCCGTGGCTTCATCGGGAATGAACTCGCGATCTCCAGATGATAGGGAGGGCTTAGCCCTGCAAACACTTCTCTGTCAAGAACTACTGGGGCTGATGAAGCTTGCTGTACTGAAAATGTACTGAACCGAATTGCTGGTTCTGCTACTGGTGTGACGCAAGATCAAAGTGTTACAACACAGACTCGATTTGAAAAGATACGTTAATGTGAAGGTGATAACCGTCGAACAGTGCGAAGCAGTAACACAACTTCAGTCTCAGTGTTACTGCAACCCAAGATCTGTGACGCTCACGTTCATGACAGGTCCGTAGCCCCTTGAAAAGAAATGTTTGCGTGGTGCCTCTATATCTTTATTAATTATTCATTAAAAACAAACAGATCAGAAACAGGAGCTACAGCCTCAAAGAAACTTATTTTCAGAAAATAAATAAATATAAAGCTCATTATTTGCCATAAACATCGAAAGATTTATTTATTTATTTATTTTTTAAGTGGACTTTTGTGAGAAAAGATTCAATATCGTAACCAGCCATCATGTTGCTCTGGGGCTGACCTGAATTCCTCTCTCCTCTTACAGGAAAATGGGATAGCAAGAAGAAGAACAAATCTTTCTGGCAAAACTTCAGAAAATCCCAGAAAGGGCTCACGCGACAGAGCTCGAAAGGTAGTCGGTTGTTTTTTTTTTTTTTTGTCGTTCCCTGCTCTCCGCTACTTTTCCTTTCTCTTCATCAGTGTAACAGTTCTGACTGACTGTCCTAGGAGAGGACATCGGCTACGTGGCCAGCGAGATCACCATGAGCGACGAAGAGCGCATCCAGCTGATGATGATGGTCAAAGAGAAGATGATCACGGTGGAGGAGGCACTGGCTCGGGTAAAGGCCCACCTCCACATCATCGCCAGTCTCGCTGCTGCATCATCAGCTCTGCTCCTGTTCACTAACCCTACTCACCCAGACTAACAGTTCTAACACTTACTGCAGTGTGCACACACGCACACACACACACACACACACACACAAACACACACACAAACACACACACGCACGTCTCCATACACAGCGTAGGGAGGCTCCTGTGGGAATCATGCTTGTGGTCAGCTTTTTTCCTCACACAGGGAGTGGTGTATAATTCATCCTGTTAGCTGAATAAGCATTTGAGCCATTGTTTTGTTGCTTTTCATACTGTATGTCTGGGTGAGTAGCATTCAAGCTGACGGTCGTACACACACACACACACACACACACACACACACACACACACACACACACACACACACTGACTCTCTCTCTTTCACTGATTGCTCTGAGAGAGCGTAACTCCCAGAGCATTGTGTTTCCTCTCTCCACAAGGCCAGCATTGATTCTTCTCCCAGGGCAGATGCTTTTGCAACAGGTCTTACCTCATAGCAGCTAAAACAGGAGCTGGTATGAAACCTGTAAGAAAACACATGTAAGAGTTATTAAGCCAAAGCCAGCTGTTATATGTGTAATACCTACACCACTACGTAGTAGCACATAGTAAACTTTCAACATTTTACAGTCAATGGGAAATATATATTTATATTAACATCACAGTTTGAAGAAATAACAGTTTCATGTCTGAGAATATGGACTTTGTTACCGGCTATACATAAACACATCATCTCTCCAGCGTTCTTAAATTTACGCTGTTACATAGGGCTGGGCTATATATCGATATAATATGGATATCGTGATAAACGATTAAGCGATACACTTTTCTGAGATATTGTTGGTATGGTGATGTTTTTTTTTTACACTTTTAATAATTACAAATTAAATGGTACTGAATGGATGCCATTGATTTGACATAATTTTTTTTTAAACTTAATTTCTGTCTTTGTAGGCATTAAAGAAAAGTATAATCAAACTCAGTTTAACGTTTTTGTGTTTATTTTACTACTGTTTTGCAGAGTTTGTTAGCTAAATTATACATCGTGATAGCCACCGTGTATCATTGAAATGTCCTCATACCGCCCAGCCCTACTGTTGTATCTATCTCACTGGTGCAAATCCTGTTCGATTTCCCCCGATCTCTACACCTTTGGCTGAATCAATGCTAAGCCTCAGTGGACCCGTTGGCTTTACATATACTTGAATATCTAGAATGTGTGTGTGTGGGGGGGGGGGGGGGCGGTGTTGGGGTTTGTCATTATTTTTGTTTAACGTGTACTACATTCTGAAGACACTTCCATATTTATTGTTTTTAAATCTGTCAAGTTTATGTAGTGTGTGTTTGTGTGTGTATGTGTAGTGTAGTTCATTCTGAAAGCAAATTTAGTGTAGTGCTCCATTCTTACATTACATATTATAGTATATTGTATTTATTTTATAAATTGGATTTTGGGTAAGCATTTGTCTGTGTATGTCTTGTGGATGTGTGTGTGTGTGTGTGTGTGTGTGTGTGTGTGTGTGTGTGTGCGCATTTGGGCGGCTCTCTCTGACCTCTTGTTCCCCGTAGCTTAAGGAGTATGAGAGGAGCAGGCAGTTGAGCACCAGTTCAGACACTGCAGAGTGTGCTGATGGATCCAGTCCCACTGTTAACCTGCCCTCTACCTGCAACGTAAGTACCGCACACAATTGGTGTGTGTGTGTGTGTGTTTGTGTGTGTGTGAGAGAATCCGTCCTACATACAGTAGTGTGTATATATATCTAACATCATTACACCGTGGTTTGTGGTCAGGTGTTAATCCATTCTGAAGAAAGTGTGTGCTCTTTTGTTAAGGGGTCTGTCCTCTGTCATATTTAACACACCGTAACCTCACTGACAAACTCTGCTTATTGTGTTATCGCTCCGAAATACGCCAAAGGAGCAGTCGTCTTTTCCCCCTCCGATAAAAACAGCAGATAAGCGAATCAGCGCATGAATCTGGAATGATTGACAGTTGTGTAGGTGTTCTGAGCTCTTACATCCCGTCTCACATCAGTAATCTCTCGCCTCGTCTTGAAAGAGAAATCTCTACTTTCTACTCCCTGTACTTTCAAACCCTGCCTTTCTCCACATCAAGGAGTTGATCTAAGTTCCTAACAAATCTAAACTTTAAGAGATGTGAACAGCAAGACTGAGCCTCAATATCATCACTGTAGTCTGTCTGCTGCTACACACACTTACATGTACTTATCCACACAGTTCGTATTGTGATTGTTGTTTTCAACACTATACATGCAAACCGTAAGATTAAGTGGTGTAAAAAAAAATGTATCCAGCAGATGTCAGTATAGAGCCCAGTGTCAAATGTTTCGATGCTCCAAATAATTTTTGCTTCCGATGTGTTCGTCACAAATGCTTCGTTCTATTCGTCACCACTGAGCGAGTGATAGTAAATCTGTTTCCTCAAGAGGATCATGTGACTGAGATTTTACTCTTCTGAGTAAATACATCGACTTGGTCATAGCCAGCAGATTCGAGCGCTTTTTTTACCTGCATGTTTTTATGTCAAAATATGGTGAAAATATGCACAGAACCATTGTTACTTCCTAAAGTAACACTCACACATTAAGTAAATAATTTTGTATGATGTTTGAAACAAGATATCTCCGCTTCTGCTTAGGATACAGACATAAACTGCTAGATCTCATTATCGATTTCCGTCATCCGTTCGTTTCTGTCTGCCGTCATCTCGGGGTTATCCGTGAGAATATAACACGACTGATTCGGATGCGAGTCCAATGATTCCATAGGTTTAAATCCATCTTGCTCAGTTATTTATTTAATTTGATGTTTTCCCCAGAGATATTTTCTGAAAAATGTATTTGGTTCTGTTTCCGAAAACAAACTATTAGCTTAATTTAAACCACTGTGATCCTGACCAGGCAGTTACTAAGGATGCTGGAAATGCTTGTTCATGTTAAAGAACATGCTCTTTGTTTCCCATGTCCTGTGAGATCCCAGTCATACCT
The DNA here is from genome assembly GCA_023630585.1 of Cranoglanis bouderius. Classification (NCBI taxonomy): domain Eukaryota; kingdom Metazoa; phylum Chordata; class Actinopteri; order Siluriformes; family Cranoglanididae; genus Cranoglanis; species Cranoglanis bouderius. Next base: position 14,498,501 of record CM042560.1, read on the forward strand.
CTAATCTCAACCAGATCCTCTGTAAACCTTTTTTTGGCAAACTTTCTAAGCAAACAAACAAAAAAAACCCCCCAAATCGTGCATCTTCTATTCGTATCTATATTTGTGCCAGTTTACAATACGTTATTCATTCCCAAATCGTGTATTTATATTTTGTTCGATCCCTAGTACTGAAATCATGGTTTCTATAGCTGACTGTAGTCATGGAAAGAGATAATTGCTAACATGTGCATCGTACACAAGTTAAAATGACGCATCGTTTGGCCCTGGTTGCTGATCTCAGCTCTGTACTGGGGGGTGACGTATTGAAAACCCCCAGCATTTGGACAATCACTTTCAAACATTACACTTTTCTTGGATTCAGTTACCATTGTCCTTGAGTCAGCTTGGCATGAATGAGTTGGTGTGGTGTATTTGTGTTGGCTTGGAAGTCTGGTGCCGTTGGCGTGTAGTTAACAGTTACAGCCCCAGCAGATGTAATGTACATGATAAAACTTGGAGTGAGATCCAAGCTTGGCTCTTGTTGGTGATGTTCATGTTCAGTGTTTCTCACATTGATCACTGGTGTGTGTGTGTCGGGGTCATATGGAGAGTTCAGCTTGGTGCCGGCTAGCCAGACCATTAGCATTGCATTGCATGTGCATTGTTCAGACCCCAAGCTGGCATGCAAGTGTGTGGTCATGTCAGAGAAATTAGCATGCAGTAAATAAAGCTGTACACATGCACATGTGTGGAATTTTGTTCTATTCTAACACTAAAAAAAAGTGTCAACTGCAGGGAAAGTGGTGGACAAAAAGAAAATCCATAAACAGCATCAGAAATATTTACGGTCTGTCTGCGCATAGCCGTAAGCCATAAACAAACACCTCAGCTAACGGTGGATTTAGCTCTTGTTTATTATTAATAACATTATATATTATTCATTTTTATTGCCATAGAAGTGACTCAAAATAACTTCCACCTCTGCCTTTGAGACTTTACCCTGATAGCTCATTTCGTGTTCCTAGCTGTTTTTCCACTTGACCTTTTAAGGAGTTTTGTGGGCGTCACTAAATGCAAATGAGCCGTGTCAGGAAGCTCAGGTGATCAAGATACGCATGCGAATACAAAGAAAATCAATGTTTGCGAAACTTTTGTAGAATCTTAGTTCGGTTTATTTTGCGCAAACATTTACACACAACTTTACATTTTAAAGTAACTTCACCTTAGGTGAGTTTACAGTTTTCCCCTTTGATGGTTTATGCAATATGAGCGCAGTGTTAATATAAGGTATAGAATTAAAGGCTACTGAATACACTTGAATACTAAAAACAGAACTGGCGTTCTCCTGTAAGACACACCTACATAAACGAATGGGCATGCACACTCGCACGATATTTGCTTTTGAAAATCTGTCTGTTTATAAGCTGTTTATAAGTGGTAATGGGTTGGACTGTGTAGTCTAACGGTTAAACCGATTGTAAAAGAGCTCTCTCAGGGGCAGTCCCACTGACCACAGATCAGCTCGGCTCGGTTCTCCACACAGAAGCCGCACTGTGTTTCAGAGCAGCACGGCTGTCATTAGATCAGCTCTCAGCACTGCTTAACAAAGCCTGTGTGTTTCACTGACACAGAGACAGAGTCATCCCCAGCTTACACAGACAGTACACTGTACGTGTCCAGCAGTGATCTGATCTCAGGACAGCCTTTCATTTCCCCCTGACCCACATTCCTGTGCTTTAAGGATATGCGGGGATCATCTGGGACTCCCCTCAAAACCCGCCTTTCTCACTTGTGGGCTCTCACTCACATTCAGAAATGTTAGAAACTGGTGTGTGGGTGTGAGTTAATCCCAGTGTGTGTGTATACAGACAAGGACCATGACTCTGGATATGATGAAACTTCTGGTAAGATTGGTGAAATTAATAGTGCTTTCTCTCTTTCTGGATTAAGCTTGATCTTTGCTTTTCTCTTGAGGCTCTGTGCCTCCTTGTTGTTTGCCTTTTTCATCCTTTTTGTTTGCCAGGAGTTAAACAATTGGCTTTCTTATGTCACTTATTAAAAAGATGTTGCATACAGCATTATTGCATCATGTTGTACATGTGTTTTCTGTAAGTGTGGGTTTTTTTAATTTTCAATACATTATTTCCAAAGTACACTTATTATTTCCCAGCTTCTGTTTTTCTCTCCACTCATGTTACTGCACTTTAAACCATCAGGGAATCTTATACATTAGTTATTTACTAATGTCTGCACGTACTTTACCTAGAATTTCTCACCTTTTTGTAAATCGTGGTAAATTAGGTGTCATTTTGGATAAAATCTTGGATAAGCATCACAATCAGCATTATTTGCTTTTAGACGGGGAGACTCTGACAGAAAGATGTCAATGCTCATTATAATATTAGGACCCCACCCACTAGAACAGTTCTCAGATCACAAAAACTATTAAGCATCTCTCTGAACATTAAACGTTTCTCTGTTTGTTTTTCTCTGGCTGTAAACGAGTGTGTTTGTGTACATGAATGTTCCATCGGTCTAGGTTTTGGGTTTCTGCTGTGTTGGAACTGTGTGTGTGTGTGTGTGTGTGTGTGTGTGTGTGTGTGTGTGTGTGTGTGTGAGAGAGAGAGAGAGAGAGACGGAAAGATACTGTGGTCTGTGGTTAGTATGGGTAGAGGAGAGTATTGAGATGTCATTGTGGTTAGTAGCTGAGAGTCTGTCTTTAAGTGAATAAAAGTGTTTGGTCACTGGAAAGTGTGTTGACAGAAACATGATGTTCAGAGGCTCCACTGTCTAAATCAATTTATAAAGAAAATTAAAGAAATTAAAGAAAAGTTGTGTATAGTATTAAATTAAAGTTGTGTATGCTTACAGCAGCTATATATATATATATATATATATATATATACACTGAACAAAATTATAAACGCAACACTTTTGTTTTTGCCCCCATTTTTCATGAGCTGGACTCAAAGATCTAAGACTTTTTCTATGTACACAAAAGGCCTATTTCTCTCAAATATTGTTCACAAATCTGTCTAAATCTGTGTTAGTGAGCACTTCTCCTTTGCCGAGATAATCCATCCACCTCACAGGTGTGGTATATCAAGATGCTGATTAGACAGCATGGTTATTGCACAGGTGTGCCTTAGGCTGGCCACAATAAAAGGCCACTCTATAATGTGCAGTTTTATCACACAGCACAATGCCACAGATGTTGCAAGTTTTTGAGGGAGCGTGCAGTTGGCATGCTGACTGCAGGAATGTCCACCAGAGCTGTTGCCTGTGAATTGAATGTTCATTTCTCTACCATAAGCCGTCTCCAAAGGCGTTTCAGAGAATTTGGCAGTACATCCAACCGGCCTCACAACCGCAGACCACGTGTAACCACAACAGCCCAGGACCTCCACATCCAGCATCTTCACCTCCAAGATCGTCTGAGACCAGCCACCCGGACAGCTGCTGCAACAATCGGTTTACATAACCAAAGAATTTCTGCACAAACTGTCAGAAACCGTCTCAGGGAAGCTCATCTGCATGCTCGTCGTCCTCATCGGGGTCTCAACCTGACTGCAGTTCGTCGTCGTAACCGACTTGAGTGGGCAAATGCTCACATTCGATGGCTTCTGGCACTTTGGAGAGGTGTTCTCTTCATGGCTGAATCCCGGTTTTCACTGTACAGGGCAGATGGCAGACGGCATGTATGGCGTCGTGTGGGTGAGCGGTTTGCTGATGTCAACCTTGTGGATGGAGTGGCCCATGGTGGCGGTGGGGTTATGGTATGGGCAGGCGTATGTTATGGACAACGAACACAGGTGCATTTTATTGATGGCATTTTGAATTCACAGATACCGTGACGAGATCCTGAAGCCCATTGTTGTGTCATTCATCCACGACCATCACCTCATGTTGCAGCATGATAATGCACGGCCCCATGTTGCAAGGATCTGTACACAATTCCTGGAAGCTGAAAACATCCCAGTTCTTGCATGGCCAGCATACTCACCGGACATGTCACCCACTGAGCATGTTTGGGATGCTCTGGATCGGCGTATACGACAGTGTGTTCCAGTTCCTGCCAATATCCAGCAACTTCGCACAGCCATTGAAGAGGAGTGGACCTACATTCCACAGGCCACAATCAACAACCTGATCAACTCTATGCGAAGGAGATGTGTTGCACTGCGTGAGGCAAATGGTGGTCACACCAGATACTGACCCCCCGGACCCCCCAATACAGTAAAACTGCACATTATAGAGTGGCCTTTTATTGTGGCCAGCCTAAGGCACACCTGTGCAATAATCATCAATAAGCATCTAATGAACATCTTGATATGCCACACCTGTGAGGTGTGGCATGGATTATCTCGGCAAAGGAGAAGTGCTCACTAACACAGATTTAGACAGATTTGTGAACAATATTTGAGGAAAATAGGCCTTTTGTGTACATAGAAAAGGTCTTAACTCTTTGAGTTCAGCTCATGAAAAATGGGGGCAAAAATAAAAGTGTTGTGGTTTTGATTTCATATATATATATATATATATATATATATATATATATATATATATATATATATATATATATATATATATATATATATATATATACAGTATCTCACAAAAGTGAGTACTGTAAAGTAGTGAGTGTACAGCTTGTATAACAGTGTAAATTTGCTGTCCCCTCAAAATAACTCAACACACAGCCATTAATGTCTAAACCGCTGGCAACAAAAGTGAGTACACCCCTAAGTGAAAATGTCCAAATTGGGACCAATTAGCCATTTTCCCTCCCCGGTGTCATGTGACTCGTTAGTGTTACAAGGTCTCAGGTGTGAATGGGGAGCAGTTGTGTTAAGTTTGGTGTTATCGCTCTCACACTCTCTCATACTGGTCACTGGAAGTTCAACATGGCACCTCATGGCAAAGAACTCTCTGAGGATCTGAAAAAAAGAATTGTTGCTCTACATAAAGATGGCCTAGGCTATAAGAAGATTGCCAACACCCTGAAACTGAGCTGCAGCACGGTGGCCAAGACCATACAGCGGTTTAACAGGACAGGTTCCACTCAGAACAGGCCTCGCCATGGTCGACCAAAGAGGTTGAGTGCACGTGCTCAGCATCATATCCAGAGGTTGGCTTTGCAGAATAGACGTGTGTGTGCTGCCAGCATTGCTGCAGCGGTTGAAGGGGTGGGGGGTCAGCCTGTCAGTGCTCAGACCATACGCCGCCCACTGCATCAAATTGGTCTGCATGGCTGTCATCCCAGAAGGAAGCCTCTTCTAAAGATGATGCACAAGAAAGCCCGCAAACAGTTTGCTGAAGACAAGCAGACTAAGGACATGGATTACTGGAACCATGTCCTGTGATGAGACCAAGATAAACTTATTTGGTTCAGATGGTGTCAAGGGTGTGTGGCGGCAACCAGGTGAGGAGTATAAAAACAAGTGTGTCTTGCCTACAGTCAAGCATGGTGGTGGGAGTGTCATGGTCTGGGGCTGCATGAGTGCTGCCGGCACTGGGGAGTGTACTGTGACATGTACTGTGACATACTGAAGCAGAGCATGATCCCCTCCCTTCGGAAACTGGGCCGCAGGGCAGTATTCCAACATGATAACGACCCCAAACACACCTCCAAGACGACCACTGCCTTGCTAAAGAAGCTGAGGGTAAAGGTGATGGACTGGCCAAGCATGTCTCCAGACCTAAACCCTATTGAGCATCTGTGGGGCATCCTCAAACGGAAGGTGGAGGAGCGCAAGGTCTCTAACATCCACCAGCTCTGTGATGTCGTCATGGAGGAGTGGAAGAGGACTCCAGTGGCAACCTGTGAAGCTCTGGTGAACTCCATGCCCAACAGGGTTAAGGCAGTGCTGGAAAATAATGGTGGCCACACAAAATATGGACACTTTGGGCCCAATTTGGACATTTGCACTTAGAGGTGTACTCACTTTTGTTGCCAGCGGTTTAGACATTAATGGCTGTGTGTTGAGTTATTTTGAGGGGACGGCAAATTTACACTGTTATACAAGCTGTACACTGACTACTTTACATTGTAGCAAAGTGTCATTTCTTCAGTGTTGTCCCGTGAAAAGATATAATAAAATATTTACAAAAATGTGAGGGGTGTACTCACTTTTGTGAGATACTATATATAGTACTGTGCAAAAGTTTTAGGCACATGCAAAGAAATGCTGTAGAGCAAAGATGCCTTCAACATAATGAAATTAAATGTTTCTTCATTTAAAAAAATACCATAAAGAGCAGTAAACAGTAGTGTTTACAGTAGTAATATTTGGTGTGACAAAAAAGTAAAAATTTAAATAAAAATAGTAGTCTCCGGTAAAATTTGTGCAGTTTTATAAGGAAATGAGCTGGTAAGTTTTATTGAGCATCTTGCAGAACCAGCCACAGTTCTTCTGGAGACTTTGACTTTCGCACTTGCTTCTTATTTTTGCAGCAAAACCCAGCAGCCTTCATTGCACTGTGTTTCAGCCTTCATATAATATACACTATATATAAATATATATATTGTTTGCTATTTTGTTTTTGTTTTTTTTGCTTACAAAATTTCATTGTGAGTTTCATTGTTTTCTTAAGTTTCTGTTCTACTGGTGTTGCAGAGTTGCTGCTAAATGCATTAAGGTTTTGTGAAACTCGGCCTCAGCTTCTATGCCTCTCTGAGTCGCTCATGTGTGCATATGTGCCTTTCTAACACAGACTTCACAACACACAACCACTCCATACGCTTCCATAACTAACGCCAACCATCCATCCTATGCAAAGAGCCCGTAATGCCACCCGTACCACTTTAACATGATTTTTTTGTCTATCTTAACAACATACATGAATCATTATCTGCACATATATTTTGTTCTTAGATGAAATCTAGGGGAAAATAAACTGTAATCTGCTGTGCTTTTCCTCCCTGCAGTCTCGTGAACAGTCCGATGATGAGCAGGAGGACTCTGTGAAATTTAAGAGGCTTCACAAACTGGTCAACTCCACTCGCCGCGTCCGTAAGAAACTCATCAAAGTAGATGACAGCAAAAGGCAGGGATCGGAAGGTACGGCTGGTGTGATTATAAAATGAAACAGCAAGCTGGCGTGTTTCTAAATGATAAATAGCAGTGGTTAGCACTCAAAGTTCATTCTTTTGTTGTTTCTGTCAATTAACCGTTCACATTATGCGTTGAAGAAAACCAATTAGACCAATTAGAAAACTAAAGATTATATTTATGTCAAGTTCACTAACATTACAGTTCATACCTAATCAAAAAATGAATTATGGCTGGAGAAACAGAAAAAGCTTGTTGAATGTCCCAGTACACACAAACCCACAGGCTTTAAACACTTAATTGTAATAAAAGTGTCACTTTACTGGCATTAACATATGGCTATTTATATCCACGTATTCAAATATATGCCTATAGAAATACATTTTTATACATAATCTTGATGCGTATTCTTATCCCCATAGACTCTCTGAGCTTGGACGTGTCCCCTTCGTGTGAGGACACCAGTGCCTTATATGCGGGCGTGAATAAAAAAGGCACCCGCTGCACGGTGGACTCATCGCTGTCCTCTCTGACCCAAGATCAGCTCTCAGTGGATGGAGACAGGGACAGTTTAAGTACGTCTCCGTCCTCTAGCAGCTTGGAGGCCTGGAACTCTGCACACAGGCTGGTAAAGCCTTCACCTAACCCACACAGTCTGGTCCGGCCTCTAGCCAGCGCCAGCACCGAGGACGAGCCTGAGACCAGGAAGACGTCCGTGTCTCACGGGGTAAGTATGGACACAGTGTACACACACTACAGCCTTGTGCGTCCTTGTCCTCAACCTCACCGCATGCTGGTGCCTGTGGATTGCACCAAGCGGCCTCCTATCTCCACCTGGCAGCGGAGCAAGCCCGATCCCAATTACGCCTATTCCACCAAGCACTTACTGTACCAACGCAACATCCAAAAAGCCTCCAGCTCTCCCCCGCTGACTCTGCCGTCTTCGCCCCGGGTGCGTGAGCTGGGAAGGGAGAAGGGGAAGGGCAGTGTGGGTATAGTGGGAACTTGGCTCTGCCCTCCCAAGCGCCTGCGAGGAAGAACGGCTGTCAGTGAGCTGAACATTACCTATGTGGTGGAGCGCAGCCTGTACAACCACTTGAGCCGGAAAGCCGAAAGGCTCCACCTACTGGAGGATGAGAGAGACAACGACCGGAAATGGGCTTCCAGTGTGGACCGTTGCACCCGACGTGTCCTCCTGCGCATTCAGCAGAAGTCTGTGAGTGAGGAGGGCCGATGGACCCATGGCGCAAGTCACTGATAGGCTACTGGATGGAACTGCAAGGGTGTGACGTTATATCAGAGACCTAAAGTAGTTATAATGTTATGCTGCAAGATAACATTATGCTGCTGCATATCACGAAGGAAAATACAGTAATAGAAAAGTATTTTATTAAACCCTTAAAGACTAGATTTTCCTAGCTAGTTACTAAATAAGCAAACACTTTAATGCACCTTTATGTTAGTTGTCAGTCGGCTTTAGAAAGCAAGTTATAAACTGATACAAGTCGCCTTAAATGGAGGTATTTATTTATTTCTAAAATATCAACCAAGAGCTCTCTTCTAAAATCTTTTTTTTCTTTTCTAAAGATTTCTAAAATTCTTTTCTCTGATTCTTTAAAAGCACATATCTTTTGAGATGCTCATGAGATGTGGTTCTGATGAGATTAGCTCGCTTTCAGAAAGACACATCTGTGTATCTTCGAAAGAGAGCTCGAGCATGGCCGACATTAGCACGTTCAACAATGTAAGCGAGAGTTGTCAGTAAAAATGAGCGCCAGGTGCCGTGAATCGCATGCGCACAAAGATATTCGTGAGTTTGGAGCAGTGAAGTAGAAAGAAACTTTCGCACGTGAGAACATTTCAGTTCCTGAATAAGGGATCAGAGTTGTTCCCATAGCTCTGATTGGTCACTCGCAACCAATCCCCATTATTTTGAAAACATACATTGATCTCATTTAAAGGTTTTTTTAAAAAAATGAACGCAAAAATCACATTAACTTGCGAAGCAGACCTTGACGTTGACAAAGTATGTGGTTTGCTGAAGCTCCATTCGGTGCAGTTCTTCCTGTAGCCTTGCAGTGTTGAGATCGTCTAAGTGTGCCCGTGTCATTCATAGTGAGCATGAACCTGAATGTGAGCTTTTTTCCATAGACTCTCTCCACGTTGCCTGACACGCCTCTTTCTTCAGCATTGATTTTCAGTGTATTTTGTATTGAGCTTGAATATGCATGACAAGACACCCATTCACTACTGAGCAACGTTCAATATTTGTCAGATTCGTGGTTTACGTCTCATCCAGCTCCAGATATTTCTTTTTTCCCTTCTCCTCACAAAGTATGAAGAGGTTCACACCCCCCCCCACACCCCACCATTGGAATACTGCCATTACTCCATATACAGTACAAAGAACAGTGGAGAATGTTTCATGTGCAGAATGCTTTAGTGATTTGTTTGTTTGTTTGTTAGTGCAATGCTTTTTTTTTCTAGAATGCTTTTTGTAAAACTGGACCAACGATATGTTTTATTTTGAGTTGTAAAAAAAAAAAAAAAGTATCATTTTGGTTGTGCAGTCACTCATTGCTAGAGTATTTGTTGTCGTTATAAATATGAGCATGAATCATTGTGGTTTGATGGTGAATCAGATTCATTTCACTTGAATTGAGTCAGTTCTATTTGACTCCACGAGAATCGTATCACTCGGATTGTGACTCTGTGTGTTTGGTTCCTGCAGAGGACGTGTAGCTTTGGGGGTTTCGATCTGTCCAACCGATCACTTCATGTGGTCAGCACGGCTTCTGAACCCCATGTGAGCAAACACACACACACACACACACACACACTTTTAACATTTTAACATTTTGGCATTCTGCTCAGTGTACATCATTAAATGTCTAATGTGTAACAACTTTCTCTCGCTCGCTCTCTCTGTCTCGGTCTCTGTCTCTCTGTCTCTGTGTATGTGTGTTAAATAAGGAGCAGGAGGCTCTGTACCGGGACGTGATAAAGTCTCCTACAAGCTCTCGCATATCTCTGGGAAGGAAAGTTAAGTCTGTGAAAGAGACGATGAGAAAACGCATATCCAAGAAATACAGTAGTTCTCTCTCTGAACAGGTGCAGACACACACACACACACACACACACACACACACACACACACACTCTCTCTTCTCTTCTCTTCCTCATTGGCTTACTTTCTTCTCCTCTTTTTACATCTTGTAAAAAATTGTGAATTTTGCATTAGATTTGTAATGATTTGTAGATTTGCCAGGATTAGGTCTCTAATGGTTAATGGGTTGAGCTGAATAAATAAAGCTCCTTATTAGCAAAGATTTCTTTTAAGCGCACTCAGACATTCAGCTGCCTCAAAGCCAGGTTCTAATGCTATAAACACACAACTCGTACTGATGCATGAGAGTCGTCGATTACCTTCGCTATAACAGTTTTCTCGCCCACGTAATACACTATAACACGTTTTCTCACCCACGTAATACACTTGTGCTGAGGATATGTCTTGAATAATTATTGTTTGTCACATTCTATATATTTTGCAGGTCAGGTTTTTTTTTACGAAAGGAAGAAACTTTCAAAAATGACTGTTGAACCTCTAAGTAAACTTAAACTAAGATCCATAACCCATACGAGAAGGTATTGTGCTTAAACATGCAGCACAAACCCTTAAGAGTTCAGTTGTAATCTTGGAGCCAGTGCACTGTATGTCCGTAAGTTTATGTATGTAGCTGTGGTGCTACAATTAAGCGATGCTTGTTTCCGTGTATCACCTCGTAACCATGACCCCACATCGCTCATGCCTTTTTTTTTTTTTTTTTTTTTTTTTTTTTAAACAGTCATATATACTATAATTAAACAAATTAGAGACCAATAAAAACATACTCCACACACTATTTTGCAAGGAACACGAGGTGCTGTGCCACAAAGTGGTCTGGCTTCAGTATAAGACTCATGTTCTTAATGTTTTTAACATTCTATTATTAATAAATATCCATGTGACTGAAGCCGCAGCTGTTTTTCTCAACCAGACCCTTTTGCTTCTGTGTGTCATGTGGATTTTAGGGACCCACAGCTGCTCAGTTTAAACAGAACCACACTGCCATGAGTGAGCATGTGGTCTAACTGATGCAGTCAAGGCCGTTGCACGTTTCATACCAATTTTTGATCACAGGGATCACAAACGAAGGATATTTTCTGTACAAAAGGCCACACCTAAAGTAAATGTGTTAATAAATCATTTTAAAACATTTAGTCTGGATTTGGCGTCTATCTCAAATATCTCCCTATGTCTCCATCGTGCGTATTCACGTCTCCTGGTGGAAGGTGGAACGTTCAGTAGCAAAATCCACAGGCTAGGCTAACTCCTGTGAGCATTCCCAAAATTAGATATCAAGAAATACAGCTGCTTTTTTGTTTAAGTATCATCATTTGTGTATGTAGTCATTTGGACACACTACCAAAGAAATGACTTTTTAGCAAATGGAAATACCTTGAATATAGTCGAATTGATCTGGAATTTCCTAGTATAAGATTACAATAAACCAAATATAAAGATTGTGAAACCTATTTCAAACCATTTGTACTCATTTCAAGCTTGTTCTATTGGCAGATAATGTTACTCATTTCTAAAAAGAAGCAAAATTGCCAATAGAATAAGAAAACGTCAAGCTTGAAATGAGTAATAATGTCTAGGAATAGGTTTAATGATCTTATATTTGATTTATTGTAAAAAGAAAAAGAAATACTAGATACATTTAATTATATTCAAGATATTTTCACTTGCTAAGATGACTTTATTTTGCGGTGTACCGTTATATTTAGTAGTCTACTGGAATCTTAAAAATCTTAATTTTTTTTTATTTAAGCTAGCTAGCTGTAGTACACTGTAGATTTTTGAACGTTGTGATGTAGGACACGTCTTTTCTGTCTCGTTTTTGTATTAACAGATGCCCTGGTATAGCTACATACAATATTATGGACATATGGTAGTATTATTATAATTATGGTAGCGTCTTAGTTATTATTTTATGTTCAGTAACATGCAGTAGTGTTACTCTATATCTCTTTCTGTCTTTCTAGATAAAGCCGGTTTTACATTGTGCGTTTTTTACGATTATTACTTGTCACACTGTACCAGATGAATTCTATATCAAACTGTATGATAAAAGGTATTTCAACCAGAAATCCTAAAAATAGTTGCAAGTTGTCATAACAATAACGAGTGATAACGAGCGGCTGCCAGCGAGCACGTCACATTATATGTAACACCACCGATCTCAACTCCCAGCCATATTGTGCAGGATTGTGCCTGCGACAGCAAAATCGGGCCGAATATCGTACAGTGTAAACCCGGCTTAACATAGATAAGTTGCGTACATGTCTCAACTTCCACGTGAGGTACTTCAAATACTTTGTCAAGATGGGTTGTCGTATGGTCTTATGGCAGAACCAGAACTTCTTTGTCTTCTGTTACTATGACACACTATTGCAATTTACTGGACAGTAAATTGATAACACTATGAAGTTATATATCAACAGAACTACTTTAAGCCTGGGTATCGTTTTATACATCAGTTACTTATATTACTTTGCTTTAAGCATGGTAGAAATCCTAAAATTCTATCAGTATAACACTCATCTGAAGTTACAAATCAAATTATACTTGTTTAGCCCAGGAGTAAGGAGTTTTTATTTTTTATTTTTTAATAATTAAAAAAAAAAAAAATTCTTTAATGTAATGTTGTTACATTCAAATTTTCTCTCTGTATGTGTGTATAGTCCAGTCCAGATGTGATTCCCAGCTCCCCTCAATCTCCTCAGCCAGACACTGACTCCCTGGAAAAGCCCAAACTAAAGGCAGGAGGATCAGTGGAGAGTCTGCGAAGCTCTCTCAGCGGACAGAGTTCCATGAGTAAGAGAGCAGTTGGGTTGGGAACTGTAATTCTGGTTACAGTTAGCACTAGAGGGCGGTATAGCCCACCATAACGCCTGTAGCACTTTTCAGCATATCAGATTACACCGAATGTCCATGGCTTGGTTAAACTGTCACATAAACGGTTGTTATTTTCATGTCTTGCTGCAGGTGGCCAGACAGTGAGCACTACAGACTCGTCTGCCAGTAACCGTGAGAGTGTGAAATCAGAGGATGGGGACGATGAAGAGCCTCCGTACAGAGGGCCTTTCTGTGGCAGAGCCAGAGTGCACACAGACTTCACTCCCAGCCCTTATGATACAGACTCACTCAAATTAAAGGTACAACACACACACACATACATATTAGCAGCCTAGATAGCTGACAGAGCATGCATTAAACTAGCTGAGTCATGTATATTTTCCTGCATCATTGTATAAATTATAGTCAATAGTATAGAGTTAACAATAGAATATGTCTGTATGTTGATCGGAGGAACTCAGACGTCGAGGAGACAATCCCAAGTTCCCAAGTAGCAATTTCTCTATCTGTCTTTCTATCTTTGTCCTCTGTCTTCTTTGGCCCTGTTCAGAGAGGAGATGTGATTGACATCATCAGTAAGCCACCCATGGGCACGTGGATGGGGTTACTCAACAACAAGGTCGGAACTTTCAAGTTTATCTATGTGGACGTCCTGGCAGAGGAGGAGGAGAAACCCAAACGCACCATCAGGAGGAGGAGAAAGGGTCGAGCTCCAAAACCCAGCTCTGTAGAAGAGCTTTTAGAAAGGATCAACCTAAAGGTGAGAGGGGGAAACACACACACACACACACAGACAGACACGCGCATAGCCCTTATATAGACTCTCTCAAACCGCAGGTATGATACATACACACACAGTTCTATTCATGAGACTAATATATCAGAGGCAGTGTGTTGAGTCTAGAGCTTTCTTCTTGTCATTTTCATGCCTGAAGCTATAATGACAGAACATGAGTGAGAGAGATGGAGAGAGAATGGAGGTGGTCCTTGTGTTAATGAAAGACTGCGGCTCTCCTACATGTTTATTTCCCCCCCCAGATGGAAGCGAAGGTCAAGTTCAACCATAGATATCATGGCTTCATGACCATCCAAAGATAGCAATCCACCCTCTAGACCTCCTGTGTGTGTGTGTGTGGTGGCAGAGTAATATATACATTATAGATATATTGTTATTTTAAATCCATGAGTAAGACTAAATGAAGTGTGTCTGGGAGAACCGCTGTGCACCCATACATTAGCACACAGAAGAGACCCAAATGAAATTATAGTGTTTGAGATTCACTTTATTTTTCACTGAATAGTGTTGATTTCATCTTGATATGTTTAAAGAAAAGAAACGCCCCACTCCGCTCTAGTAACGCCTATAACACGCTGCTTTCCCAGTGTCTTACAGTCGTATTGGATTTGTGCTACTTGAACTCCATGGTGAGATTCTTAAGTTTTACAAAAAAGAAATCGAGCAGGACCAAGTCAGTCACAACAGGTCTAATAAACAAAGATTATAATATTCATTATCTCAGTTTTGCATGTCAAACCACAGCATAAAATACCTGTGCAGCTAGGTTTTAACAGATTTGATTCATTAAAAGTAATTCAAGCAGGTGATAAATGTTAAAACAGTGATTTTGCGAAAACTCAGGCAGGTCTACGGTCTTGTTTCCCCTTTTAAGTGAGAGAGATACCAGAACAGAGTGACCACATGATGAGTGAACCTGTGTTTGAAGTTTCAGCTCTGATCACATATGGCGGTGCTGACTCTGTGCGTGTGTGTGTGTGTGTGTGTGTGTGTGTGTGTGTGTGTGTGTGTGTGTTTCAGGAGCACATGCCTACATTCTTGTTCAATGGCTATGAGGATTTGGACACTTTTAAGCTGCTTGAAGAAGAGGATCTGGATGAGCTGAACATCAGAGACCCTCAACACAGAGCTGTACTGCTCACTGCTGTAGAGCTACTACAGGAGTATGACAGTGAGTATACCTACACTGTGGAGGTGTGTGGGCCTTTTTTAATCCTACTTCTACTCACTCCTGCAGAAAAGTTGCCCAATCCCGCTCACTCCCACAGAAAGTTTCATCAATCCCGCTCACTCCCACAGAAAGTTTCATCAATCCCGCTCACTCCCGCAGAAAGTTGGACCAAAAGTTTTCACCTTTTGTGGTTTATGCAATAGTGTAGTTCTGTTTGTGCAAGTATACCACTCTAGGCTCAGTAATGCATCTCAATACTAAATATTGTATGTAATTAAAAGTCCTAACATACACACTTTGACACTGTGTGTGTGTGTGTGTGCCACCACAGGCAGCAGTGACCCTGAGCGCAGTGCCCTCTCTGGCTCCCAGGAAAAACTCCTCTGTGAGGGGAGGGGCTTGGCAGCTAACTCCCCACGGGACTCTGGTTGCTATGAAAGCAGTGAAAACCTGGAGAACGGTAACCAGGCATTATTTTAGCTTCTCCATCGCATCCTCATCTCCAACCTAGCATTAGCACCGCCATGACATCTGCCTCTCTTTGGTAGACCACGCCTCTTTCTTGCCCACACTTGCTAACAGCCGATGAGATGCCGTCATCACCTCAGGATCGAATGCCATGCTGTAGTTCTGTCCTGGCTTCCTCATCATTCTTCCTTTTCTCCCGTCTTTCTTTATTGGCAAAATAATCACACCTCTCCATCTAAAGACTGTACTCTTCATCTTCTAGCCCTACTTCTTCATCACTCTGACACACATGACTGATGTTTTTAAGCTACATCATTCTCTCAACCCTTCTGGGTATTAGTAAGACACAGAGACTGTACGTTTCCATCCAACTGTTTAGCACATGCAAACATGCTGCTATAAAGTGAATATTCTGAAGAGCACAAGAAGATGATAACTAAGCGAATGTGCTTTCAAGCGCAGAAGACTCAGAAGTCTCTGTTGTTGTCTGTGTAATTTAATGACACATTATTTAAAAAAAACAAAAAAACAACAGATTCCAGCAACCCTGAATGCATCGTCTCTTTATTTATGTGGCAATTCAATAAATTGTGAAAATATTAGTTATCTTTAGGTGTGAAATGTCTCTCAAAATTTTCAAATTTGCATAAAACAGGTGGATGGAAACCTTGGTAGTGTGAACAGTGTAAAGACACACAGGTAGGCATGCAGGCAGACTCAGAATGTAGCTCACAGACTCCTAAGCTTTGAGTATTTAGAGTTGTATTGTGAAGTAGATTGTAACTGAGAATCTAAAGAGTCTTTTTTTTCTGTTTATCATCAATACCTTGTGCTATTTTAGGAATGTTGTGTGTGTGTGTGTGTGTGTGTGTGTGTGTGTGTGCGCGCATGTCCATCGGCTTTGTCGAACAGCTCATCTGTGCCTTAAAAATGATTCACGAAGTTAGATTTTTTTTTAGAAACTACTCTGTACATAGTAAAGTTTGTTGCTGGAGATTTTTACTAAGAAGTCTATATATGAATATATTATGATGAAGGGACTGGAATGTGCATCCATATTTTGGATACTCTTGTTCTGTGCTTAATATGTTAAATATTTTAATTTCCTGTCTTAACACTCATATGGCATCTTATGATACTGACCCACTTTGTCTGTGAGGGATGGGAAGTAACGTGCAACCTGCCGTAGTGGAAAATAAACCCAAAATGATCTAAACAGTGTACATCATTCTTTCCCTTTTGCTGGTTTTTGGTCTATTTTTCTTTCCGTGCTTCTTTTCTTTTCTTTTTTTAAAATTATTTTTTATTTTTATTTTTATAAAACTACACTATTTGCACAGTTCTTATTAAACATGAGTTCTCCTTGGGTTTCATTGCAAAACCATTTCATGCTTGTCTCAATTTTACTACAACTGCTGATTACTCATGTGTCACTCTAAATAACGTTCATCTCTGTTGCATGAATTTCTTTAGGCATTTCATGCCATGCTCGTTCCACCAATGGTCTTTGACCTCTGCACATTTTCTACACACACATACTTACATGCTTCATTCTAATGATCTCACGGCTGCTAAATGACATCTCATGATTAACACAGCATATTGTTCAATTTTCTCATTTATAGATTTTCAAAATGTTTGAAATTAGATAGTCTTATAGATCATCTTACATAATGATAAAATGCATAGTGTAAGTACATTTAAACTGATTTCCAGAATATTCATAGCACATAAGAGGCTGTTTAACCACAAGTACCTAGAAAACAGTAGTACACTTCAGAAATCTTGATGAATGTTAACATGCATTAGGCATGGAAAAAAGGTGAGCTATATTCTCTAACTGTACACCTACATGGTTGACCAGTAAGTTGTGTCTAATGAAATGGCCAGTGAGTGTATACAATGTTTAAAAGCCCCAGGAGTTCTGCCACACACTTGTAACACATCACTAATACACTATATGGCCAAAAACACTGTATGTGGACCATCACACGCATATGTGAGTCAAAGTTGAAAGCACACAATTGTCTAGAATGTCTTTGTATGCTGTAGCATTAAGATTTCCCCTTTATTGGAACTAAGGGGCCCAAACCTGTACCAGCATGACAATGCCCCCGTGCACAAAGCGAGGTCTGTGAAGACGAGGTTTGATGTGGAAGAACTTGAGTGGCCTACACTTGAGGTCAGTGGCCCTGACCTCAACCCCAGTGAAAACATTTGGGATGAACTGGAACGCCAACTGCATGCCAGGCCTTCTCACCCAACATCAGTGGCTGAACTCACTAATGCACAAATCCCCAGTCACGCTTCAGAATCTAGTGGAAAGCCTTCCCAGATGAGTGGAGGTTATCATAACAGTACAATGGGACTAAATCTATAATGGGATGTTCAACAAGTACATATGGGTGTGATTAGTCAGGTGTCCACATACTTTTGGCAATATAGTGTATGTGTGCATCACTGTTGTGCTGAGAGCAGTACACCACTCACTTAATACCGGGTAAGTGGTGTGGTCATACGATGTACAGGATAGAGTAAGGGTTAAAAAACAGTGCAAAGCAAAAGAACAATGGTCAGTAAAGGTAGGCCTATATAATAGTGTGGCTACAAGGAATGTGTTTCTAATAAACTGGAAACTGTGTATACAGTATTTACAATAAAAGTTTGAAGGTTTGAAACTGAAGCTCATGTGTTACAGGTAAGCCTCGTAAAGCATCTCGCTCAAGTCGCCGTTCTTCTGGCTTTGAATCTGGTCGAGTCCAGTCTCTGGATTTCCCCACACTTCCCATCAGCCGCTCCACTGAGGAGCTGCAGTATCAGTCCAAGAAAGAACGCAAGTTCCCCAAGCACTTTCTTCCCCGGCCTATCAAGGGCTTCAGCCTGCGTTCTCTAGGCCTGAGGAAGGGCCTTCGATCAGGACCAAGGCATCAAATGCCAGCCAGTCGCAGCTGTGAGGAGCTTGATGGGACTTCAGATGCTCCAGAGCGCTGGAAACGGTCTCACTCTCTGGGGGACATACAGTGGCAGCACGCCTTTGAAAAGAGAAAGGAGAAAAGAAATGAGACCCAACATGGTGGTGAAAGGCAGGAAGAGGTAAACTCTGCAATTATCCAGTCCAGCTCTCAGAACAGTAAAGAATCCCGGTTAGACTCAAAAACAGATTTGTGTAGAGCAAAAAAGGATCAAGTAGAGAGACCTCTAGTGCCCACCCAGCTGCCTCTCAAGCCTTTATGCCATGCTCCAGATAAACAGCCTGGCTCTGCCCCAACCAGCCCAGGTCCTCGTACTCACCCCAAAAAGCCTCCTGTGCCCCCTCCTGTTCCTGCCAAAAAGTCCAAAGAGCGCCTAGTAAATGGGTTGCGACACCCATCTTTGGTCCTGCCAAGTTCTAGTCCAGGCACACCAACCCTGTCTTATAAACCCATAAGCAGTCCTACTAGCCCCTCTGAAAGTATTCCGTCCACTTCAGTGTCTCCGGATGATTCAGAGAAACCACCACCCTGGCTTTCTGACCTGCCCGAGTCTGCCTGCCCACAGATTCAGGGAGTCAAGGTAGCCCTTGGCAGGAAGATCTCCCATGCCAAAATGACTGATTTGGAGACACTACTGGAGGAGAAGCTTGGCTCAGAGGGCATCGATCTCATGGCAGAGCCTTACTCGGATAAGGTAAGAGAGACACTATTGGTTTACACCAGAATTATTCATGACAGCATAATGAGGCTCAGAAGGTGAAAGCAAAATGCCAAACATAAAATAAGCTGGTATCATGGTCTTGTGAGTCCTATAAAACAATTTCACCATTAGCCTAGAACTCATTCGATGTATTAGAAGTCCTGAGTTTTGGTTATGACATTTCTAAATATGAAAAAAAAAAATGTGCCATTTTAATGTACCATTAAAAATAATGGGCTGCAGTTTACCATTTGTCATAGATCATTATGTTGACGTGTATATGTTATGACTTCTCATTTTGAGCCCCAAAAGTTAAGTCATCTTTAAGGAATGCCAGCTGCTGTCGTGGACAGATCTGGTGACTTGGATCTTCTCAGCAGAGCTACACAACAAGGACAAGAGCGATGACTAGAGCTAGAATTAAAATGGATTTTAGGACCAAAGAGCACAGGGCTTTACTGGTTTTTTCCCCTTCATTCGGGCAGGTCACAAATGCTTTTCATTAGTTTCCACCCATTAATCAAACTGCAGATAGTCCTTAGATTAAAAACAAACCTAGGTGAATGTTATTAATTGCAAGATGGCACTCCTGAGACCTGCTTCTCTTTTGATAGTCGCATTGTTAAACGCTCGGTTTACTATAGACATAACCAGCACATATGCTGTGTTTTTTACAAGTCTTCAGAACCATGCCAGCAATAACATTGAGCTAGACCTGGGAACCCACACCACACGCGACAGGGTCAACATGGGGGAAAGTCTGGGTGGAGGGAACATAACTGTGGATTTGGTCTGTGTATAATTTATGCTTCTTAGTCTTTTGGAGTGGGTGGGCTGGATGTGTTTTTATAAATACAGGTCATGATGGTTTTAGACCATTTACAGTTATTTAATTGGCAGACACTTTTATCCAAAACAACTCACAATGGAGAAAAGACACAACCCAAGCAACTGAGAGTTAAGGGAGCCTCTCTGGAATTACTGGGATTTAAACATCACAGCCTTCCAATTAAGAGCCTTAAACTCTAAGCTATTAATGGCCGTAGCATGATTTGGGGCCCACTGAGTGAATGCTGTATGGTTTCTGAAGGGTAGTGTTTTGATTACCTCCATGGTCTAAGTCTAACATTTCATTTACATTTAAGGATGACAAGAAACATTTACTGCTCTTTAACATCGACCAAGCTAGTTTCATTGGCACTCTGGCATGACCTTAACAAAATAGAGTACATGAAGTTGTTTTGAATTAAAGATAAAACACATATTGGCTGTTCTAGCGCTCTTAGTTGTGCTGGGAAAAATGTGCAGAAACAATACTTGTCTCTTGAACTTGGATTCTAGTCAAATGGTGGTCATATTGTATTGCATACGAGTCATCTTTTCTTCAAATGTGGAAGGTGACATGATTAATCTGATACACATCACATAACAAACATGTAGTAGTGCTTCCATTTAGTCCTGTAAGGACATCTGTTTGGCATCCTCCATCATTAAAAAAAAAAAAGACTTCAAATGGAAGTCGAGGGTTTCTCCATGTCAAATGTTCCAACAGATGAAATTACCTCAGAGACTCCAAAGTCTGTTCTTTAGACGTCTGAGCCGTCGTGCCAGTTCTCCCAGTGTTACTACTCATTAGGTCACATTATTTGTCATTTTAAACAAATGATTGGGTCACAATAGCCTTGTTATACTGTAACTACCTCGTAAAGTTTTTATTTGCTTGTTTCTGTGTCAGCCTACATCTCCAGGCACTCTGTTATATGGAGCTGTTTTCTTAATCCACAAGAAACCACATAAAGTAAACTTTATGGCTTGCTAATTTTAGTTGTTGTTCAGGCTTAGACTAAAGTAAAGATAATGCTAATTCCATTATCCCTGTAAAAAATCCTTGTGTCATTTAAAAGTTTCTTGTGGATAGGTATCAGGTGTAGGATGTCTCTGATGACTAGAAAATGCGATGTCTCTGATGACTAGAAAATGCAATGTCTAGGTTTGTTTCTCATTGCTTTCTCATCATGAAGCTGAATAGTAAACTGCTCCATATCCTGTTAATACCCGTGTTATACCTGCCTCGGCTAATATCTGCGCACCTCTCACACTTTCGTTATTTGTCCTCCAGCATGGACGCTGTGGTATTCCTCAGCTCTTGGTGCAGAGATACTCTGAGGACTTCCAGCAGCCACTGAAAGACGTGGCGTCCACTCTGGACCAGATCAGAGTTAAGCAGCTGCGCAAGGAGCACCGCATGGCTGTGAGTAACTCATTTCATAAATCACTACAGAGCTGATTCAATATTAAAAAAAACAAGGCTTCTTACATGAATTAAGAAGTAATGAAAGGTGGAATTCATCTTCATACGAATCATGGCTCTCATGCGTACATGACATAAAAGAGCAGTTTATAAAATGTGTTAAATAAGGAACAGTATTAATGATCTACCAACACCTAGATATTTATATTTAAATTCTTACTAAATGACAAGCTCAGATTTTAATGGTGACATAAACACTAAGGGTGTCCTAGTAATCAAAGTTTCAGATATGTGGAGCACTAGTGCTCAAGTGTACACAGGTTTATATATATATATATATATATATATATATATATATATATATATATATATATATATATATATATATATATATATATATATATATATTTTTTTTTTTAAACCCATAGCATTTGGGACACAGCATCGGTGTATACTTGATGCACCATTACTCACTCAAATGCTTGTATCGATCCTGAGAGTTTAAAGGGTTTATCAATTTTGTTTTGTTTTTCCCCTTTTAAATAAGGTTGCAATCCTAAAGATTAAATGAAAGTTAAATGAAAAGGAATTTAAAGAAATGTCTGATGATGTTTCGTGTTGCTTTCTGCTCGTAACAAACCCATTTGTTGTGATGGATCCTAGCCAACACTGCAAGGCATTTTTGGTAAAACGCCACTGTTCGGGTCTTGTTGATGTGGGCTTTGCTAAAGGCTGCATGGAAGGCACTCATAAGCGACCTTTTGAACTGTAAAATGCAGGCATGCACATGAGGGCTTTATTAAATGCAGGTGCACTTGGAGAGTAAAAATGGTAGTAAGTCAGTCCAACAGTGTCAACAATCTCCACTCTCATGCTGTACTAAGGAATTAAAATGTACTCCCTTCTTTCAAAGCTCTCTTGCTCTCCAGCAGACTTGGTACAGAGACCTTGACTTTACTAATGATGTGTAATTGATTGCTCTGCTGTTTGGGATGTTACATACTGTAAGTTGTCTGTTTTTACACCCAACTCCTAGAAAACATCTTCATATAAAATGTATTCCCTTTCCAAGCTGCGACCTCACACTGAGTGACCAGATTGGTTCCCAATGTTTTTGGGAATGCTGTTGGATATCAGGATTTTGGAATCTCCTTCCCTGTCTGATTTGCTTGATACGAGTTAAGGCCTCAGTATACTTCTTGCGGAGATGATTGTTGCAAGGTTTCGGCGAATAATATTGCAGGAAAAAACGGACATCGTACAGAGACTTTGGCCGTCATGTTAGAAACTGGCTGCACTCTGCACACAACACACTGCGACTTGCTTCTAACATCCCTTGCGAAATTTGTTTAATTGAAAGGCCTGTAGTCTCTGCCTCCGATTTCCCGCCCATGGAACAAAGAGTGTCTAATATTTTTTCAGTCCGTGCAGGATTTCGCTGAGGGGTTTTTTTTTTTTTTTTTGTGATTGTTGTGGCCAAAAATGCTTGATTTTGCTGCGGCTTTTAAAAAAAATTTGTGATGCAATCTGCGGAGTTTTTTATGGAAAACTACTTGACTTGGCGAAATCGCAGTTGCATGGAATTGTTTTGCATGGTCTTTCGCAGTGATGTTTGTTGAATGAGACCTTTTAGCTGTACTCATGTTCAACGAACATGAATCGAAGAAGGCTTTGGCTGAATGCATGTTTTGATGATGTCACATGATGTGTCTTGGCCCAAATCTGCAGAAAATCTGTGGTAATTTTTAAAAATTGCAAGCTCCCGTGAATATTGCAGTGTTTCCTTGATTTTGTGTTAATTTCTGTGATTGCAAAGTCACAAAATCTCAAAAAATTGTACACTTTTCTAGCTACAACACTCAGAATACTGAAGATTTTAGTCTAATTGGATAGCCACATTTTTGTAAATATTTTATTATATCTTTTCATGGGACAACACTGAAGAAATGACACTTTGCTACAATGTAAAGTAGTGAGTGTACAGCTTGTATAACAGTGTAAATTTGCTGTCCCCTCAAAATAACTCAACACACAGCCATTAATGTCTAAACCGCTGGCAACAAAAGTGAGTACACCCCTAAATGAAAATGTCCAAATTGGGCCCAATTAGCCATTTTCCCTCCCCGGTGTCATGTGACTCATTAGTGTTACAAGGTCTCAGGTGTGAATGGGGAGCAGGTGTGTTAAGTTTGGTGTTATCGCTCTCACACCCTCTCATACTGGTCACTGGAAGTTCAACATGGCACCTCATGGCAAAGAACTCTCTGAGGATCTGAAAAAAAGAATTGTTGCTCTACATAAAGATGGCCTAGGCTATAAGAAGATTGCCAACACCCTGAAACTGAGCTGCAGCACAGTGGCCAAGACCATACAGCGGTTTAACAGGACAGGTTCCACTCAGAACAGGCCTCGCCATGGTCAACCAAAGAAGTTGAGTGCACGTGCTCAGCATCGTATCCAGAGGTTGGCTTTGCAGAATAGATGCATGAGTGCTGCCAGCATTGCTGCAGAGGTTGAAGAGATGGGGGGTCAGCCTATCAGTGCTCAGACCATACGCCGCACACTGCATCAAATTGGTCTGCATGGCTGTCATCCCAGAAGGAAGCCTCTTCTAAAGATGATACACAAGAAAGCCCGCAAACAGTTTGCTGAAGACAAGCAGACTAAGGACATGGATTACTGGAACCATGTCCTGTGGTTTGATGAGTCCAAGATAAACTTATTTGGTTCAGATGGTGTCAAGCGTGTGTGGCGGCAACCAGGTGAGGAGTACAAAGACAAGTGTGTCTTGCCTACAGTCAAGCATGGTGGTGTGTGTCATGGTCTGGGGCTGCATGACTGCTGCCGGCACTGGGAAGCTACAGTTCATTGAGGGAACCATGAATGCCAACATGTACTGTGACATACTGAAGCAAACTTCAGTTACCTTCGGAAACTGGGCCGCAGGGCAGTATTCCAACATAATAACGACCCCAAACACACCTCCAAGACAACCACTGCCTTGCTAAAGAAGCTGAGGGTAAAGGTGATGGACTGGCCAAGCATGTCTCCAGACCTAAACCCTATTGAGCATCTGTGGGGCATCCTCAAACTGAAGGTGGAGGAGCGCAAGGTCTCTAACATCCACCAGCTCTGTGATGTCATCATGGAGGAGTGGAAGAGGACTCCAGTGGCAACCTGTGAAGCTCTGGTGAACTCCATGCCCAACAGGATTAAGGCAGTGCTGGAAAATAATGGTGGCCACACAAAATATTGACACTTTGGGCCCAGTTCGGACATTTTCACTTAGGGGTGTACTCACTTTTGTTGCCAGCGGTTTAGACATTAATGGCTGTGTGTTGAGTTATTTTGAGGGGACAGCAAATTTACACTGTTATACAAGCTGTACACTCACTACTTTACATTGTAGCAAAGTGTCATTTCGTCAGTGTTGTCCCATGAAAAGATATAATAAAATATTTACAAAAATGTGAGGGGTATACTCACTTTTATGAGATACTGTATATACATTTTCATGCACTAGTTTCCAGCAGGAAAATAAAACCATTACAACACAGTAATGCAGATTTTTAATTTTTCATTTTTAATGCAAGCTATAGGCTCAGAGAAAAAAAAAATCACAGAAACTCACATTTAAAAGTTATTCAAGAGAGTTTGGTGAGAAAAGGAGTTAATCTCACATATTTATTTATTATATATGAACAGGACAAGATTGGTTTGTCATCTGGGCAAAAAAAAGTAGTAAAAAAAAAAAAAAAAAGATCACATAAACGTCACAACCATTTCTCACTTCATGTGTGCATATTCCTTTCTTTGTAATGAAGTAAATGATGAAATATAAAGTGTTATTCGATGCAGTCACATTTCAGCAAATGGTCTAATAGTAATTGTGGATGTTTCTTCTCCCTGCTCTTCACAGATTCCCTGTAGAGGTTTGATGGACATGAGTCGGAAGCCCATGTCTCCAGTGCACTTAAGCTCCATTTCTGATTGGCTGGTGTCCATTGGTATGCCCATGTATTCTGACCTCCTACTGGCAGCGGGTTATGACACACTGGGCCATTTGTCTGCTCTTACTGAGGCAGCAGTACGCAAGGCAGGGCTACAGGAGGAGAGGCACATCCGCCGATTGCTCAGCGAAGCCCGGCTCATTACAGCTAACGCTAGCGTGTCACAGTCTTAACAACACATGATTGCTTTATGCCTGCGCTGATCTGATGATGAAACACGTCAGGTGAATTTCCAGTGGCAAACCAAGTGCTGGAGTGGAATGTGGAATGAAACTGGGTTCTCTGTAGCATTTCATAAAAAATATCTTCATCTACATATTCCAACCATTTGTTCTGTCCTTTTCTTTTTGTATTGCTGATGTTTACAGAAAGGACTTCTGTGGCTTCCATGAACTGTTAGTGGTGGACTTTCCAGCAGGGTCTTTGTAACAATCTTTCAAGTTTTTGAGATTTTGTAAAGATTTCGACTAACTCAAGACTGTTTTCTCTTGTTCTGATGAACGCTTGTTTGTAAGGAGGAAGAACATTTTGTGCTTCTTCCAGCACAGTAAGACGTTGTAGCCTGGCCAAAGCGATGTCATTTCCTGCATTTCATGTCATTTTCCTATAGGTTCACACACAACTTCTCAGTTCATAGATAGGAATATTGAAGGCTACGTCTTTGATTGGTCCACTTTGGAAAGTTCATTTAATGTTCAAGCACGATGTTGCTATATGGGAGTATAAACTCTGAGTACTTAGCTCAGAATTATGCGTATTTTATTTTATTTGCAGGAGGGAATATATTTGTATAGACCATAAGCCATTTCAGCTTACTCAGTGCCAAGTGGTTAAGTTGTAAAGCATTGTAAAGCCTTTTTGCCTTCACTTAGTTAAAGAAAATATTGTATATTCAGATAGCATTTAATCTTCTAATACACAGTATCTAATATGCATTACTCGTCTGTTCTGGGATAAATCATTTATTACTGAATCATTTACATATCTTTAAGGTTTTTATGTTGCCTTTGCCATCATGAAACGATTGACACACGCTTACGACAGTAATAATCATCTTCGATTGGATGATGCAACAGCGATAACTTGCTTGTATTTAATGTATAGTTTTAGATGTCTTAGAGCTTTGAGGAAAACCTCCCCAGCACTGTGGCAATATGTAAATGCTGATATTTAAACTCGCTCCAAAACTTCGTCCTTGAGCAGTGTAAAGCACCGTCGGAAAATTCGAAACAAATCCGATTTAGAAAGGGCTCACAGAGAAACAGGGTCCTTCATCTTCCTGTAGGTTATTTGATTTGAAAAATGTCTTTAGGAATCCAGTCCAGTGAAGAAGATCCGCTATAACAGATGTGAATGTTGACACTCCAGACTCTACATGACAATGTTTGTCTTTTCAGTAACACTTGAACATTTGTCTGTATCTGTCAAAGTTTTTTTTTTTTTTTTTGGGGGGGGGGGGGGGGGGGGGGGGGGGGGGAGAAAAAGAGACCGAGATGGAAGCAGGCTGGCATGACTTTTAATCCAAACACACATCTGGCATTGGATGGGCAGAAACCCATTAGTGAGGACTTAAAACCTCAAGGAAGCTTGTCTAAATAATGAATAAGACACGATGGGGTGTGCTGTTTTAGGAAAATAGTCAGTGATGCGGTGATACAATGTGACCAAACACAAAGCAGAGTTACTCTTACCTCCCTGAAATGTTTTCTTTCCTACAAAAACAGCACAAAATATTTTACTCATCTTCTACTACAGCAATTTGCCAATAATTACAAACTTATTCATTAAAAGGACTGTACTTTTTTTTAAATCAGTTTTTTTTTTTTTTTTTACACTTAATGTATCATTTTCATTAGCTAAAACAGGTATAAACCTTTTAAAAGTTCCCTCACCAGTGTCTCTTTTTTCCTCTCTCTCAAAGTTAATACAATAACAACAGCAGCTTCTCATGTTATTAAGAAAGCCCAGGAAAAAAGTCCTTCCATGCCAGAAGTTACAGTTTTACCTCTGACTGTTCCAAAGTGCTGACACTGGAGACTACTTAGAAAAAAACGCTAAATAAACGTCTCCTTACAGGAAACCTCACCATATCAGTGACTGCACACGTTTCCTAACCTGTTTAAGTGAAGCGTCCGCCGTACAGGTTTCCTGTGAACGCGCTTCATAACTTCGATTTCTCACGCACACTATGGCACATTTTGCGGAGAGGTGGATTTTCTACACGCAATGTTTTTTGTATCTATTCCAACACAATTTACAATTTACATTAGGATTATCATGGCACATTATTGCGGCCAAATTCAAACTTAGCATCTTAAAGAGGAGCAGGAAATCAGAACAGATGCCTTTTTAACAATGCAATCATGGTATTATGGGGAGTTTTATAAAATGTATATAAATATTTCATAAAATGTTACTAATTACTGTAAAATGCACTTTATATTCAAGTATATACAGATTAAATGGGGCTTTTTTTTCAGGAAGAACAAATTAGTAAATGTTAAAGTCCACAGACGGACAGTTACATTCAGGTTTTATGTGGAGGATTGCAGTGGATTATGTTGGTTTATAACTAAAGTGTTTTTTTCCCTGTCAACATTCATTAATTAGAGAATGAACCGTAACAAGCTAATTACTTCAAATTGGTTTGAAATTTCCTTAAAATGATTCTAATTACATATATGAAATTGTGGATGTGTTGCACATTCTGTATATGTAATTGATATTTAAATAACTTATTTTTTTTGTTTGTTTTTTTATCAAATTATTAGGTGTACTATATATATAAAAAATTAGCAATACTCTTTTGCATATTGCTTTAGCCAGTGTAGCCATCTATTGTAAAATATCTGTGTACAAATGTTTTTTTTTTTTTTTCTTTGACCTAGTTAATGATTGTCTATAAAGATTTTGCTTGTGTATTGAAAAAAAAAAAGAGTCTAAAACTGTTTGTCAATCTGAAGTGTAATAAACAGAATCTTCTGACTGGAATGAGAGTTATGTCTCTGTATACTGTATGTCTCAAACTTATTTAGCTTTTGACACAGTGTATTGGACATGTTCACTGGTTTAAAGATATAGATTGAGTTGACACTTTATTAGCTGTCTTGTAAAACCCACTCGTCATTTTCATTACATAAAAAGTCTTATACACTCAGTTTATTACGGACAGCTGTACAAATGCGAATTCATGCAGTTATCAATTCAGCCAATCATGTGGAGCAGCACAATGCATAAAATCATGCAGATGCAGGTCAAGAGCTTCAGTTAATGTTCATATCAAACATCAGAATGGGGGGAAAGTGTGATCTCCGTGACTTTAACTGTGGCATGGTTGTTGGTGCAAGACGGACTGGTTTAAGTAATTCAGAAACTACTGATCTCTTAGGATTTTCACACGCAACAGTCTCTAGAGTTTACACAGAATAGTGTGAAAAACAAAAAAGCCACAGTTCTGTGGGTTGAAACGCCTTAGTGATGAGAGAGGTCAGAGGACAATGACCAGACTGGTCTGAGCTGACAGAAAGTCTATAGTAACTCAAATAATCACTCTTTACCAATGTGGTGAGCAGAAAAGCATCTCAGAACATCAGGTTCCACTCCTGTCAGCCAAGAAGAAGAATCTGAGGCCATCATGGGCACAAACTCACTGAAACTGGACAGTTGAAGACTGTAAAAAGACCAGGTGATCTTCAA
The DNA here is from genome assembly GCA_023630585.1 of Cranoglanis bouderius. Taxonomy (NCBI): domain Eukaryota; kingdom Metazoa; phylum Chordata; class Actinopteri; order Siluriformes; family Cranoglanididae; genus Cranoglanis; species Cranoglanis bouderius. The sequence continues at coordinate 14,527,561 of CM042560.1, forward strand.
TTGTCTTCAACTGTCCAGTTTCAGTTATAATTATACACTAAAGCTACAGTGAGACCTGGGAATAAACTGTTTTCAGAGAGCACAAAGTAAAGCAGAAGTAAACCATGAGCATGAATAGGGCAAGTGGAAGCACAGCAGAAGAAGTATATAGAGAGAGGCATTCTCTTATCATACCATTGATTTAAAAGGATGTACATTGTGTCAGAGAGCAAGCAGGACTCCAGCAGGTCTAGCTATGACAGGATATAACTAAAAGGTATAGCCAAAAAGCCAGGCATGAAAGCACCCTGGGACACAGAGTCCTGCTAATCCAACATCAACACACATGCACAATCACTGAACTGTCTTTCAACCTAATCTACCTGAGGCATTACAGTAACAGTAAGTATAATAAGACTAAATTTCTCTTTAAAACACATTAGATGAGTGGTTCTCAAAATGGGATCTATAACGCATAGACAATGGGTCTGGGGTCTGTGATTTTTTATATTTAGTTATGGTGGTTGAAATCACAAACCTACTATTAACAAAGTTAATTTATCATAACTATTAGCTGATAAAGATGGGTTTAAATTTAAACACAACTCAAAAACAAGCCTTTAAATAGTGTCAATGTTTTATGTGTAAGTGCTATGACTCTGAACATAATAATAATAATAATAATAATAATAATAATAATAATAATAATAATAAGCAGTAGCAGTTTTATTTATATACACTGGTGCTTGACAGTTTCTGAACCCTTTAGAATTTTCTGTTTTTGCAAAAATATGATCTAAAACATCATCAGATTTTCACACAAGTCCTAAAAGCAGACAAAAAGAACCCAATTAAACAAATGAGATGAAAATATTATACTTGCTCTTTATTTATTGAGGAAAATGATGTATGTGAAACCTCTAAGATTAGCAGTTAATTTGAAGGTTAAATTAGAGTCAGGTGTTTTCAATTAACGGTCCCTGTTTTATTTAAGGAACAGGGATCTCTCAAAGTCTGATCGTCACAACACATGTTTGTGGATGTGTATCATGGCACGAACAAAGGATATTTCTAAGGACCTCAGAAAAAGAGTTGTTGATGCTCATCAGGCTGGAAAATGTTACAAAACCATCTGTAAAGAGTTTGGACTCCGCCAGTCCACAGTCAAACAGATCGTGTACAAATTCAAGACCATTGTTACCCTCCCCAGGAGTGGTCAACCAACAAAGATCACTCCAAGAGAAAGACGTGCAATAGTCTGTGAGTTCACAAAGGCACCAGGGTAACAGTAAAGTAACTGAAGGCCTCTCTCACATTGGCTACACTGAACACTGACCAACAATGGTGTGCATGGCAGGATTGCATACAGAAAGCTGCTGCTCTCCAAAAAGAACATTGCTGCCTGTATGCAGTTTACTAAAGATCATGTGGACAAGCCAGAAGGCTGTTGGAAAAATGTTTTGTGGACGGATGAGTGTTATGTTTGGAGAAAGGTAAACACTGCATTCCAGCATAAGAACCTTATCCCATCTGTGAAACATGGTGGTGGTAGTATCATGGTTGGGGTCTGTTTTGCTGCAGAAATATAGAAAATTCTAAAGGGTTCACTAACTTTCAAGCACCACTGTAGCACCTTTCTCAAACCCAAGGTCGCTTTACATCAGCATGATAAAATAATTCTTATGTAACATATGAACCAAATGCAAAGAATCTGAAGAATAACAGGACAATTAACAGAATGTACAGGATGAGGTGATGAAAAGTATTATGTGTGAGGGTATACAGATATACAAAATACATATATGTATGGCAACCTGTATGTAGACCTTCACACCTATATATGGTTCTTTCTTAAACTGTTGCCACAAGGTTTGAAGCACACAGTTGTCTAGAAAGTATTTGTATGCTGTAGCATTATGATTTTCCTTCACTGGAACTAAAGGGCTCGAACGTGTTCCAGCACAAATTGGGGTAGTTTTGGGTAAACACATTTAAAGGTGCAATAGTGGATTGTTTTGTGTTACTAATAATACATATAAGCTGGAAAATATGTCAAACGTTTAAAAAATGATGGCCAGCGTCATTCGATGTATTGATGTAATTTCCACTGAAACAGGAAGTCATATCGAGTGGCTTGTCCCCCTTTTTAAATAGCTAATAGCGTTTAGCTTACCTCACAGCCTGGGCCGTACTTGACAGCCATGAGCTGGCACAAATACCCCCTTCTTCAAAGTGAATGAATTTAAGCCATTTCCTTTTTAACCAACTTATAGTACCAACTGAATGAAAACATAACACTCACTAAGTAAAATATTGCTGAGCTTTATTACAAAAATAAACAGTACTGACTGTACCATGAAAATGTGCTATACTTTTTAAATGAAATAAAATCATAAATATTAATGTATATTAACTATTAATAAATATTAAAGTAAATAAAAGATATACATCCAAACTGAACCAAAAAGTAACACTCCAAATAACAAATAACAATAGAGACATCCAAAATGAATTAAAAAAAAAAAAAAACTTCAAACAACACAACTAAATTTGTCAGTGTCAGTTTCAGATAGTTTTATTTCGCCTCTAGAGGCCGCTCTCGTACTCGGACCCTTCTCAGCCGCTCATGCAAGGAACGCAACCAGGAAAAACTCTTCTTTTCCTTTCGGCTGTTCCCTTCAGGGGTCGCCACAGCGAATCATCTGCCTCCATCTAGCCCTATCCCCTGCATCCTCTTCTCTCAGACCGACTACCTTCATGTCCTCCTTCACTACATCCATAAACCTCCTCTTCCTCTTCCTCTCGGCCTCCTGCCTGGCAGCTCTAACCTCAGCATCCTTTTACCGATATATTCACTCTCCCTCCTCTGAACATGTCCAAACCATCTCAACCTGGCCTCTCTAACTTTGTCTCCAAAACATCTCACATATGCTGTCCCCCTGATGTACTCATTCCTGATCCTATCCATCCTCTTCACTCCCAAAGAGAACCTCAACATCTTCAGCTCTGCTACCTCTAACTCTTCCTCCTGTCTTTTCCTCAGTGCAACTGTCTCCAAACCAGACAACATCGCTGGTCTCACTACTGTCCTGTACACCTTTCCTTTCATTCTTGCTGGTACTCTTTTATCACACAACAGACCTGACACTTTCCTCCACCCATTCCAACCTGCCTGCACACGCTCCTTCACCTCTTTTCCACACTCCCCGTTGCTCTGGACTGTTGACCCTAAGTACTTAAAATCCTGCACCTTCTTTATCTCTTCTCCCTGTAACCTCCCTGTTCCACTTGGATCCCTCTCATTCACACACATGTATTCTGTCTTGCTGCGACTAACCTTCATTCCTCTTCTCTCCAGAGCAAACCTCCACCTCTCTAGAGTTTCAACCAGGAAAAACTATCAGTGTGGATTTCTGCAGATAACCGTTCTGTACAACTGATCAATCGCTCGGTCTCTAGTTCAAGCAGCCAAAGCCACATTCACGACTCATGCGTGCTGATGCTTTCTCTTGCTCAACAACGGCAACTTCAGCGAGGAGATTTTTATACTGTTGGGGGCGGGACACTTCAGAGTCTAGAGAGCAGTTGATTGGACGTAAAATCTGACCAGAAGCTGAAGTGCAAAATGATGATGATCAAAACTGTTGATGTTTATTGGTGATAGAGACTGTACAATGTTGTTTTGGAGCACACTAGATTACAGATAACCTTAAGGCTGACATATTCCTACTAAAAGCCACAAAACTTCCATTTTGATTTCATGGGGACTTTAATCAAAGCACCTTTAAATAAATAACTGTTAGAACCCACTCTGGGTAAAGAGTGAATGGATGGTTAAATCCACGGCCGCACGGTGGCGCTGTGTCCAGCCTGTTAGAGCACATCCTCCGCCTGAACTTTTCCTCCTGGCTCAGTAATCTGACACCGGCACTAACCCGGGGAAACAGAGGATGGATTCCCGACTTCACACACACACACAAAAAGAAATAGTCTGAGCCAGAGGAGAGACAGTAAGTAACACTGTGACCGCGGACTGAGTTTCAGGTCCTTTTCAGGTTCTGTGTTTCTAAATGCGCTACACAAAGTTTGTCACTAAAGCTGCGGATGGGTGACGACCACTCTCAGCGCTTCCATGCAAGGAGACGATGAAGAATCACAACGGCAGCCCCAGACTAAACCACCATCAGCCTGCAAATCACACCAGAGATCGGAACGGTAGAAAGGGAGATTGGTTGTGGGCCGTTTGGCTGCGCTTCTCACTGCGTGATTATGGCTTCTGCATGGCCACACTGCTGCTCTTCAGCCTCGGCTCGCTCTTCTACCAGCTCAACGGAGGACCTCCGAGACTCCTGCTCGACATGCGCCAGTATCTCGGTAAGAAGATCTCTCTCTCTCTCTGTCACGCGTGTTTTTTACTGGACGAGTTATTTCAGTGCTACAGCATTTCCGCTCTGTGCTTGAACACACTTCTTGCGCTTTTACAAGTTACGGCAAGTTTGCTAGAGTTGCCTTCACACAACCGAAGCGTGTCTCCAGGGCTTTTCTGTGCTGCCCAGATCTGCTGGGGCTGATGTAAACATAGCTGTACTTGTATCAAGTGCTCATGCCGAGTCCCTTGTGTGTGTCCTGCTGCGTAAACTTCTCTTGAATTATTATCATATCATCATTATTATTATTATTATTTTCTTCCTCCTCGTCTTCACGTGTTGGAGAATATGGATGGACAGGTGAGGAGTGGACCAAACAGCCGCTACATGTCGTGCGCATGCGCACTGAATACACCGTCCTGTGTGAAGTGATCATCACAACTCATTACACACTTCTTTTTTTTTGACTCATATAAAACGTATTATTTATAAAATAATTTTTTTAAAAAAAGGGCAATTTAATAACATACAGTCAGGGGTGTGGTTCCAATGACTTGGGTGGCAGTCTAGGGTGGCGTAAAATGCTAATCCACATCCATAGAAAATGACAATGTGGCTAAGTAGGATCCCCATTGACATAGTTTAGCTATGACAACAAAAGTCAGATGAAATTGGGACTACAGATGAAATTTAGCTTTGTAGCTAATTCTGGGGCAGTCATGCACTGTTCATTGTCCCTGTTAAAAAAAACATAATAAATAAATAATAATGTCATAGCTAACATGAGATTAGGCTAATCTGATTAACTATGCTAACATTATAAATTTAGCTAATAACAAACTGAAGAAATCCAATGTTTTGGTTGCTCAATGAGCAGTTGACTAATGTTACTTGGCAGTTCATTCGTTGTGGTCAGGGGCTAAGGGACTAGTTAGCTTCTGTGTTAGCTGGCTAATCCTGCTTACTCGTTGACAATCCTCGGCATTGGACAATGATGAAATGAAATTTCTCTAGAGTTGTACTGGGCATTTCATTATTATTATTATTATTATTGTTATTATTATTATTATTATTATTATTATTATTATTATTATTATTATTAAAACTAGCCTATTATGGGTTATAGGCTCGACAATAGCTATCATAATGTCTTACTGGGGTGGCCATGCTTCACTGGCATGGGCATTGGGGTGGCATTGTTGACCTTTGGCCACCCTTTATCTAACGCCCATGCATAGAGTTACAAATTTCCCTGAGTTGTATTGGGCATTTCATTATTATGCAAACTAGCCTACCACAGCCATAGTCGAGCCTATAACTTACTATAATGTCTAACTGTTGAGGCTGCAGGGGTGGTCATACTTCACTGTAGGGTGGCACTGGTGACCTTTGGGCACCCAAAGGTCTGTTAGACTACAGGTTTCCAACCCTGGTCATGGAGTACCACCTATCCTGACATTTCAGTGTTTCCCTGCTCCTAAAACACTTGATTTAGCTAATCAGTTCATTTATAGCTCGTAGAGTTGTTAGTCTGTTAAAGCAGGGAAAAAACTAAAGTGAGCAGGACCGGGGTATGCTCTGAACAGAGTTGGGAACCTACTGATTAGACAATCATCAGTGTGGCACAGGGGTTATCGGTATCAGGGCTAACATTGGCCTCAAACACTGATATTGGTATTGTTTTGAAAATAGAAAAAGTGGAAATAATACAGCCTTTTTTGTGTTTTTTTTCCTTCTGTTTGCTATATTATAATCAGTCTTTTGCCTTGGGCATTTAGTGAGCTGTGAGACAACATTTACTTGCAGGATAATATCTATCCACATGGTTACAGATCCTAATGTGTTATGGTCATGACATTATATTACAGGATTTAATCCCGTTTACAGACCGCCACCACGAGGTGCCAGAACAGCTTTGCTACACTTTGGCAAAGATTTTACATGTCTGGATTTGTACTAGAGGAACTAACACAAAAAGATATTTGGCTCAATTGAGGTTTTGATGGTGGCGGTGGCGAATGTTGTCTAACATCAGTACAAAATCTTCCAAACCATTCACTGAGCCCTTGTGCCCTGTGGACAGGAGTGGGGTCCTCTTTGAAGAGACTAGTCCTATCAGGATAGAAATGTTTCAGTGGTCAGTCAGAAGAATTGATTTATATTAATTTATAGTGTATTGATTTATAGTGATCCAAATGCTGGCAGCAAAATAAATACCCCCTACAGTACAACAGAACAGGATCCCCTCACTCTAGGGGTCATGCATTCAGGCCTGTACCATTCTCTTGGTAGATGCCACACATGCACTCACCCACGTGTCGAGATTATGCTAAACCATGACTCATCTGACCAGATACATTTTTTCCACATCTCTCTCGTGCTGGTCTCTTTGCATAATCTCTCTTTTTGCACCACTGAACTCTCAGATGTCCATTTGTCTTTGTAATGAGTGGTTTATGGACTGCAACCCTACTATAATATCCCTCTCTGTGTAGATATGGATGGAGTCTTCTTGCTAATTGACATTCTCAGTCACCTAAATAACAGCTGCTCTTCTTGCTCTTTCATACGTTCATCTTCATTAACTGCATTATCCTGGTGCCTATCCCAGGACCTTTTCGCATGAGGCGGGAATACACTCTGGACTGGACTCCAGTTCTTATTTCAGTATGTGTTTGAGGGTGGAGTTTTCCTACAAGATCTTAAAACCTTCATCTTTTCACCTCACCTTCTTCCTCTTTTTGTTTTTTGGAGACTTGTTCATTTCTGAAAACACACTATATGGCCAAATGTTTGTGGACACCTCACCATTACACCTATATGTCCCATTCCAAAACCTTGGGCATTAATATGGAATCTTCTGGGAAGGCTATCCACTAGATTTTGGGGACTTGTGTTCGTTCAGCCACAGGAGCATTAGTGAGGTCAGGCATTGATGTTGGGTGAGGAGGCCTGGGGTGCAGGTCGGTGTTCCAGATCATTCCAAAGGTGTTCAGTGGGGTTGACGTCAGAGCTCTGTTGAGGACACTCAAATTCTTCAACTCCAACCTTAGCAAGCCATGACCTTACTTTGTGCACAGGGGCATTGTCATGCTGGAGCAAGTTTGGGCCTCTTAGTTCCAGTGAAGGGAAATTGTAATGCTACAGCATTCTATACAATTGTGTGCTTCCAACTTTGTGGCAACAGTTTGGGGAAGAACCACATATGGGTGTGATGGTCAGGTGTCCACATACTTTTGGCCATATATTGTATGTGACACACACATAAATATATACCCCACAAAGATAGCATCACAAACATATTTGTTGGTTTGTGTCTGGGTGGATAGGTGTATCATGAAAAAGAGAAAGGGTGGGGTGAAATACAGATGATAAACATCTGGATCAAGAATCTACTTCTCCACCTGTAATCCCTCAGGTCATCTCGGTTTTCAGTTATCTGGCCCACACACTTTAACTCATAAGTGTAACTGACTGCTTTAAGCCATGTGTAGTATCACATTAGTACAGTAGCTTATCTTATCTCCTGAGTCTCAGAATCTGTTCTCTGTTAGTCGGCTGTGTCTCAAACCACTCTTTGCTCTGCTGGACAGCTTGAATGTTCAGGCTTTTCACAATGTCCTCCCCTGGTTTATCTCCATGTGTATGCAGGGCCTCTGTAGTAGTAGTAGTAGTAGTAGTACTAGCAGCAACAGCAGCAGTAGTAGTAGTGTCAGCTCCAGAATTATTGACACCCCTTGTTGCTCTCTGCTACTTTCTCCTCCTGGAGATTTGAAAAATCTTGTATCCTGTATCATAAACATGCCATTTTATATTATTCTTATAAATTATTTGAATTTCTTATACTCATTAGCATCCTGTTTGAAACATTTGAGCAGCTGACCACTCTACACACACTACAGACGACATTGAAATTTAATATAAACACATTGTTTCATTGATGTCTGATTCTTTCTCTCTCTCTCTCTCTCTCTCTCTCTCTCTCTCTCTCTCTCTCTCTGCACCAGTAAACTTTGTTATATTTGGCTGTAGAATGTGTGAATTTGTTCATGGCACCAAGATCTATAGCACATGGTTTCAGAAATTACTTTCGGATGTATTTGAGGTTTCACTTTCATTTCTCACTCACTGGGGAGTGTGTGTGTGTGTGTGTGTGTGTGTGTGTGTGTGTGTGTGTGTGTGTGTGTTTGGGGGGGTGGTGGTGGTGGGGGGATGGGTGCTATTAAAGAGTTTTGTGACTTTCTTCTTCCAAAATATTGTAGCCTGCATGATTAAATATCCAAAAACTGTTAGTTAACCGCATGCAATTTGGGTATAAATGGCTTTCTCTAACTTAACACACTCTCTCTCTCCCTCTCCCTCTCTCTCCCTCTCTCTCCCTCTCAGTAAGCAGACAGGATGCAATGGCATCTGTGGAATGTTTTGATTTTAGCGAAAGAGACATGAATCCCGAATCAGGACATCTGTGTGTGTGTGTGTGTGTGTGTGTGTGTGTGTGTGTGTGTGTGTGCGCGTGTGTGTGCGTGTGTGTGCGTGTGTGTGCGTGTGTGTGCGTGTGTGTGTGCGCATGTGTGCATGCAGCTTTTATTTAAAAGTACGTATACACACGTAGACACACATGCTCTTTCATTCTTATGTAGAGAGCTTTTTTTTGAATGTAGAACCAGGCTGCTGTATTCCATGATGTAGATGGAATACAGGAAAATGGCGAGAGCAGCTGGCAGACGTTCTGTTTTCCATAAACACACAAGGTAGAGCTGCATATAACACCATCACGGAGTGTTACAGTAGAGTCTGACCATATGTTCCTAAAGAGAACTTCAGAAATGAGTGTTTCGCTTATGAATTTCTGCTGTCTTACATAATGCACATCTATTAATAGGTAAATATTTTCCAAATATTTTGAAAAAAATCTGACTGAAGAAAAATTATGACTGACTGCAAACTGGACACCTTTTTTTTTTTATTTCTGAATCATAAACAATGCAAAACAATGTGCAATTTTGGTGGTATAAAACCAAAACCAAAAATTTTTACGAACAGAATACGAATATTATAAAGAAAAATTTACTATGGGTTCACTGTATCTTAAAAATAAATAAACACATTTATAAATTCTTCCCAAATTTGATTGAATAAAAAAATAAAAAAACGTCTCAGACCCGGAGAAAATGATCGACTGAAACATAATGAGCTCCATAGCAACGCCTGAGGCGTGATTTTAACCATAAATAGAGCTCCAAAGTCGGCTAAAATGTCACCGCCTCCAATGAAAGAATGTGATCATGTGACCAGCATGCGATCTATATATTTTAACTCTATGGGATGTGCAGATTGGGACCTCTAGTGTTCAAACAGTGCAATTTGCATTCAATATATAATTAATAGAATGCTGATTTCCACAATGAGAATGGCACATTTCTGTGATGCACCTCTGTATATTAACTTGATCCAGATTATCTGGATTGAGATTATCTTCATAAAAATATGATACATGTAAAGCAGATTGAAGTGGTTAAAACTACTTGATACAATAGCGTTATTGAATTTACAATTCTAATAGGTCAAAATGTAGATTAATTTTCTATAACAGTGGCTCTGACGGCTAGACTTATCAGATTTATATGCACAGGGACACGCCACATAGAAGGTAAATAGAAGTGGTTAAAAAAGTATGACGTTTCATTCATTATTGAACAAAATTAATGTCAAACTGCTATGGTGTAAGAGGACTGCTGTTATTGGAAAAGTAATCAACGTCGGTTTGGTAACAACCGTCCGCATCACACTGTCATGTCACTGATTGTTGTTATATAACAGCATATTTTGACATGTTTTATTCCAAAGATATGAAATTTTTCAACCAAAACCCCTCCCAGTACATTAATCCATGACCCGCATGGTCCATGACAGTACTGCGTGTGCTTCTTTCTCTCTCTCGCTCTTTCTCTCTCTCACTCTCACACACAAACATACACACACACTTTTTTATTTTATAGCTTCTTTTATTTCCTCTCTGTATGGGTCAAAGCCACAAAGACAACACAGTGTGAACCATGCTTTATAACCACACACACACACACACACACACAGCTCATATAATCGCACACATAGCCGAGCTTTAACACAGTTACAGTCCTGTAGAGCTAGTAACTGTAATTTTTGGCCTCTCGCTGGATTTCTTGCATTTCCCCTCAGGAAGAATCAGAAAGAAAGAAGGAACTAAGTTGTGTTTTTTGTTCCATCCACTTCCCTCCTTTGACGCGCACTAAAAGCTTTACAGAGAAACTCATAAGACCTCAAGAAGACTTTCTTTCGCTCACAGGTAGGGAGGTTGTACTCCAGGCTGGCAGGTAATTCATGTGCAGAGAGCTCATTCTCAAGACGTCCGTCATAAATAGAGTTTGTTGCTGGTAGGCGCTCGGTTGCCAGATTGTAGATTTCTTTATGAGGCTTAAAAAAAAGCCCTCAATGCTGAATGGGGTTTTATGGCTGCAGGATTTTATAGGAAATTGAGTGACCTCTTAACAGACAGTGATGTTTTGGGCTGGTAAACATTTCTGTCACATGTTATGGCCAGACTGAAAGCAGTGAAACTGGTGTCTTGCACTTAGCACAGACCACACATGAAATTGGAAATGAAACTGAAATTGTTTGAGTGATTCTGAGCAGATATTTCCTGCCGTGAAGCCACTTTACTATTATTATACGTGTGCCAAAACCAGTTCTACAATATATCAAGATCATACCACAAGTCAGAGCTGAGTCGCTAAACCTTCCCAGGCAGAGGTGTATGCGCAGTAACGTTTTTAAAATACAATATTGTGATCATATATCTCCATGTGCTTTGGTGCTTACAGGTGCTTTGATTAGTATAGCCTCGTGTCTGTTTTGCTTTTCTCTACTCCGTATATTTCCCAGACAAATAGATTTCATGTGTTTTTATTACAGCTTATTAGAGGATTTTTCTTCTTAATTTTCCTCGACAAGCCACATCAAGACACCAGCTTTAATTTGTGATTTGTGTGTGTGTCTGTGTGAGAGAGAGAGTGAGACACAAAACTGTATAAACAGCAGCCCAAGCCCTAAAAGAACACAACTATAGACGTCTAAAACATGATTTGCTTGCACAGTGAATATTAGTCTTTGATCAATTACAGTGGATATAAATAAGTCTACACACCCTTGTTAACATTACAGGTTTTTGTGAAAAAAGTGCAGGTGAAAAAAAAGAAAGCAAGATAAAGCATGTCAGATTTTTTCCCACCTTTGTTGTGATACAGCAAAACGTTTAATTGTACACCTGTCATCAATATTTCCTCTGATTAACCCCAAATAAAGATCAGCTGTTTCTGTACAATTTTCTTGACAACTTCTTGGATTCATCCGACTGCTGAACCCATGGACTGCAAAAAACTTACAAGCATGATCTCATGGTTATGAGGTATCAATCGGGAGAGGTATACAAATTTTTACAAAAACATTAGAAAACACAGTGAAGGCCATCGTATACAAAAACAAGACAGGTTATCATCCAAAGAACACCATACCCATGGTGAAGCATGGTGGTGGCAGCCTCATGCTATGGTGCTGCTTCTCTTCAGCTGGGACTGGGTCTGAAGATAGAGGGAATCATGGATAGCAGGAAAGGCTTCAGAAGAAGATGATGATTAAAGTTTTGTAATGGTCCAGTCATAACCCAGATTTAAATCCTATCAAAAACTTGTGGAATGACTCGAAGAGGGCTGAGCACAGGAGATCCCTTCACAATTTGATAGATCTGGAGCATTTTTATAAGGAAGAGTGGAATAAAATTGCCAAATCAAGATGTGCATAAATTATGTATTACAAAGGAAAATGCACTTTAACAAAAAATTAGTTAATGGGTGTGCACACTTATGCAACCAGGTTATTGTAAAAAAACAAAAAAAAACAAACAAACCTCTTTTTGTATGAATTGTAATGTTCTCTCTTTTCACTTAACTAAAATAAAAAAAAAAGCTAGGATTTACTTCAGGTTGAGATACATGCAAAAGAGAAAATTTATTTATTTATTTATTTATTTATTATTTTTACAAAGGTCTGCTGTTTTCAAAACTATATTCAGTGCTGTGAAAAAGTATTTGCCCCAACCCAGACTTCTTCTCTTTTTGTGTATATCTAATACTAAATAGTTTTTAGCTCTTCAAAGGAAATACAACATAAAACAAAGTAAACACACAATACTGTTTAATTTTTTTTTTTTATTGATGCAAAAAAAAGTTACGCAACATCTATCACCAATGTGAAAAACAAATTGCCCCTTTAAACTTAAAATCTTTGCCACCTTTAGCAGCAATAACTGCAAACAAATGCTTTCGATAACTGGAGATCAGTCTTTCACTTATTTCTAGGACTAGGACTTACTCCTGTGCTTTAGATCATTGTCTTGCTGCATAATCCAGTTGCGCTTGAGTTTCAACTTACGGACATTCTCCTTTAGGATTTTCTGGTAGAGAGCAGAATTCATGTTTCCCAATTATTGGAAGTTGCTCAGGCCCTGAAGCAGCAAAGCATCCCCACACCATCACACTTCCACCACCATGCTTGACTGTAGGTATGATGTCCTTTCAGTGGAATTTGGCTTTGGTTTAAGCCAGATGTAATGGGACACCTATCTTCCAAACAGTTCCACTTTTTACTCATCAGTCCACAGCATTCTCCCAAAAGGTTTGAGGATCATCAAGGTGTGTTTTGGCAAAATTCAGATGAGCCTTAATGTTCTTCTGGGTTGGCAGTGGTTTTCACCTGACCACTCTTCCATGGATGCCATTTTTGCCCAGTGTCTTTCTGATAGTGAGTCATGAACAGTGATCTTTATTGATGCAAGAGAGGCCTGTAGTTCCTTTGATGTTGTCCTTGTTGTCCTGATGTATTTCAATCACCTTCATCCTCATCATTTCTGGAATTTATTTCAACTTTGGCATAGTGTGTTACTGGGTAAGACCTTTTAACCAACTTCAACCAGTTCTATTTAAGTGTTGATTTGATTGAACAGGGTTTGCAGTCATCAGACCTGGTTGTGTCTAGTCCAGCTGAACCCCATTATAAATGCAGTTTCATAGATTTGGGGAATTAGTAACTATGGGAGCAAATACATTTTCACACAGGTCCAGTTGGTGTTGTGTAACTTTTTTGCTTCAATAAATAACATTATCATTTATACACTGTATTTTGTGTTTACGTAGGTTGCCTTTGTTTTCTCTTAGATTTTGTTTTAATTTCTGAAACTATTTAGTATGCGATGTACACAAAAACAGAAGTAATCAGGATGGGGGCAAATACTTTTTCACAGCACTGTATGTCACATTAAAGGTGGAAATTTTTTTAAATGATTTATCTTCATTTTCAGTTTCACAAAAGCCTGCAATTTGAACAGGTGCGTGTAGACTTTTTATATCTGCTTTTGGTTCCATAACAAAAGGAACATAAGCCAAATCAGTTCAGCTTGTAATCAGATAACGGTGTCAGAATGAAATCTTTGTATGAATTGTAATGTTCTCCCTTTTCACTTAACTAGATTTGTAAAAAAAAAAATTAAAAAATAAACAAATAAATAATTAATAAATTCTAGGATTTACATCAGGTTGAGATGCATGCAAATGAGAAACGTTATTTATTTGTTTATATATTTATTTATTTATTTATTATTATGTTTTTTTTTTTTTTTTACAAAGGTCTGTTGTTTTCAAAACTGTATAGCAGAAAAAGTCACTATGGGAATGGTTTTCGCAGGTCGCCACACAATCGCATGTTTTTTCCCCTCCATTTTCCATAAAGCTTCATTCACTGGATTTTTGGCCAGTGTCTTGATCAAGCTACTCTGCTGTGCACACTGTGGGCATGGCAAGTGTATTATAGTGTGTGTTCAGTACTGGAAATGTTGCACCCATGCTGCCTGAACCATACACACTGTGTTTCTGAGCCTAAAAGCTGAAAATCTCTAAATTGGTTCAGTGACTACACCCAGTGAATAATAAAATTCCTATTAGTGGATTAATTCTAAAGGAAAACTAGGAAATGAATCACCTGGAACAACAAGAGCAGTTTTCCAAATTCCATCGTACAGAGTGCACGTGTGTCTTGCAAGGCCAAAGCCTAGCTGCAGTAGTAATAGATATAGATATAGATATAGGTATAGGTATAGATGTGTCCCAACAGCTTTTCTTCTGAAACCTTGTTCTCTCTTTCACTCAGTGCACATTTTTGGCAGAGGTGTGTTGGTAAAGTTTTCATTTGGGTGATGGAATCATGTGGTATTTCACATCTGCTGTGCCTCTGGCACGTAGACAAACATCTTGCAGACTATTAAAAATGTGTTTGAGTCTACAACCCCCTCAACACCCTCTCACCCTCTCACTCACTCACTCACTCACTCACTCAGAGCAGGAGTAGAAATCAGAGATCCAATTCAATTACAGTTAGCTAAATGATCTCACACATAAAGCTTTATATAAACAGGCCTTGAAAAAAAAGGCAACTGGACTCAAAGCATGTCGGAGGAAGTAAGTGAAGATGGAGGCTGGCAAGGGTTTAAACCATGGGTGGTACCCTGAGCGGTGCCAGCAGCATGCCGAGCCAGCGTTAAAGTCGAAACCTCCTCGTTCTCATTTCCCACAACACAAACTGGCTTCTCATAGTCATGTGCCAAAATGAAATGGTCGTAAAACGATAATTGCTTACTCTTTCTCTTTCAAATGATGAAGCGTTTGAAAGAGTAACATCCTGCATCATCACTTTAACCACACTGGTTTAGTTGCAGTCAGTCACCAGGTTCTCGGATAAAACACACCTAGGCTTTTTAATGCAGTAGCTCTTATAAAAGAGTAGTGAGCGACTGTAAATAAAAATAAAAATAAAAATAAGGGTGAAGTGAATGGAAAAGGTCATAAACAGAATACAAAATTTATCAACTGCAGAGTTTATCTGCATTTGCATAAATTTGGAAGTGTAATAAATAAAAGTAGACATAAATGAAATAAATGATTTTATGAACAATGGTCACATTTAAGAAAGCCGAAATGTGGATGTACTTCAAGCTGCTCATCATCGAACACTTTGATGCCAAAGTCTCCGGTTTTTCTGGAATGTTTTTTTTTTTTTTTTTTTAAATTAGCACTGTTTATAAATTCATTAATAAACTGCAAAATAATTGCAGTTGTCTGCTGTGGTAGAAGCAAAATAACACTGTTTCTGCTTCACGTCAGTACACACCACAACACATGAGTGTGTATCATTTCTGTATAGCAGCATTTGCTGTTGTGCATTATTCCGTACTTGTACTACAGTGCTGTTCAATTCTCGAGGAGGTGTGTATTATTTTCATACAACAGCATGGCTTGGACAGTAGTTCCAGCTGTAACATGAACCATAGGTTTATATTCATTCTCTGGTTCTAATACGTTATTGTTTCTATAGTAACAGCTCACACACGGGGACTTGTATGGCAAACGCTCCACAGAATCTAAGACTAATAATAAAAAAATTTTAAAAACATGATGTTGCTTAACAAAGTAAAATGTTTAATTATTGTTGTGGTGACATTTTTAAGGAGATAGTTGTTTTACATGTATGAAAGGAGTCTTGGTTATAAGCACTTTGTAACAGTCAGAGTTTTTCTGCACAGGGAAAGTCTTCAGAACAGAGGAGTTTATGCGTTCCGGTTTCTAGGCAATATGACAGGGTGCATTTAGAAAGAGAGAGTGAGAGAGAGAGAGAGACGGGGAGAGGGGCTGGTGAGGGGACTGTTTATTGCAGCTATAACGTGGATGAGAACAGGAACTTGTATCTTGGATGTTCCACAACATTAAATCTAACTATAAACTGTTAAAATGTGTGACAAGTCCATCCATCCAACCATTTTCCATAGAAGTTATCCTACACAGGGTTGCGGGGAGCATGGAGCCTATCGCAGGGGACTCGGGGCACAAGGCAGGGGACACCCTGGACCCACGAGTGATTGTGACCACTGGCAATGCATCGCAGGGCACAATCACGCACACTCTCACACACGTGTGATGAGTCATTCATTAATAAATGAAACATTGTAATCATTGGCAACTTGCTGTGGTATAACCAGACCATGCTGTTATACAAAAATAATACACTCCGCTACGCTTTGTGCTGCATCAAACACCCCGGTGTGCATTATTTTCACTTAACAGCATGGCCTAAAGTGTGTTATTCCTTAGTTTGTAACTATTTTATTTTGGTCAGGGTTGCAGTGGAACTGGAGTCTATCACAGGAAAACTAAGGGCGTTTTCACACATGGCTCGTTTGGAGCGTTTATTTGTTGTGGTGTGTTTTCTCCCTTGGTTCGGTTCGTTTAGACATACAGTATCTCACAAAAGTGAGTACACCCCTCACATTTTTGTAAATATTTTTTTTTATATCTTTTCATGGGACAACACTCAAGAAATGACACTTTGCTACAATGTAAAGTAGTGAGTGTACAGCTTGTATAACAGTGTAAATTTGCTGTTCCCTCAAAATAACTCAACACACAGCCATTAATGTCTAAACCACTGGCAACAAAAGTGAGTACACCCCTAAGTGAAAATGTCCAAATTGGGGCAATTAGCCATTTTCCCTCCCCGGTGTCATGTGACATGTTCGTGTTACAAGGTCTCACGTGTGAATGGGGAGCAGGTGTGTTAAGTTTGGTGTTATCGCTCTCACACTCTCTCATACTGGTCACTGGAAGTTCAACATGGCACCTCATGGCAAAGAACTCTCTGAGGATCTGAAAAAAAGAATTGTTGCTCTACATAAAGATGGCCTAGGCTATAAGAAGATTGCCAGCACCCTGAAACTGAGCTGTAGCACAGTGGCCAAGACCATACAACGGTTTAACAGGACAGGTTCCACTCAGAACAGGCCTCGCCATGGTTGACCAAAGAAGTCGAGTGCACGTGCTCAGCATCATATCCAGAGGTTGGCTTTGCAGAATAGACGTATGAGTGCTGTCAACATTGCTGCAGAGGTTGAAGGGGTGGGGGGTCAGCCTGTCAGTGCTCAGACCATACGCCGCACACTGCATCAGATTGGTCTGCATGGCTGTCATCCCAGAAGGAAGCCTCTTCTTAAGATGATGCACAAGAAAGCCCGCAAACAGTTTGCTGAAGACAAGCAGACTAAGGACATGGATTACTGGAACCATGTCCTGTGGTCTGATGAGACCAAGATAAACTTATTTGGTTCAGATGGTGTCAAGCGTGTGTGGCGGCAGCCGGGTGAGGAGTACAAAGACAAGTGTGTCTTGCCTACAGTCAAGCATGGTGGTGGGAGTGTCTGGGGGATGGTCTGGGGCTGCATGACTGCTGCCGGCACTGGGGAGCTACAGTTCATTGAGGGAGCCATGAATGCCAACATGTATTGTGACATACTGAAGCAGTTTCCTTCAGAAACTGGGCCGCAAGGCAGTATTCCAACACAATAACGACCCCAAACACACCTCCAAGACGACCACTGCTGAGGGTAAAGGTGATGGACTGGCCAAACATGTCTCCAGACCTAAACCCTAATGAGCATATGTGGGGCATCCTCAAACTGAAGTGCAAGGTCTCTAACATCCACCAGCTCTGTGATGTCGTCATGGAGGAGTGGAAGAGGACTCCAATGGCAACCTGTGAAGCTCTGGTGAACTCCATGCCCAACAGGGTTAAGGCAGTGCTGGAAAATAATGGTGGCCACACAAAATATTGACACTTTGGGTCCAATTTGGACATTTTCACTTAGGGGTGTACTCACTTTTGTTGCCAGCGGTTTAGACATTAATGGCTGTGTGTTGAGTTATTTTGAGGGGACAGCAAATTTACACTGTTATACAAGCTGTACACTCACTACTTTACATTGTAGCAAAGTGTCATTTCTTCAGTGTTGTCCCATGAAAAGATATAATAAAATATTTACAAAAATGTGAGGGGTGTACTCACTTTTGTGAGATACTGTATATGGACACGACAATCATGCTCGAATCTGCAACGAATCAATCGGTGGTCTCGGCCCGATTGCAAACAAACTCTGGAGAGGTTTGCTTGTGCTGAGAAAGCAATCCGTCCCAACGGACCAACGGACTAACCTGTATAGCAATGCCTGATGGAAACTGCGTTTGTTTTGCTAATGCCTTGCAACATGAATCACGGTTTAACTTGGACCAAAGACGAGGTAAAATGACTCATTGAAATTTGGTCTGACGAACATATTTCTGAACAACTTTCAAAAATGCATAAAAACACAGAGGACAGTTTACTCACATGTGACTTGCATAAACACATTTTGTTAAGCTTTGAAATGGTGCTTTGTGAAAGCGAACCAGCCAAAGAGATAATGCAACGTTGTGACAATTTAAGTTCCCATTACAGAACAAAGCACAGATCTACAGGTCTGAAAACGCCCTAAGCATGAGGTGGGAATACACTGTGGATGGGACCGGGGACTAGATCTCTGTTTTTGTGTTTGAGAAGTGGGAGGAAACTGAAGAAGGAGGAGGAAGCCAACTGTCAACACAGACAAAGGGAGAACGTGTGAAACTCTACACAGCCTGGAGCTGTGACCTGCTGTGCCACCGTCCCCACCCTACATACTCACTACCTATCCTAAAACTGTAGAACACTGAATCCTAATAGTATAACACTGGATGAAAATCTGCCTTTATGGAACATTCGTTCAAGAACTGAATTTGTTACCTTTGCCGTCGTAACCACAAACCAATGACTGTCACAGAAACCATTTTGTTTTTCTCTGCAGTAGAACCTGTAGGTGTAAAATATAAAATGCTCACTACACCCAGACCAAATCATGACTCCATGATCACAGAATTCCTGTCTCACTGTGCTGTTTTGGTGTGATTTAGCCACTAAAACAACATGCTGCTGGGAAACTAGAAAAGAACATGTTCTTGGCTTGTCTTGTTATATCTTCACAGACACTAATGGCTTGTTATAGCACCTTGTTCACAGAGGCAACTTTACCTCGTGTTGCTGCTTTCGTTACAAGTATACAAACCACAGGCCTGTTCTTTTGCGACCTTCTTTTACTGCTTATGAAAGGGCAGAAACATTCACTTTAAAAATAGCAGCCTTCAATATACTCTCCTCTGATAGGGCGGCTTTTCTCTTTGGTGTGTAACCACTGCATTTTGGCTTGGAGGAGTGAGTATGGCACATCACTTTCATGTTTTATATAGGCTAGGCTGTGTAAGCCAGTGTTTTTGGTCTAGGTGCCAGTCCTTATTAACAGTTGTTTAATCCAATTGGTCCAATACATGTACAGTAAGTGCTTTTTACTAAATGTTGAGAAATATCTCGCATTTCTGTCATAACTTGCGTTAAGACAATTTTCAGCATGAATAAATAGAACAATAAGAAATCTTATCTTGCCTGACCCCTTCTGCTCTCCGGACCTGCCTGATCCATCCTGATACCCTACTTCTGGTTGGAGATCTCATCACTTGGAAGTCACATGCTGCTGCTGAGGATGGCCCCACATGGTGCAGCCTAAAGATCATTGAGATTACTGCGGATGGTACCACTTAATAACCAAAAAGATGGCTTTGGACCTCAATTCATACGAACAGTTATGCTATGATGGCTAGGACTACAATTGCTATTATAATTTAGGACTGCATTTGCCACAAACAGTTTTGCACTCAAGTCTGCATCAGTGAACAGTGGAGAAGTTCAGCAAAACAGTCTTCATGTAAAAACTGTAACCGCACAATTTGACCATGTAGTATGAGCACATTTATAGAAGGGGTTTATTTATAATCATACTATCCGTTGTCACCCAGATGAGGATGGGTTCCCTTTTGAGTCTGGTTCCGTTCAAGGTTTCCTCCTCATATCGTCTCTGGCTTGCTCATTATGGATAAATTCATACATTTAAAATCTGTATCCTGAATTTACAGTACTGTGCAAAAGTTTTAGGCACATGCAAAGAAATGCTGTAGAGCAAAGATGCCTTCAAAATAATTTAATTAAATGTTTCTACATTAAAAAAAAAATAAAAAAATACAGCAAAGAGCAGTAAACAGTAGTAAATGAAACAAAGTCAATATTTGGTGTGACAAAAAAAAAAAAATAATAGTAGTCTCTGGTACAATGTGTGCAGTTTTATAAGGAAATGAGCTGGTAAGTTTTATTGAGAATCTTGCAGAACCAGCCACAGTTTTTCTGGAGACTTTGACTTTCGCACTCGCTTCTTATTTTTGCAGCAAAACCCAGCAGCCTTCATTGTGTTTTTTGTCTGAAAAGTGTCTCTTACGTAATATGCTGCTTTCTATACTGACATACAAACATTTTTCTGTAACATTTAATTTTGTGCTAGAAAACTAATGTTTGGGAATCTAAAATGTGTTTTGTACTGACTTGATAATGTAGACGTCATAAAATAAAAAATCTGTAACAAAGTTTGTACTAAAAAAAAATAGGGTGCCTAAAACTTGCACAGTACTGTATTTACTTCTGTAAAGCTGCTTTGGGATTTGTTTTTTTTATATATATATATATATATATATATATATATATATATATATATATATATATATATATATATATATATATATATATATAAATGATGAAACAGATTTAACAAAAACGTGTTGTGTAACAAAGTAAAATGTATAATTGTTGATGTGGTGAAGTTTTTTTGTTAGGAGACATTTATTAAACATTTTTGGAAGGAGTCTCGGGTGTCGGCGCTGTGTAACAGTCACGGTGCTTTGCGAAGATTATCAGCGCTTTAAAGTGCTGGACGGAGGAGTTTACTCTTTCCAGTTTCTTAGTAAAATGATGTGCTGTGTTTTTTGAGAGAGAGAGAGCGAGGGAAAAAAACCCAGAACAGGCTGGTGACAGAATGACTGTTTATCGCAGCTATAACGTAAATGAGAACAGGAAGTAGCAAATGCTCTTCAGGTTCACAAATAACTCTGCCGTGAATTATTTTCATATAACGGCACTGTCTGGAGTGTGTTATTCCTTACATATCATATAACTGAATACTATAAATACTGTATTCTGTATAAATCCGTGCAACAACCAAGCTCCAGCCTCTCAAAATCACAAGACAATAGGAGATGTTAAAAAAAAGGGTACTTTTGTGAAAACTCGCCCTGCCTTAGTTTGTGACTATGAATTTTTGGCACGAGTAAAAGTTCACTGTAGAGCTTAAAAAGAGCATCTGCTTGTTCTGCTGTGTGTTTGAGAATCAGACCCCAGAGGCCCAGTCCTGGCGTGCTTTAGCTAAACCTATCGTGTGTGTGTGTGTGTGTGTGTGTGTGTGTGTGTGTGTTTATCCTTTAAACCCCTCTTGCCTCTGTCTACTGAAGCATGTGGTCTCTTTAAAGTTGAGGAAATGTCAGTTCACTATTTTACTTAGTGTTTCTGCAGATTAGTTAATGAAAGGAAATAACTTTTTAAAGAAACAGAAAAAAAACGACTTCCTGAACATTCTTAAGTTCTAATAGTTCTAATGGAAAACCTGAATTTCAAATCAAATCTGGTAGAAGTTATTTGGGTGAAGTGAAGTTTGACTATCCAGAGATTCAGGCTTTGTGTGTGGAAAAAAAAAAAAAAAAAACCCAACCTTTTATTTATTTCACAGTACAAACATGTTCCAAGTCTTTACATTTCTTTTTTCCATACGAAGCATCTCAAGAAACAGTCACTGTTCTTCGTTTACACTGCACCATTTTTCCGCTGAACTTTTCAGCATGGCTTGCAAGGTGTGTGTTTACCTTTTTTTTCCCTTTGGTTTAGTGCTCAAAATGTTGTCCGCTACTGTATGTATCCTGGGCTATATCAAAGACCTACCCGGCTTTTACCACCAAATGTTTATTACATAACAACAAGTCCTATGGTACGAAAGTTCCCCTGTAAATGGTTTTGACAGCCTGGTTTTAAAAGTCGTGTTTATGGGCTTTAATAAAGTCACAATTAAGCAACACTGCGTGCGCTCTAGCATGGTGGCATTGATGGAAAATTAAAACAAAACAAAAAATTGCAAACCAGACCAGAGGCTGTGTCTGCATTAACACAGTGCACACACAGCAACTCATCAGGGGTTCAGAAAAACATACATACAGTATAACATTTCAGGACACTATATGAAAAGTTCAGTAGCAATAAATTCAATTGATTTGTGTTCTATACAAATGTGTGTGTTTATATTTTTAGATTAGGCATTGAATTATGTAGTAATATGAGCTCCTGGGGACTGAAGATCTCCTGCTCTGCTCCATTTCCTGCTCTGACTCGCCTGATTTAGCTTCTTGGGCTACTTTATTTTACTTCTTAAGCCTTTCGTGTAAGCTGTGTCGAATGTAAACACAAAGAGAGTTGTGGATACTCAGGAATGCGGATTGACTGGACAATACATAAGAATGAACTTTATAAGTTACAGACCATATTTCATCTACATGGCCTTTTGTTTTGTTGTTAGACAGTACAGGATTTCATAGTTTTTTTAATGATTGTTGCGGCCAAAAAATGCTTGATTTTGCTGCGGCTTTTTTTTTAAATTTGCAAGGCAACTTGCGGAGTTTTTTTGTGCTTTTTTTTCCGGAAAACTACTTGAATTGGCGAAATTGCAATTGCACAAAATTGTTTTGCACAGTGATGAAATGAGACCTTTTAGCTGTACTCATATTTGATGCATGATGGGCTTTGGTTGAATGCGTGTTGTGATGACGTCACACGACGCGTCTTGGCCCATCCAACACACGGCTCTAGTTTGACGTAACAAAACCCCATGAAATCTCATAACTGATTACCCACTTTTATTAGACGACATCCAGAAATGTCTGAGAACCTGAGAACAAGCATTACATTATTTACAACAATCAGCTATTGAGCTAGATCCACCAGTCAATTACTTGAGAACCCAATGTTTATATCCATTACAGACGTGCTTTATCCAGATGTTCGACTGGGACATCAGTCGTGCACTCCAATCCAAAGAGAACTGAGAGAATAAAAACAGTAAAAAGAGAATTAAATAGGGATCCAAGAAAAATAGGGATTCAGGAAAAGGGATATTCTCTCCTGAAGACTATCCACCAGGTCCAGAGTGGAAATATTTTTGCAGGAATTTCATCATTGTCCAAAGGCGAAGATCAGTGGGACGTTTTGGAAAAGGTCGGAGGTCACTCGGGGGAGCATGCTGAGTTCTGGTTAAGGTGAGAGTCTAATTTAACAGTAGTTCAATGCGAGATAATAATATTTCCACATATGGAGCTGATTATGATGACTTGGCCATGTGTTTGAAAATTTGTCACTGCAAAAGTATGTCACAAACAGCGCCTAGAAGGGATGGACGGAAAAGTAATAAGTAATTAATTTCATGCTGTTCTAAAACTGTACTTTAAAAACTGTCAGCGATAGCTTTGTTGTCACTGAGCTTTCCGCATGCAGTCTTGGTGTTAAACTCGAGGCAGTAGCATTAGGGGACGAGGACTGCTGTCAAAATAAATTATTTTGTGAGGCATCGCTACTTAAACGCTATCTATATTCATCACTGTAACTGTAACTGACATTGTGTATGTTTAATTTAAGAAATATTGTATGAACAAGAGTGCGGTTATGACCCGAGTGATACACACAGTGGAACGTCCCAGTTATAAGAAATACAACGCCGCTCGACCAATCAGATTAGTGGACTGTTATATCGGTGCTTGGTGATGATCATTTGAAAGAAATTAAATATGGTGTTTTGTCTGCCATGTGGACACTAGACGATGGATTATAATGAGAATGTACTGTTTTGAATGTTCTTTTTACTGTTTACTGTGCATTACTGCACAATCACCTCCAGCTGAGTTTTCAGGATTGACGCTGCCATCAAGCAGTTCCCGACTGCACAGCTGATAATACTATTGCACCCTTCTCTACTCTTCTTAAACCTGAAATGGTGGAAATACTCATGATCCTGTATGTCGTTTTTTTTTTTTTTAATTGGTAAATTGCAAGCTTAATAAACACCATGCCTGGCGTGAGATTTCATTTGTATATCACAACAATTGTCTAGCCTATCATCACAGTTTATGGTGTAATGCCTGCACCATAACTCTGAAGGAGCCTTGGCTGGCATTGGACAGTATTTGGGATAACAGGATAATTGCAGTGGACATGTCATGATGACACCTTGCACAAAATAACGTGACATTTTATCTCCAGAGTGTACTATGCAGCCTAATAACCTCTACATAGAGTCTTTTTGAGTGAACTGCAGGTATGAAGGTATTTTCCAGGCCATGTTAGACTGATGGACATTGTCTGATGGAACAAACAGATCGCTTGACCAATTTAATAAGCAGTGTTCAGATTATTATGATAGATTTTTTTTGCGATTATGAATTCCCAATTCTGTGAAATCTGTACGTTTTCCAGTTTGATTTTCCTGACTGATTTATCACAAACAAAGCCAAATTTCTTCCGCTTTTGAGATGGTACGAGCAAGAAACATTATCCATCGTAGTCACTGCTCACAGACAGAAAAAAAGCCAGAAATGAGAAATATGATGGCAAAGGGAAAATATTAATCACTAAATTATTAAATGCTTGCAACTGAAGCGTTTATGTAAGAATGACTTTGGCAGTCCTCTGTTTCCAAAAAGGGGCCCATTTCAGCTCAGAAGGGAAAATACCGGTTCTGTTTATTTTTACGCACTCACCTGTATCTTTGGTCCACCAAACACAGACACACACATTGAATGTCTTGGACGGGATAACTGTTCCTACATGTCAGACTCATGGTTATTCCAGAAAATTAAATGCAATCATCATCATCAGTATCAATCTTTAATTCTGTGTTTATTGCAGTGTAGCCTCTTTGTGCTTATGTTTCACTGGTTCCTTTCACACTATCATTACGGAATCCAGATTAAGTAAGAATCTAGTGCTCTAGCGCACCGTTAGCGAGTGACTGCGTCAGTGTTGCTCATGGGAAGAACGATTATCTTCTGAAGTGGAAAGTACCACATTTTTGGACAATGAGATCCTGGTTCCTTAATAATGACAAAGTGAAGCGTGTTCTTTCCTGCTACGCTATCTGAATGTTCCTAAAAATACATAGAGCTTGGGGGTTTGATGTAGGAGTGTGCAGTTTCTATTCACTTTCAACACCATAGGTATTATAGTTAATGATATTATCTTGATCACCAAAATCGATTTGTATAACTTGCTTTTGACTCACGTCTCATTACTGACCCACTTCTAATCTTGGGTTAAAAACAGATCCATCCATCCATTTTCTGTAACGCTTACCCTACACAGGGTCGCGGGGAGCCTGGAGCCTATCCCAGGGAGCTCGGGGCACAAGGCGGGGGACACACTGGACAGGGTGCCAACCCATCGCAGGACACGAACACACACACATTCACACACTACGGACAATTTGGAAATGCCAATCAGCCTACAACGGATGTCTTTGGACTGGGGGAGGAAACCGGAGTAACTGGGGGAAACCCCTGAAGCACGGGGGGAACATGCAAACTCTGCACACACAGGCCGGAGGCGGGATTCGAACCACCATCCCCAGAGGTGTGAGGCAAACAAGCTATATATTACATATATGTGTCTGTGTGGAGTTTCTCATTTTCTCCCTGTGTCCACATGGGTTTCCTCTGGGTTCTGCGGTTTCTTCCCACTTCCCAAAAGAATGCCAATAGGTGGATTTGTGACTATAAATTGTCCCTAGCTAGTTGTGATTGTGCGTGAATGTGTGTCGGGTGCCCGGGGATGGACCGGTTTCTCATCCAGGGTGTATTCCTGGCTTGCACCCAGTTTTCCTAGGATATGCTCCAGAACCACTGACCAGGATAAAGTTACTGAAGATGAATCAATAAATGAATGAATGACTCAAGTGCAGCATACTGTATATTGCAACCCCACCTTTTAACATGGTTTTGAGTAACTGGTTATATGATGTTTACAGTGCTGTAAAAAAGTATTTGCCCCATCCTGATTTCTTATGTTTTTGTGCATATCTCATACTAAATAGTATAAACATAAAAAAAGGCAATCTGATTAAACACACAATACAGTTTTTATTTATTTTCATTTTTTTATTGAAGAAAAAAAAGTTATCCAATCACCTGTGTGAAAAACTAATCGCCCCCCCCTTAAACTTAAAATCTGGTTGTGCCACCTTTAGCAGCAGTAACTGCAAGCAAACACTTCCAATAATTGGAGAACAGTCTTTCAGAGCACTGTGGTGGAATTTTGGCCCACTCTTCCTTGAAGAACTGCTTTAGTTCAGCCACATTGGAGGGTTTTCGAGCATGAACTGCCCATTTAAGGTCTTGCAACAGCATCTCAATTGGGTTCAAGTCAGGACTTTGACTAGGCCACTCCAAAACTTTAATTTTGCTTTTTTTGAACCATTCAGAGGTGAACGTACTCCTATGCTTTGGATCATTGTCTTGCTGCATAATCCAGTTGCTCTTGAGTTTCAACTTACGGACTGAAGACCGGACATTCTCCTTTAGGATTTTCTGGTAGAGAGCAGAATTCATGTTTCCCTAAATTATTGCAAGTTGTCCAGGCCCTGAAGCAGCAAAGCATCCCCACACCGTCACACTTCCACCACCATGCTTGACTGTAGGTATGGTGTTCTTATTGTGGAATTCTGTGTTTGGTCACATGCCAGCTGTAACGGGACACCTATCTTCCAAACAGTTCTACATTCAACTCATTCATCCACAGAACATTCTCCCAAAGGGTTTGAGGATCATCAAGGTGTGTTTTGGCAAAATTCAAACGAGACTTAATGCTCTTCTGGGTTAGCAGTGGTTTTCACCCCGCCATGCTTCAATGGATGCCATTTTTGCACAGTGTCTTTCTGATAGTGGAGTCATGAACAGTGACCTTTATTGATGCGTACCTTTATTGAAGAGTACTATTAATGTAGTTCCTTTTATGTTGTCCTTGGCTCTTTTGTGACTTGCCAGATGAGTTGTTGCTGTGCTCTTAGAGGAATGTCGGCTACTTCTGGGAAGATTCACTACTGTGCTGAGTTTTTCCATTTGGAGATAATGGCTCTCACTGTGGTTCTTTGGACTCCCAGAGCCTTTGAAATAGCCTCACACCTCTGGGGATGGTGGTTCGAATCCCGCCTCCGGCCTGTGTGTGCAGAGTTTGCATGTTCCCCCCGTGCTTCAGGGGTTTCCCCCAGGTACTCTGGTTTCCTCCCCCAGTCCAAAGACATCCGTTGTAGGCTGATTGGCATTTCCAAATTGTCTGTAGTGTGTGAATGTATTTCTGATGTATTTCAATCACATTGTTCATCATTATTTCTGGAATTGCTTTCAATTTTGGCATAGTGTGTTACTGGGTAAGACCTTTTAACCAACATCATGCTGTTGAAAAAGTTCTATTTAAGTATTGATTTGATTGAACAGGGTTTGCAGTAATCAGGCCTGGTTGTGTCTAGTCCAGCTGAACCCCATTATAAATGCAGTTTTATAGATTTGGGGAATTAGTAACTATTGGGGTAAATACATTTTCACACAGGCCCAGTTGGTATTGGATAACTTTTTTTTGTTTCAATAAATAACAATATCATTTAAAAACTGTATTTTGTGTTTGTGCTTAATTTCTTAAATAATTAAGTATGAGATGTACACGAAAACAGAAGAAATCAGGATGGGGCAAATACTTTTTCACAGCACTGTATATGACACATATGACTGGTGCTTTTTAATCAGTAAACATTCTTATAAGTTTAAAAAAAGGTTGCTTTCTTTTCAAAAACTGGTATATGGAAGCACATATACACACATCACATGCAATTGTGAATAGCCAATCAGATCGCAACTGTAGCTTGTCACCAACTGGATGTATAAATATGCAAGATGCTAAGTGTGGTCTAAGTGCTGAGTTTACACTACAATATATTTTTTGTACAGTATCGTGAATGAACATTTAATATAACATTAAATTATCTTGAGCAACTTTAGTTTTCACTGTATATCATCCTGGGATATTATTAGTCATCTCTTTTTTGCATTTCTTTGGCAAAAGCTTTTTATAGCAAACCAGTAGTTAATTCTCGACTGTGCACCTTCTTTAAGCAAGCGGTTAAATGACAACACTATGACTGAGGTGTGCGCTAATGTGCAGTTATCACTGAAGGTGGAGGAGGTGAGGAGCCTGACGATGTAAAGATGGAGCACAAATCAGGTGTAATTGAAGAGGAGTAGAGGAAGAAGAGGAGACAGCAGACAGTGGAACAGGTGGTTTGCTTAGCAGAAGATTTCCTCTCCAGCTTTAAGAATAGATGGAGAAAACGGAGTTGGTGTGTGTGTGTGAGAGAGAGAGAGAGAGAGAGAGAGAGAGAAGCAGCGTGGGTTGAGTGTATTTAAAGGTCTTGGGTGGAGCAGCTCTGTGGGCTTCTGGCCCACGTTAAAACGCCACTTCCACTATTTATACCCCTCACCACCCAGCTCAAATGAGGGAGTCAGGGAACACTGTGTGTGGGTGTGATATGTCAGAACGTGTCCTTATGCAGGTCCTAGATGCAATGTGTGGGTCAGTTCAGTTCCTAAAACCATTCCAGGCAGCTTGTTCAAGACGTTCAGAGAGAATCCCACAGAGTGGACATGTTGTGAAACCTGGCCATTCAGATCAAAAATACAAAAGGATTCAGCAATCTAGTCTGCATAAACCACACATTAGACATCATATTTAGCTTGCTTGTCAAACTATAACCACGTCATTCATTCACACATTCATTCACTATGAGCAATTTAGTGTAAGCAAGTCTACCAGCATGTATTTGGGAGGTCGGGGGAAACCAGAGAACCCGGAAGAAATCCACGAGGACACAGGAAGAATACCCACAGACAGTAAAACTAACTCAGGATCAAACCATTGATTCTGGAGCCGTGAGGCAACACAACTTGCTGCACCCTCCTAGTCAACTTGATCATGTAATTTCCCCTTAAAAAAAGTCCATGTAGTGGTGGAAAGATCAGCGGCCTGGGTTCCCAGGACAAGCAGAATAGTAACTACAGTGCAAGATACTCGTTCTGAATCCAACCACCTGCTGCACTACACGCATTGCCCGAGGTGCTGATGGTAGAACAGTAGGCGCAGGTATGTGGAACGCTAAAGAAAACCGAGCACAATGAAGGATACCCCAAAGCTGTCCAAAAGCCGATCTGCGCGAAGTAGCTGCCAGCTTGCGGTTAAACATGTCAAAAGAAAGTAAAAGCCACTAACCACACTCATTTATCTTTTATATGCAATACAAGAAGAAAATACCACAGCTCTTAGCCAGAATGTGAGGCATAAGCATGATGTGCTACGTTAGAACCGTTGTTAGAAGTGGATAACGATCATATGGGTTAGGGATCGTATGCCCAAAAGTTTGTGGACACCTGACCATCGCACCCACAAAATTGGAAGCACACAATTGTCTAGAGTGTTTTTGTATGATGTAGCATTACCCTTTCCCTTCACTGGAACAGAATTCACACGGTTGGTAATGTAAAACTTTTTTCACACTTTCCCTTGTTTGCAGCACTTTAGTAATGGCATTTTGACAATTAGCTTGCCAATTTGAAAAACTCATCTCAACTGCACTGCACCTGCATTCCACACTGTTCCTTCCCATTGACAAAACTTACACCAGTAAACACAAGCCAAATATGACCGACATACAACTAAGCAAATCAAAAGTAAATATTTATTCATAGGTTTTAATGCAAAACCTATTTTGATTTTTGATTAATACACTTTAACTAGGAAACTTGCTCACCATATTTTATTATATTTAGGTTAGCTACCCCTTTTTAGCATTGTCAGTACTTCTCTATTGGGTGCACATTTACCCAGTATCCATTTTGAGGGTTGTTCTATCATTTCATCAGCACAGAAGAAATGTATAAGATGATTTATTAGACGCCATCAATATCAGTGAAGATCTAAAGAGCAGAACTTTCCCAGAAAGCACTGCAATATGATGCAAACTACTTGGACAAAACTCTTTGAAAATCACTTTGGCATACATTAGAGTGAGGAGGGAAACTTGACAAAGGCGTGTTGAAAACAGTATTAGATCCATCCATGACTTGCTGTAACATGACATGTTCTGAACAAAGTCTTATTCTGTACTGTCAATTCACAATTATTGGCACCATTCATTAAAACAGGCCACTCTGTCTCAAGGCAGTTTTTCACTTTTTCACTAAACATACAAGTCTCATTTGACCACAAGACAGTGCCAGTCCAAGAAAACCTTGAAGTTCCAAGTGTTTCAGGCTTTTGAAACTTTTTAAAAAAAATTTCATGGACCTTGTTGTGTTTAATGGTATTTTTATATCCTTATGTACACTGTGTGGCCAAAATGTCATGGACACCTGACCATCTCACCCATATGTGGTTCTTCCCCAAACTGTTACCACAAAGTTGGAAGCACACAGTTGTGTAGAATGTATTTGTATGCTGGAGACTTACAATTTCCCTTCACTGGAACTAAGAGGCCCAAACCTGTTCTAGCATGACAATCCATGAAGAGCTCCATGAAGACATGGTTTGCTAAGGTTGGACTGGAAGAACTTGAGTGTCCTGCACAGAGACCTGACCTCAACCCCACTGTACAGCTTTGGGATGAACAGGAATGCTGACTGTGCACCAGACCTTCTCGCCCAACATCAGTGTCTGACCTCACTAATGCTCTTGTGATTGACGGAACACAAATCCCCACAGCCATGCTCCGACCTTCCCAGAAGAGTGGAGCTTATTATAACAGCAAAGGGGGTCTAAATCTGGAATGGAATGTTCAACAAGGACATATGAGTTGGTATGGTCAGATGTCCACAAACCTTTGTGTGCCGTATAGTGTATTTGGTATATGGTTGTGCTTAATGGTATTTTTTATGTGCCTTATGTATTTGTTATATGCAGTATGTGACTTGACATGACCATTTTCTGTTTTGGGTTGAAAGCTCTCTGGTTTCTTCACATGGTGATACAGACACACAAATATATTTTTTTATGACAACAGCTTTACGGTTCAGGGAGGATAAATACTTTCTCCTTAATTGGCTTGTGTGGAAAAAATGAAAAATTGTGTGTAATGTTAATTTTATACCAAATTGTTGCCTAGTTCTCTGAGGATGATTCTGAATGCTGCATTAGGTTTCCAACTGCATAAAGAACATTTCCAACTGCATAAAGAACATTTCAATCAATATATAATCTATATCTTTATACAGCCAGTGTAGTAAGCATATAAGCTCCACTGAATATAACCCCCTTCCCAATGGAATGATGTTTGAGCATAGCAGCTTTATGAGGGATTAAGGGTCAGGTTAAGGAGGCCAGACTGAGTCTGGACTTTTCCCACCTCAAACACACAGTCATGAATGCAGAACACATCGAGCGGTAAACACTTCTGGCTCCTGAGGCTCCACTAAACACACTCCTGTGTCTATGCTTGGAGGGAGGAGGAAATAAAGTGTTTCAGTCACGTTGGGACGCTAAAGCTAGCAGCTGAATTTACATGAGTGAACAGTGCTGAGGTACTGCTGAGGTGTAGATTGATTTACAGGGTCAAACAGTATCTCACTTGACTGCTCTCTCTCTCTCTCTCTCTCTCTCTCTCTGTCTGTCTATCTTTAATTAATCAGTGAAGGATATGAATAAGGTGCTGAATAGCTGCTGGGGCTTAAATATTGAGGAGGCCATAATGAAAGATTGTAATCACTAAAATATAATTTTTTTTTTTCTGCATTGCCTTTATCATGACCTAAGGTTAGCAAATTAATGTTAATGTAGAAACAGTGATCAGCAATCACTCTGCTGCATATAATCCATTCTTTATACAGACATTTATTTCCCAGGCCTAACAAAGGGATTAAGATTAAGACTGTAGTGACTCTAGGCTCAGAAAAACAATAACGGGCATATTTACAGTATATATATAATGTATACACACACACACACACACACACACACACACACACACACACACACACACACACACACACACACACACACACACACACACACACAGGTGCATCTCAATAAATTAGAATGTCGTGGAAAAGTTCATTTATTTCAGTAATTCAACTCAAATTGTGAAACTCGTGTATTAAATAAATTCAGTGCACACAGACTGAAGTAGTTTAAGTCTTTGGTTATTTTAATTGTGATGATTTTGGCTCACATTTAACAAAAACCCACCAATTCACTATCTCAACAAATTAGAATACTTCATAAGACCAATAAAAAAACATTTTTAGTGAATTGTTGGCCTTCTGGAAAGTATGTTCATTTACTGTACATGTACTCAATACTTGGTAGAGGCTCCTTTTGCTTTAATTACTGCCTCAATTCGGCGTGGCATGGAGGTGATCAGTTTGTGGCACTGTTGAGGTGGTATGGAAGCCCAGGTTTCTTTGACAGTGGCCTTCAGCTCATCTGCATTTTTTGGTCTCTTGTTTCTCATTTTCCTCTTGACAATACCCCATAGATTCTCTATGGGGTTCAGGTCTGGTGAGTTTGCTGGCCAGTCAAGCACACCAACACCATGGTCATTTAACCAACTTTTGGTGCTTTTGGCAGTGTGGGCAGGTGCCAAATCCTGCTGGAAAATGAAATCAGCATCTTCAAAAATCTGGTCAGCAGAAGGAAGCATGAAGTGCTCCAAAATGTCTTGGCAAACGGGTGCAGTGACTTTGGTTTTCAAAAAACACAATGGACCAACACCAGCAGATGACATTGCACCCCAAATCATCACAGACTGTGGAAACTTAACACTGGACTTCAAGCAACTTGGGCTATGAGCTTCTCCACCCTTCCTCCAGACTCTAGGACCTTGGTTTCCAAATGAAATACAAAACTTGCTCTCATCTGAAAAGAGGACTTTGGATCACTGGGCAACAGTCCAGTTCTTCTTCTCCTTAGCCCAAGTAAGACGCCTCTGACGTTGTCTGTGTTTAAGGAGTGGCTTAACAAGAGGAATACGACAACTGTAGCCAAATTCCTTGACACGTCTGTGTGTGGTGGCTCTTGATGCCTTGACCCCAACCTCAGTCCATTCCTTGTGAAGTTCACTCAAATTCTTGAATCGATTTTGCTTGACAATCCTCATAAGGCTGCGGTTCTCTCGGTTGGTTGTGCATCTTTTTCTTCCACACTTTTTCGTTCCACTCAACTTTCTGTTAACATGCTTGGATACAGCACTCTGTGAACAGCCAGCTTCTTTGGCAATGAATGTTTGTGGCTTACCTAGTGAACCAAACTGAGAGACCATTTTGAAGGCTCAGGAAACCTTTGCAGGTGTTTTGAGTTGATTAGCTGATTGGCATGTCACCATATTCTAATTTGTTGAGATAGTGAATTGGTGGGTTTTTGTTAAATGTGAGCCAAAATCATCACAATTAAAAGAACCAAAGACTTAAACTACTTCAGTCTGTGTGCACTGAATTTATTTAATACACGAGTTTCACAATTTGAGTTGAATTACTGAAATAAATGAACTTTTCCACGACATTCTAATTTATTGAGATGCACCTGTATATTATATAAAATTTATTACATATTGAATTAAATGCAAATTAACTAATTATGCACACTTTTTCAGAGCGTTATGTCTCTGTCCCTTGATGTTATGGACACTAATATGATTGTTTATATAGATATTCTTCATGATCATTTCTGGGAAAATTATTTAAAAATTTTTTTTTTTGCTGGTTCATAATTACACATAACTTTGTGATCGTCCAATTAAATGGTCTCTAGAAGCATATGTCCCACCCCCAGAAGCAGGTCTTGCTTTACAGTAGCAGCTTGTTAGTAGTAATTATGGTTAGAAGCAGTAAAAAGTGGTTGGGATTTATTCATTTTAAAGAGAATGGAATTTGTATGTGGTCACAGTTCTGTGACAGTCGCTTTTCAGAGGTGTTTTACTAACTTAGGGCTCTTCAGTGCTGGAATATGTCATTGTAGTGTGGTGTATCTCGAACGATATTGGCAGTTGTGTCAATTCGACACAACATCACTCTGACTTCCTAAAAAGCCATTTTTAGGCTTTTTTAGGGACTTTATTAGATGCTCTGAATCTCTGAATA
Organism: Cranoglanis bouderius; assembly: GCA_023630585.1. NCBI lineage: Eukaryota > Metazoa > Chordata > Actinopteri > Siluriformes > Cranoglanididae > Cranoglanis > Cranoglanis bouderius. Next base: position 14,562,020 of record CM042560.1, read on the forward strand.
ATTTCAGTTTCCTTCGTCATCACTTCTGGAGGTAACCAGACTTTAAAATGCTAGAACTTTCGGTTCAGTTAAGTCTGTAGTTTCCATAAATACAGTGTATATAGTGGTAAATGTCAACATTTCACCCATGTGATGGGTTTTCCCAGATGGCCACATATATAAAATTCAAGCAACTAACTTGAGGTAACAGTTAGCTAATACATACAAAAAACCCCTCCTGGGGTGGATGAAAAGTGGACAAAAGAGCTGTTCATGATATAAAGTACACACCACATCTGTGAGACATGGTGGCATGGGCATGTATAGCTGCCAGTGGAGCTGGTTGACGATTATTTACGGCCTTGTGCGCAGTGTTTACACACATCAGGCATGGGGTTTTTTTTTTCAGCTTACTTCAGAAGCGGAGTCCGGCTGGACTTGCATGTTTTTTTTTTTTTCCTAAAATGAGAGAAATGGATATTCGCCACATGAGAAACTCATGCCCTTACTGCACTCAGACATCTGGAGCTGAGTACAACCTGTTTGATCCGAGAACCTGGCAGTATTCATCTGTACAACAGTATGTCATGTGTTTCCATGAATTAATCCGATGGAGTACATTTCTGGCTTTGGTCAATGGTCATTTTAGTCACTGGTTTTAGTTTAATGTACGTAAAAATGATCCGCACAATGCGTCATCATTTTTTCCCCAACTGAGAAAAATGAAGACTGTGGGAAATAAGCTAGTCAGTGACCTCTTTCATGTAGCTAACCTTACTGTAGCAAAGCGTGGCTGCTAAATTTTCCTGGCGGAGGTTTGTGAATCACAAGGTTCCTTTAAACGGAGTTGAACTGAATACCTCTGACAGTATTAGCCTTTGAAATCTTTACGCTTGAATTAAGTAGTTAGCATAACTAGCTAGTTTAGTCCAAGATTCTTGTCTAACATAAGCTAAGTTCATACAGTTAGTGTTCAAAGTAAGAATATTTGGCAGACTGAATTTCCAGCACACACTTACTGTAACATGGTCTGAGTTAAAGTAACCTTTTATTGAATTCATGACTAGCTAGCAAATCGAATGCAAACTAACAGTCTGTGTTAGTTCCTAAAAACGGTGGAAGTTCGCCGTCTGCCTCAACACCTAGAATTGGTGTTGAACTGAGTAAGGAAATAACTTATGCACCACAGAAAAAACAAAACGTTAGTTTAACAAAGTTTCGTCATAACGATGTGGATGTCGTGAAGGCGTTGTTGTTTCTTTCGGAGCAGGGCGTTACCACGTCCGAAGAACGGCTCTTAAGCCCGCCCCCGCATCACAACAACGATTAAAAACGCCTGTGGATCGGCACGTTCACTACATACATGCACAATGTCTCAAGAATCTACGTCTGTCTGTTGTTACAGCGATACGCCTGAGACAGCCCCGGCGGATCCTGAAGATAATGCAACATCGCTGGAACCACACCCCCAGACTTGCGACAACAGCTGGTTGGATAAATTTTGCATGGATCTGGGGTACCACAACATGACATTCCTTACAACACCGTACGGCAGCGCTGGTGCCATAGCCGGGTCAGCGGCCTACGCGGGGTTCGATGACACAGACGGCTGCACTCGCTCTGACGGCTCCAAAATCATAAGAGCAATAGTTGTGGTGCTTCTCGCATATTTAGTAAACAGAAAGCAGAAGGAGTTGTGTCTGGGTTGTGAAGTGGATCATCCGAGTCAACTTAGACTGTTCGAGCCTGACGCCTATTTTTTCGACGGCTACTTTGAGGAACTGTCACGTAATCTGGTTAAACCGGGGTTTAAACACATCATAGCCCAAGCATTGAGCAGGTGTGGTTTTAGGCGACATCCCGAGAGAATTCAAGGTACTGTTGAGGGTATTTTACACGAATTGCGGGAGGAAGTTTACATCGTGGAAAAGCTTCATGAAGTCCGTGAGAAAATTGTGGATGCCAGCAACGAACAAGTTGTCTACGAGGCCGTGGACGGTTGGAAAGGAGCCCCGCAAACACCCCGAGCGTGATACTGAAATGGGGAACACGTGGTGTACAACAGGTCTGACACAGTACCTATTTAAATGACGTATTAGATGTGAGATTATCAGCTTGTTGTATAAGATCATTAATGATGATGTTGATGTGTCTATTGATGTAAACGATTGTGTCGTTGACCCAAAACGTTTAACAAACCTGAAGAGACAAATATGTGTTGTCAGAGGGATGTCGACTGTGTGGACAGATATGATGCATATGTGTATTAATGCGGGCGAGCCGGTTTGTACAACTATCAGAAAAATCCTAGACCTGATGACTGAATGTGGCAGCAGTATTAGAATTGCTGACATAACGTGTATACAGGTGCATCTCAATAAATTAGAATGTCGTGGAAAAGTTCGTTTATTTCAGTAATTCAACTCAAATTGTGAAACTCGTGTATTAAATAAATTCAATGCCACAGACTGAAGTAGTTTAAGTCTTTGGCTCTTTTAATTGTGATGATTTTGGCTCACATTTAACAAAAACCCACCAATTCACTATCTCAACAAATTAGAATACTTCATAAAACCAATAAAAAAAACATTTTTAGTGAATTGTTGGCCTTCTGGAAAGTATGTTCATTTACTGTACATGTACTCAATACTTGGTAGGGGCTCCTTTTGCTTTAATTACTGCCTCAATTCGGCGTGGCATGGAGGTGATCAGTTTGTGGCACTGCTGAGGTGATATGGAAGCCCAGGTTTCTTTGACAGTGGCCTTCAGCTCATCTGCATTTTTTTGGTCTCTTGTTTCTCATTTTCCTCTTGACAATACCCCATAGATTCTCTATGGGGTTCAGGTCTGGTAAGTTTGCTGGCCAGTCAAGCACACCAACACCATGGTCATTTAACCAACTTTTGGTGCTTTTGGCAGTGTGGGCAGGTGCCAAATCCTGCTGGAAAATGAAATCAGCATCTTCAAAAAGCTGGTCAGCAGAAGGAAGCATGAAGTGCTCCAAAATTTCTTGGTAAACCGGTGCAGTGACTTTGGTTTTCAAAAAACACAATGGACCAACACCATCAGATGACATTGCACCCCAAATCATCACAGACTGTGGAAACTGAACACTGGACTTCAAGCAACTTGGGCTATGAGCTTCTCCACCCTTCCTCCAGACTCTAGGACCTTGGTTTCCAAATGAAATACAAAACTTGCTCTCATCTGAAAAGAGGATATTGGACCACTGGTCAACAGTCCAGTTCTTCTTCTCCTTAGCCCAGGTAAGACGCCTCTGACGTTGTCTGTGGTTCAGGAGCGGCTTAACAAGAGGAATACGACAACTGTAGCCAAATTCCTTGACACGTCTGTGTGTGGTGGCTCTTGATGCCTTGACCCCAGCTTCAGTCCATTCCTTGTGAAGTTCACTCAAATTCTTGAATCGATTTTGCTTGACAATCCTCATAAGGCTGTGGTTCTCTCAGTTGGCTGTGCATCTTTTTCTTCCACAATTTTTCCTTCCACTCAACTTTCTGTTAACGTGCTTGGATACAGCACTCTGTGAACAGCCAGCTTCTTTGGCAAAGAATGTTTGTGGCTTACCTAGTGAACCAAACTGAGAGACCATTTTGAAGGCTCAGGAAACCTTTGCAGGTGTTTTGAGTTGATTAGCTGATTGGCATGTCACCATATTCTAATTTGTTGAGATAGTGAATTGGTGGGTTTTTGTTAAATGTGAGCCAAAATCATCACAATTAAAAGAACCAAAGACTTAAACTACTTCAGTCTGTGGCATTGAATTTATTTAATACACGAGTTTCACAATTTGAGTTGAATTACTGAAATAAACGAACTTTTCCACGACATTCTAATTTATTGAGATGCACCTGTATGTGCGTATGTGACTGATTTATGCATAATGTTATCAAGAAAAGAAGAGAATGATGTTTGTGAAATCGTCGAAACATTTGTTGATTACATTGTCGAGAAAAACAGTGTAATGTGTATAAAATTTCTACAGCACCTCGATGCTGTATGATGTTGATTTCTTTCACCAAAATAAATTCTCAAACATTTAAACCACATGTGTTATTCTTTTGTGGAGTCTGAACCGTCAACATGACCGAAGAAATGAAAAAAAATTATTACAACCCTTCTAATCCGGGGTCTTTAGGAGGTAAAAAACGTTTAAAAGATGGTGTTTTAAAATAAACGGGTATTCGCTTAACAGATAAACAAGTTTCGGACTGGCTGGCCGGAGAGGACGCGTACACGCTACACAGAAATCCTCGTTTGAATTTCAAAAGGAATCGTGTTTTTGTCTATGGCATCGATATGCAGTTCCAGGCCGATCTAGTCGACATGTCTGCATACGCTGCGGAAAATGACAACAACCGTTTTCTGTTGACGTGTATAGATCTGTTTAGTAAATATGCATGGACACATTTATTAAAACATAAATCAGGAATCGAGGTAACTAAAGCTTTCGAATCTATACTGAAGGAAGGTCGTGTGCCGCGCAAATTACAGACAGACAACGGAAAGGAGGTTTTTATAAACATTTTCAAAGCATGACAAAAAAGTACAATATCATACATTTTGCACCCGCCACAGAATTAAAAGCCTGTCTCATTGAACGGTTTAATAGAACCTTAAAAGGTGGGATGTGGAGATATTTAACAGCAACAAATTCCAAACGCTACACTGATGTGATTCAAGATATCACAGATGGGTACAATGTGAGTTTTCACCGTACCATTAAGATGAGGCCGGTTGATGTGAACAGAGATAACGAGTCTGTGGTGTTTCATAATCTGTATGGTGCTAGCGGAGCTCGCTGTGCCAACCCCAAATTTAAATATAAAATTGGTGATGTTGTTAGAATTTCTAAAGTAAGGAGGCCATTCACAAAAGGGAATGAGGAAAACTATATGCATGAATTTTTCACCATAACGGATTGTGTACCTCGAGACCCACCGGTCTACAGGTTATATGATTACGACGGCGATGTTATCGATGGAGTATTTTATGAGGAGGAATTACAAAAAATAATTGTGAACAAAAACAAAATGTTTAAAGTGGAAAAAAATTTTAGACAAGAAGAAACAAGGCCGGAAAACATTAGTGCTGGTTCGATGGCTCGGGTGGCCTGCAAAATTTGCGTCGTGGATCGACCAGAAAGATTTGGTCGATGTGCAGAAACCATAAAAAGAAAAGACCAACATGTGTCCAACGCACACTCGTAAAAACAGCCCTGGCAGAGGGTGGTTTTTATGTCACGTTGCCATGCAACGCATCATTATCTGTTTATCCGGAAAACCGCATATCTAATTACACAACCAGATTGGCGAAAGCTATAAATCTAAAAGGGGAATGGCAAGTTGGGTTAATCGTATTTGAATACCGCGTGTCGTGGTACATGTTTAATGAGGCAGATGCTACGTTCATTTTCAGCTATGATGAAACAAAGTCATCAGATAGCAAGAATCACATCACCGGATATCATGTTGACCCCAAAGAGCTTTTCACCACCGGCGATCGGAAGACGTCAAACATACCTTACACATTAAAGACGGGTTATTATGAGGACGTACTTTTTTTGATCAGGGGGATCAACGCAAACCTGCCATCGGGGGCGAGTCTCGGTTATGACCCTATTAAAAACAAAGTGTTTCTGAAAGCCCCTCCGAAGACGTCGTTGACATTTTATGGAAAACTGTCTAATATTTTAGGTTTAAAACCAGGCGTTGCTATAGAAACTCGTAATCAAAATCATGAAAAACACATAATAGGGCATATACCTTTGACGTATGCCCCCCTGGGGTTCTACACCATGTGTATATATACACAGATATTATAGAATATCAATCAGCTGGCGACCACCACGTTCCACTACTACGTTGTGTGCATATAGACGGTGATATTAATAAGAATATTACTGTTAGATACGATAGACCGCATTACGTGTCAGTTAACAAATCGTCCATCACAGAGATAACTATACAGGTGAAAGACGACCAAAATCAAGACGTACCTTTCAGTTACAGGAAAGTGTGTGTTAAGCTACACTTTAGGCCTGTGAAACAATTTGTTTAAAGATGGTGTGTCTCAATAACAACAACAACATCGATCCCATGCGTAATGTGGCCTATTACCAGAATCAAGCTGGTAATGGACTCCCGGGGTATGCCGGCGGAGGGGTAATGTACGGGGCTGGCTTTGGCGGTATGTTTAGGGGGCTCTTTAGAATGGCCATACCTTTGCTAAAACGTGGATTTACCATAGCCAAGCCGCATCTTAAATCAGCTGCAAAAAACATACTAAGCGATGTTGTTACCAACACGTTATCACGGTCTTTTAATGACAGTGATACTCAAGACGGCTCTGGACTGATGGCTATGGCTCGCAGTAGAACAGCTAGACCACCAGTCAGTTGTAAAGAGCAGACGCGTGGTGACTACAAAAAGCGCTATATCAAAAAAAAAAAAAAAAAAAAAAAAAAAAAAAAAAAAAAAAAAAAAAAAAAAAAAAAAAAAAAAAGACCAAAGACCCGTGTTAAAGCAATATTTTAGATCATGGCTTTACTACACAACATGTCAGAAGAATGTTTAAAAACCGAACTGGATCTGTTCACAGTGCCGATGACTCAAACAGCTATTGAAAAAAATACTTATATAGAAGTACCACCATTATCAGCCATATCGGACTCATCACCGCTGGAATTTTTTATAGCGGGGACTGGAGAGGATTATGTAGACCTAAACAACACGCTGGTATTTTTGCGTCTCAAAATCACTAACGCTGACGGCACTGATATCGCGGACGGAGCACCCGTGGGTCTTATTAATTATCCAGGCGCTACTATATTTTCACAAGTGGATGTGTCGCTAGGAGATCGTCTTATATCACAGAGCTCTAGCACATACCCTTATCGATGTATAATAGAGTGTCTTACCAATTATGGTAGAGACGCGCTTGAAATACTTTTCTCTGCGGCGCTGTTTTACAAAGACACGGCGGGACATATGGATGTATCAGACCCCGCGGGTGGTAATCACGGTCTTACAAAAAGAGCAGCTTTTACCAATGCGAGCGATGTCGTGGAACTTCTCGCTCCTGTTCACAGTGATATTTTCTTTCAAGAAAAACTTATGCTTAATGGCGTGGACATTAAAATCCGCATGACAAGAGGTAAAGACGAATTCTGCTTGATGAGGAGCGACGCTACACATTATAAGCTAAATATTCTATCAGCCTCACTATTTGTAAAAAAAGTGTCTGTATCACCGGCTGTAAGATTGCGGCATGCAAAAACATTATTAATGACGACCGCAAAATATCCTATCGATCGGGTGTGTCTGAAAAATTTTTCAATTCCTGCAGGATCTCGCGTCTGTAATCAAGAAAATTTATTCTTAGGAACCATGCCAAAATCGGTGGTTCTAGCGATGGTCGATAATGATGCATTTACAGGAGCTTATAATAAAAATCCATTTGCTTTTAAAAACTATGACCTAGAATTTTTGGCTATTTGTCTGGATGGCCAGCCACACCCCGCGAAGCCTCTGCAACCAGAATATGAAAGTGGCTCTGCAGTGCGTGAATTTTATCAGTTAGCGCTGGCTTCTGGAAAACATCTTAAACATCAACCTCTTTCAATAGACAGGGAGGATTTTCTACACGGGTATACCCTGTACGCATTCAACCTCACACCAGACGAGGAGTGTGGCCAACACATTTCACTTATCAAGTCTGGAAACATCAGACTAGAAGCCCGTTTTAGACAGCCGCTACCCAGAACGATTAATTTGATTGTTTATGCCATATTCGACAGAATAATCGATGTGTCAAATTGTCGACAGATCCTGGTTGACTACTATTAATATGTAAAATAAAAAATGAAAAATGGACACAGTCGAACTTACGGCCATCATGGACAAGATCTCATGCAACACGCATTTTCTCGGTGTGCTCCCGTGTGACTATCTTCCAAAAGATCCTTTAAGAAAATTACCCGGTATGGTAGTGATAAACACACACCAATCAGGACTCCCAGGTGAACACTGGCTGGCCATCTACATAAATGAAGATGGGTTGGGGTGTTTTTTCGACAGCTTTGGTAATAAACCAGATTACCCACGTTTTCCGTCACTTATTAAAAACTTTCTAAACTGCAATTCTAGCGTTGTACAATATTCATCAACGCAAGTCCAAGATTTTTCATCAGATACATGCGGGCAGCATTGTGTGTTCTTTGCCATAAGTCAAAGGGGTATGATTATGATTTATGTGATGAGTCTGTATACCGGTGATTTTATTAAAAATGACAAAAAGGTATCTTATTTTGTGAAAAAACTAAAACAGACTCGTGGTAATGAAAATGTTTTCAAATGTGTACGCTGTGTTCAGACGTGTGAAGTGTTTATGTATCATGTTTAACATTTTTTCAAATAAACAAGAACTAAAGAATAGAAATGTCTTTTTTTAAAAACTTTTTTTAAAATTATTATTATTATTATTATTATTATTATTATTATTATTATTATTAATATTATACATACAACACAATCAATAATATCGATAATAATAACATGACCAAAAAATAGGAAACACAGAACATACAAAATCTCTGAGATTAATATTTCAACCACTGACTCGCGTCGAGGGGCGGCGAGCTGAATAATGCAGGCTCATCTGAATAATTTGAGCGTGATGCTGGCGCTTTCTGTCCTTTTTTACTCTTCATAGATGAGCTGGTTATAATAGGAGTCGTATTGTTTTTGAAAGAGTTAATAACTTGTCTGACATAACGATTCGGCACCGTGGAGTACGGTATATTTAAAATAGAAAAAGCCTGCAGAAACTCGTTCCAGCCAATAGGTCTCCGCGTGTCAGAAACCTTTTGTGGAGCAGTGACACCTTTGCCTAAATCGAGCATGTGCGAACCGTGGATTGTTCAGCCTTTAAACACAAACTCCCCCGACTCAACCCAAGATCTTTAGATTTAGACATTTTATCTAAAATGTAACGAGCGTTTTTTACACTCCTCTGTGGAACGTTCTTCAAAACGTCGACCACAGCAGTATCTGAAATATCGTGAGCGCTTCCACCCGCCGCAGAGGACTAGTCTTCTTTTTCAATACCGTCACGCTGTGGGAGTGTTAATGTTAACGTGTTGGTTTCATGGCCCCCCTGTCTTGCGATTGTTAAAAACCGTTGTAACGTATTTGTGTACAGCTTCGCCTTTTCATAATCGTCCAAATCAGATCTGTGCAAAATACTTCTTATAGTCGCGTCCATATCATCCTCCACAACTTGCTGAATAGTTTCGTGCGGGGGATCGGTCATTAGTTTATTCATTTGATGTTGGGGTACTAAAAACATCTTCTCTGCATACTCCATCCCCCCCATGTTATCTAGAAGCGACCAGACTGCTGATAAATGGTATTGCTACACTTAATAGCGGTAGTAGAAAACCCCCCTGCTGATTTATCAGACGTCTTTTTCTCTTAACAGTTATTTTCTTGTCAGCCACAAACTTCAGAGCCCTTTCATTCCTTCTCAGCTTGCGGTACTGTAGCGCCGTGAGCGGAATATTCCCGTGGAGAACGTTAAGAGCCACTTCACACAAGGTCGCAATGAGTTCATCTGCGGAGACTGTAAAATAACCCGTCTCTGTTTGGGTGATGCTTTTAATAATATTTTTAAAAGAGGCATGTTTCTACAAAGGCTATCCGACATTTTTTCACAATCCAACACTTTTTCCCCAACTACCTTCTTTTCTGTATGTATACAACAGGATTCGTTGAGAGTAAATCTGTTCTGAGTCCATAGTGTTCGGGTGTATTTGTTTTATAATCAATCACTGGGTATCCGAAAGGTTTGTTGGTAGCATCTTGATAACATTCCATAAAAAATTTTGTGTTACCGGGGTACATTTGCCTTCCTAGTACACTCACTTGGTTGATGTCTCTAGGGTTTTTAAACAACATCAGATAATTTGTGTTTAAGATGATAGTCCTGCTGGATTTACCCTGGCAAAATAAATTCTGTACAATATAAATAGCGCTAAGGTTTCTATGGTGAACATACTGTGTGAACACCTTCTCCACCTCGTTGCTCCCGCTGGCCTCTTTCATCAGATCATCCAGAATTAACAAACTAGTTTTGCTGACTGGGAACAAATCATCATCGTTTAGAGTCTGTGGTAGTCCTTCAATAAAATTTATTTTGTACATTTTCAATAATTCGTCATACAACGGTTGCCAACAATCATAAATACATACAATGTTTTCAATTTTTTTTTAGAAATCAGCTGTACAGCATTTTGCAACAACGTTTTTACAAAATATGACTTTCCCGAGTTTGAAGGGCCGCTTATCACACATGAAAATGGGTGCTGTAATCTGAAATCAAAACCATCAGTGTCTCGAACACCCCTGTGTCCAAAAAGCCTGTCAGAACCCATATGGGATTGTTGTGAAATCAGGGAGGAGCACGCGTTTGTTGTACACTACCTTAAACTTTTTGACGACTGTCCTATTGTGAAGTGTGAAGTGTTTTTTATCTCTCACAATGCTGTCGGCGTGTGCCAGTATATGACGACTGTTATCACCCCCCACGACATAGTGATCAACAAGACCGATAGATGATCTCAATGTATATTTTGAAAAGTCTAGTATAATGGCTAAACAGGGTCCTGGGTGGCACTATAGAATTTGGAGATCATGTGTTTGAATCCCACGATGCCACAGCAGACATCCCAACCTGCAAAAACTCATTTCAGGGAGGTGGCATCACCGGCTACTCAATTGAGGAAGCTAAATTGACCGTGCTCTCCAGTTTGGAGGGATGGCATACTCTTTCTCCCCTGTCAATCATAGCAACACTAGCCAATTGTTGGCATCTGTGAGCTCATGTATGTGGAAGGAGGCAGATAGCTTCTCTCCTCCAAGCGTGTTGCGTGAGCATGAGCTGTGCTTCGAAAAGATGCACTTGGCTGGCTTCACCTGTATCAGAGGATGCATATGTTGGCCAGTTGGTAGCTGTTGTATGATAGGGGAGAGCTGGATGGTGGATTGGGAAGTGGCGGGTGACCAAATTGGGGAGAAAATGGGGGTGGGGGGGGGATACAGGTGAAACGCTTAGGTAGGGACGACACTTGTTGGAGGACAGTAGCAATATTACACATTCTAGTATTTGTTTTCAATCTCCTATAATTCAGTGTACAATTTTAACATACAGTTTAGTGTGCTGGAATGCAGTTTGTGACTGTCACAAATTTTTTTAATTTCCAGATATTTATTTGTACTCGCAGCCTCTGAGCCAATCAGTGAGACTCACTGTGCTGCAACAGATTTGAAGTACTATAACAAACTGGATCACATATTTGTCGTCTGTTATAAGCAGTTCAATAAAGTTGGTGGTTGGTTTCAGTTGGTGTCTATAATTTGCTATTCAAATTTATTACCCTTGTTTCTCAGCTTGGATCGACACTAGTAGCGTTTTTAGGGCCAGCTAAAGCATTTAAACATAACATGACTCTCGAATGATTTTGTGAACAAACATGTTGTGCATGGTAAGTAGGGTAGTATTGTGATATATTGTGTAAGTAACTTTCCCTCAGAGCTAGCTAAAAAGTCAGATAATCAGATACTTGTGGAGAAAGTCTAATCCGATCTGAAACGTAGCTTTAGTGAGCATGTGTCTTTAATGTCCCAGCAAACCATTCAGTGGAATATTCCACAGGCGAGCGGGGCTTGTTTTATTCACTCAGTATGCGTTACCCAGTATCACACTGTAATCAGCAAACACGTGCACATGTGCAGAACATATGCTGCAAGCCTTCTTGTTTGGAACGTAGGGAGTGGTGTGCGTGTGTGTGTGGGCTGGATGATGGAGAGAAGTCATGTGGGTATGTGGGTAAATTCCATGCTGGCCTTGGGTGCATAAGTACTTGACACTAGTTCTTATTTTACCATTGGTCCTTTCGGCATGAACTCAGTACCTCCCTCTAGCTCTCGGGACAGGCAGCCATGCGGCACTGAAACACAGCATGGGCCCATTATGGCAGAGCCTTACTCTGAGCCTTAGCTCCCAGCTGGCACTTCCATTGGAGTTTTTACGTTTAAGGCATGCAAACACGTGCCAAGGCTGCACGTCGGACCGTCACACACCATATAATTACAAAGTCCTCTGTGTTTTATTCCTTCCATGTAAAATGCAAACCCAATTGCAAAAGACAGCATGTTTTAGAGACACCTTGCATAAACACTGCGACACGTTAACATAATTGAGTTAATTGAGACATCTGGATTTTTTTTTTCCCTCCATGTTAAGCTATTGAGTCAATCTTTGGCTAGTCTAGACCTGTTGCCTTGAGCTTTGATATGTCAAATTGAATGTACAGTAGACATGCATTGAAAGGTCTCCCACAGGTCCAAAGTAAACATTGAGGGAGGAACGGGTGTGGTCTGGGTGGAGATGGCCTGCAATTTTTTTCTTTCTTTTTTTAAGTTGTCAAGCTCATCAAACTTCTCCCTCCCTTTCACTTTCCAAACCCCTTCCACTAGCCCTGACCTTAAACCTTGTAACTTTTTATTATTTTTTTTTTTGGCTTGAGTCTCACTTTAAAAAATGTGAATTGTTTTTCTCTGCCTCACAGAACACCGCTCAACACATTTCCTTCGCTGTTTCTGTGCACAGGCCAACAACAGCCATGCACGCTAGATACTGTAGTCTTTTCTCTCTAATTATGTTATGGCATCTTCAGGGTTTTTTGCATAATGATAGTTGATGAAAACGTGGATGTAAAAACATTTTAGTCACGTTTTCTTTTGCTGATGTTTGATTGGAAGCCGAGCTTGATAAAAGAAAAGGTCAGGTCGCCTATGATATATCTGTTTATGACAATGAAATTATTAATAATTTCTTATCCTATTGGTGAGAATTGTTCCAGTATGTAACATTGTTTCTTATATTTAATGTCAGTTTTGTTTCAGTTTTGCTGTAGGGAGATTATGTGCTATTATGATGTCTGGGGCTGAAGAGAGCGTGGAAAATGTTTGGTTCGTGCAGAATTGTTGGCAAGAAAATTTCATTTCATGAACACGAGCACAAAATAATATATAACATAGAACACGCAATATGTTGAGCTCAAACTATATGGGGACAAGTTGTCTTATCTTGAGTTGTGTTATTTTAAATAACACAAAATTTTAAATTTTAAATAAGACTTTAATGCAAAAAGGGATGTAATTTTTTTAATGAAATGGTTGGCGACACTTGTAAAGGGATCTCGGTCCACTCCTCAATGTATTTCAAGCTCCGTTATATTGTTATGTTTGTGCAGATCTTAGAGATGGTCATTGCAAAACATTAGTTTCGTGTCTCTTTAACCATTTCTGTGCTAATTTGGAAGTATGTTTGGCTCATTGTCTTAGTGAAAGCTCTGTCTATGGCCAAGTCTGAAACTCCTGGCAGAGGCAACCAGGATTCCAGCTAGTATTAGGCTTTGAGATTGTCTGGGCCTTTTTTGTTGCAGCGCTGAGGTTGTGGAACAGCTTGCCATTTTTCATAAAGGCATCCTCCAACATAGACATTTTTAAATCCAATCTAAAAACATGTCCCCAATCTTTAGAAATTTTGTTTTCATATTTTCTTACAACAACCGCTGTATCCGCAAAGCCACCAGTATTTCGGACGACCCCTCTCACCCCTCTCATGGACTCGTCACCCTCCTGCCATCTGGCAGAAGATACAGGAGCATCCATGCCTCTGCCAGCAGACTCTGCAATGGTTTCTTCCCTGAGCCACTCAGATTACTTAACACCCCGCATCCTCCCAACGCTCACCTGGGCTAGTCAAACACCTAACCCAGTACAACTCAAAAACATTGCACACTTGCACTTTACAAAGCTGCATCAGTCGCTGTATTATGGAACTGGTTTTTGCTGTCAGTATTGCTGTTCACAGTTTTGTGTTCTGTGTATTTTGTGTATCTTTTGTCCTTTCCTGTCTTGCGTTCATCTCACACTGTTGTGAAGTGCACTTTGTTGTCTTGCGTATTGTTCTGTGTTGCACCATGGTTCTGAAGAAACGACATTTCTGATGTATACTAGCTATATAGAGGAATGCAATAAAAAACACTTGACTTGATTTTCCCAAATCATTAAGATCTACATCAGGTTTTCTTTTATTTCATTGCGTAGATTTATTCGAGATGATGTACAACACATTGGCCGACTCGCCTTGTCTTTTACATGTGCTATACAAATAAAGGTGACTTGACTTGACTACTTGGCAGAAAACTTAATGCCGTGAAACTTAACACGAGCCACTTTCCACACTTTCCTCCATATTTTACATTGGGCATGAGGCGCTTTTCCTTATGTGCAGTCTCCTTTTGTCACCAAACAAATAGTTTGATTTTGATCTCATCTGTCAAACAAAACTAATCAACTAAACGTGCTGTTCAGGCTGTTTTTCCCTCTTTCCTCGTCTTCCTTACTGTGTGAGGGACAGTGTGCTCGTGGGTCCATTTCCTGCCAAATTTTCAACTGCTTTAGACATTTTCTTATCACTTGTCTTTTTTGTTTTGAAAGTTCTTTGTTTTTTTTTTCTCTCCATATTTGCATGTGAGTACGTGGACATGTATACAAGTTATAATGTGCTGGTAAGTGGATATAAATAGATGCATGGATGATGTTTTGTCACGTGATGTTTTACTGGGAATCCGAGTGCGTTAGTGAGTTGGGAAAGTCTTAAGCTCGTCTTTATTGTCAGTAACCTTCCTGAAAAGAAAATCCCACAGTATGAATGAAACCATCAGCATAGCTGTTTGAGGCTTGGACAAATATAAAAGAGAGAGAGAGAGAAAATACATTTAATATTCTTTAGAGTTTAATAATGAATCCAATATGGTCGTGTGTGTGTGTGTGTGTGTAGTCTTTCCGAATGTGTGTAGTTGCGTAGGGGAGAATCCTCAAGGGCTTCCACCTCTTCATTCTTCTTCTCTGACACTTGTTTTATACCTTTTCCTTCTGCCATGTGGTTTGTCAATATAGCAGAAGTATGACCTCTGAGTGTGTGTGTGTGTGTGTGTGTGTGTGTGTGTGTGTGTGTGTGTGTGTGTGTGTGTGTGTGTGTGTATGCAGTAGCGAACTGATGATGATAACAGAGTCATCAGGGCAACAGATCGGCTCCTGGAGTCTGAGGAAAACACAACAGCCACATAATGTTGAACGTTTTTTCCAGGTTGTATGTATGTTTGTGATTATATACAGGTGTGTGTGTGTGTGTGTGTGTGCGTGCTTCCTGTGTTTAAAGTGTATTAGAGCACTATTTCTCATTATAAACTCATCTTTCTCTTTCTGTGGTAATGTGGGAGCTGGTTATGAGGAAAGCAGAACGTAAGAGGGTTTGTACACATGGTGCGAGCGAGCGAATTGGTCCCTTCACTGAATACGCATAACTTTCCAGAGCTGACTTGGAATACGGACCAATATTACCGTGTAGGCATTGTTAAGTAAGGCTGTACATTAGCTTGGTTAAAGTCATATAAAGTGCATTTCCTCAGATTTTAGCCTGATGAAATATTCCCGACTCTAAATATCAAAAGTCAAACTTGTTAAACTTGATAAATTTCTTCCTGTAACTAAAGTTCAAAAGATCTTGTAAAACCAAGTGTGATGAACTTGGAATTGGAAAAACGTGTGTGTGTGTGTGTGTGTGTGTGTGTGTGTGTGTGTGTGTGTGTGTGTGTAACACGAAGAATTCCCTGGCCTGGCCTCACCACAGAAACACACATACAACTGATCCCAGAATAGTCCAAAGAAATATGACGCATACAGATGTGCTGTGTCTGTTCTGCTTTTTTTTTCTAAAGTCTCTGACGTGTTTCCGATTTGTTCTGTCACGTTGTTGTTCTCAATCGATCATTTTCTCTCTCTGTTTTTCTCTCTGTCTCTCTCTGTTTCGCACTCAATGATAATTTTATCTAGCATGGAAGTTCCTTTTTACTGATCATGATATAATAATACTTAAGAATAATAATAATTCTTAAGAGTGTGATTTTATTTACTACTATTCTAAAGTGTATATAATGATAACATACAATCGAGATAAAGAACCTAAAGTGAGTCCGAGAGACTCTAATTTGTATTGTTTATCACTTGTTTTTCACGTTTTTGCTAGGAGTGTGAGTCTGAAAACTGCAAGTCATCACTTCAGCATTGAAACATCTTTCATTTAACCAATGTTTAAACACACACACACACACACACACACACACACACACACACACACACACACACACACACACACAATCTAACATACCCCAGGAATGACCTATCTAACTGTTTCCCAAAATCATCACATCAAAATGATGCGCACTGTATGATAATTATCCAGTCAGCCAATCATGTGGCAGCAGCGCAATGTATAAAATCATGCAGATACAGGTTAAGAGCTTTCACAACTAATATCAGAATGTGGGGAAAATGTGATTTCAGTGGTTGGCACAGAGTTTGGTGTCAGAAGAGCCTGTTTGAAACTGCATTTTCAACACAGAATGGTGTGAAAAACAAAAAACATCCAGTCATATCCAGCATGTGGTATCAGTTCTGTGGTATGTTGAGGAGATCAACATGAGAACGTCAAAGAATGGCCAGAGTGGTTTGAACTGACAGGCTACAGTAATTCAAAAACACCACCCTTTATAACCACGGTGAGCAGAAAAGCATCTCAAGAACAGGAATCTGAGGCCCACTGAAACTGGGCAGTTGAAGATTGATAACAGAGAAAACTACAATTATATACAAATTAAAATACTGAATACACATGTGGTATCTCCTGTTTATCAAGCAGTGTTGGTTGGTTGCAAGCTAATAAAATGTAGCTGCAAAAACTATGTGTTTTGTTAATCCAAAATACACACAAGTTATCATATTACCAATTATGCTGAAATCGTAGTACAGCAGAATATGATAACATAATTACTGTATGTGGTGTACTGGTTTGAGCTCTTAAACAGGCAGCTTATGCCATAGCCATGGAGATTTTAAAACACACATTGTTTGAAAAATGACTGTTTGTTACAGCTTCTCTACATATATTGATTGTAATTCAAAATTCACGTAAAGCAGGTAGATGGAAACCCCACTTATGTCAGTTTATCCTGATTTGGACTTACTGTGGGCCCAGAGCTTTTTAATGGTAAAGCTTCTATAAAACCATATTTCCATTACTTCCAAAAAAAGGAAAAGCCATGGCTACCACATTTGGCTCACAATTATAGTGGCAAACCCATAGAATAACAGTTCTGGGTGGAGACATCAAACCCCACTTTACAAGTCATTACACTGATGATTTAGACCCAGGAGGTTTAATGTTGGGCAGCTGCTACACGCTAAATCAAAGAGTTTGGTGGTGTTGGACCACATGCTTCCTGAAATACTCATATAAGCACATGTACATTGGACAAATGAAACATATACGGTACACACCCAGTTTAATCGTCCTGTATAGGTTATGGTGCAGGTGTGCCAGGACTGAATGCTGAATCTAATATTTTTCATTTGCTGGTTCTGTACTGTAAATGTAAAAATGATCTGGCAATCACTTGTAGCTTAAACAAACACATTGTCTCTGCTGGCTGTTGGGTTTGTGTTAATAAGTCTGTTGTAAGACCGAGATCTGTATGAGTGGATGAAAAAGCAAGAATCATCCTAACACTCCATTCAAACACTTTTATCTAATTCTTTATCAAGGGTTTACTGGAGTAAAAAGAAGATGATGATAAAAAAAAAATTGTTTATGAAAGCGCCCTTGCAATCATATTGTGTATCTGCATGTGTGCAAGATGGCAGGAAGTGCAAACATGGAGTCTTTTAGGGCCCAGTGTATCTCTTTTGTTTCCTGGGTACTGTTTTAAATGATTCCATTTGGGGTGGCACAGTGGTACAGTGGCTAGCATTTCCACCTAACAGCTCCAGCTCCAGGTTGTGGAGTCGATCCTGAGTTCGGGTCAATGTTTCTCCCAGTGTTCACATGGGTTTCTTCTGTTTCCTCTAACTGTCCAAAAACATGCACTGTGCTAAATTGTCCCTAGGTGTGAATGAGTGAGCGTATACACCCATCCAGGGTGAATTCTTCTAGCTTGCGCACAGTGTTCCTGGGATGGACTCCGAACCCACCACAACCCTGACCAGGATAAAGCGGTTACTGAAGATGAAGGAATTTCTATTCTATTTGGTTTTGAAATGACCTTAATGTATAGCCAATCAGTTGTCACCTAATGGTGTTTTGAGGTGTGAATTTAGATGACCGTGACCTCAACCATAACCTTAGGAACCCTTTAAATCCCCATGAAAAAAAAAAAAAGTTTTGTGTCTTTTAGTATGAATATGTCAGGCTTAAGGTTATCTATAAGCTAGTGAGCTCCAGAACAATAACAAAATTTGCATGTAGAAGATATATGTATTCAAAATGTACAGTCTCTCTCTACCACCAGCATGGATCAACAAGTTTGATGACATCATTCTGCACTTCAGCTTCTCATCAGATTTTCTGTCCAATCAAATGCTCTCTAGAATCTGAAGTGTCCCCCAGCATTATAAATATACATGGTACTAACTGTCAAGTACGACTTAGCCCAGGTAAGCCAAACGCTATTGGCTATTTAAAAAGAGGGAGGAGCCACTCGATATGTCCCGTCCTGACTTTCTATTTCAGTGGAAATTACGTCAACACATCGAATAACTTCACAGGGACATAAAGAGGTATCTTAATGTATCATACAGGATACAGTGAATCAGTGAATTATAGGCCTGACCAGAGATAGAAACAAACTATAGATACAAAAAAAAATTAATAATAATAACTACAGGCTGAGCCAGTTTTAAATATATATATATATATATATATATATATATATATATATATATATATATATATATATATATATATATATATTCAAGATTTTTTTCAATGCTCTGCATTTTATCCAGCTGTATTATTTAGTGAGCACTTCTAGCTTACAGGGTTTGCGACCTAACTAGTCTAATGTTGTTAACCTGATTAATGTTTCAGAAATAAAAGCTACAAGTGTCACTTAACCTAAACAATTAACAAGCGTTATTTGTTGTTATCATTTGTTGGTAACCTACAGTTTACCTACTGCCCCCAGGTGGGCGTGGGTGAGACAGGGTCTGGACAGAGCTAGCAGTACTGTGAGGGTCATGTTTTTTGACTTCTCCAGTGCTTTCAACACCATTCAACCTGCACTGCTAGGAAGGAACCTGGAAGTAATGCAGGTTGATACCCCCATGAGCTCCTGGGTTACAGATTACCTCACGGGCAGACCTCAGTTTGTGCGGCTGAGGAACTGTGTATCCCAGCGGTTGGTTAGCAACACAGGTGCTCCTCGAGGCACTGTCCTATCTCCATTTCTTTTCACCCTCTACACTTCAGACTTTAAGTACAACACGAAGTTATGTCACCTGTAGAAGTTTTCAGATGACTCTGTTGTTGTGGGCTGTATTGAGGAGGGACAGGAGACTTGAGTATAGGACACTAGTCAACAGCTTCGTGGAGTGGAGTGGAGCTAACCACCTACAATTCAATGTCTCAAAAACAAAGGAATTGATTTCAGTAGAAAAAAGGACCAAGCCTTCCCTGTCTGCATACATGGCTGTAATATGGAGATTGTGGACTCCTTTAAATACCTGGGGGTTCACATGGATGACAGACTCGACTGGACCAAACACACAAAGGAAGGGACAGATCTGACTGTACTTCTTGAGAAGACTCCGGTCCTTCAGTGTGTGTAACAAGATGCTTCACATGTTCTATCAGTCTGTTGTTGGCAGCTCCTTGTTCTATGCTGTGGTTTGCTGGGGCACTGAGGCTAAAGCTAAAGAGACCAAACGGCTGAATAAGCTCATCAAGAAGGCAGGCTCGGTCATAGGCGTGGTCTTGGAGCCCCTCGATGTGGTTGTTGAGAGGAGAATAATGTCCAAACTACGGACTATCATGGACAACACTTCTCACCCCCTACATGACACGCTTGCTGGAATAAGGAACACCTTCAGCCGTAGGCTGATTCCACCTCAGTGCAACAAGGAGTACTACAGGAGGTCATTTGTGCATACTGCCATAAGACTGTACAATTCGTCCCCCATGTGCAGAGGCACCTTTGACTTTTTGGGGGCAAATACCCACTGTCTCCACTCTCAAATCTTACACACATATTAATATTTACTGTTTTTATATTCCATGTATATTGTGAATTATGTGTATTGTGTAATTACCTCTGATGTCCTGTATTTGTTGTATTATATGTGGTACATTTGTGGATTGTACAGTCTTAATGTCTTGCAGCTCATCCACACTAATTTCCCCCCAGGGATAAAGAAAGAACCTACATACCTACCTACCTACCTACATACCTACCTCATACATACATACATACATACATAACTGTCTAGTTATGATATCAATGACAACAAAAATAAGGAAAATCGTTTTAATGTCTGTTTTGAGCTGTTTCTTCCCCCCTAACAAGCTAGCCAGCCTAATAAAAGGACTGGCTCCAACCTGGTGTAAAAGTTCCAGGTGGACACATACATACATGTATGTAGAATTGGATAAAGTCCCACTGCATCTCGTCAACTTGATTTGAAGTCTATAGATTGGAAATTATGTCAGCAAAACCACCTCTTCTCCTGTCATTAAAACCATAATTCTTCCTTTAGGGAGTATGAGGGAAAAGTGTTGCTCAAGCAGCAATATGACTCCAAAAGAAGACTCGTGTAGGTACTTGTCCTTTTCCCAGCATTTTATCAAAGTAATTTATGATATTTTAAACAGGAAAAATGAACCAGCTTAATGAGTCTGAGTCAAGAATCGTCGAGCCACCTTGACCTGCTGCTATTATTATTATTATTATTATTATTATTATTATTATTATTATTATTATTATTATTATTAACCTCATTTACCCTCCAGAATGCTGGAACTCCTGAGCTTTTATTTGAACTCCGCTCAAGTCACTGGACAATGTTCTCTACATGACACAGCTCCTAAGAATATTACACACACACACAGACACACACACACACACACACACACACACACACGCACGGCTGAGGTGGAAAATGACAGGTCAGTCAAAAATAACTGTCGTTTTTGCACTTACCAGCACCTAGCAGCCTAAACAGCAGTGTTTGGCTTTCTGACCCATCTTCAAGTATTTTTGTCTCTTCTCATCTCAAAGCCATACTTAACCAAGTTACTAATTACATCATGTGAATTAAATATTGCAATGCTGAAAGTATATGCTTAGGGAAATTCCTACACAAATTGCAGCATTCTTAACTGCAGCAGAAATGAATTATTACTAGCTTTAGACATTTTTCACATTTCAACAGAATCTGTCTGCTTTTCTTTCTTTCTTTCTTTCTTTTTGCTTTAGTCTACCACATTTGTATTCATTACTGCCGTGCTATACGGTGCTTTGCTGTCTACTATGAATCGGGCTGTGGTTCTTGTGCTTTTGTGCTTTTAATCATGTGTTATTAAAGACCTGCACTGAGATATCATGATTTAATTGGCCTTGAAAAAGCTTCCAAAACAAACAAACAAACAAAAACCCCCAGGAATCTGCTCTTGCATGCCGAAACAATCACTTCACTTGGTATCATTGCTTCTATTATCCATCCATTAAAGCATTTATTTAAAGCATCCATTAAAGTGATTACAATGTCAGATTTTAAGGTTTTATGTTTTTACATGTGTTTTTGCCAGCATCTGCAATCACAACTTGAGAGAGCAAGGTGTTAATTGACTTCCAGGGGGGTGTGGAGATCAAAACAGGACTCCTGTTGCCCCCTGGAATTATGGGTCAGCTATTTATTTGGCGGTTCATTGGAAAAAACAAAACAAAAAACCTATATGCTGCTGGTGTGTGGTCATGAGAACAGAACGAGTACAGGGTGTAAAAGTGGACTAAATCTCAGGGATGGATAAATCAATTCTTAGCTAGCCTATAGGGCAAGTCCAAGCCCCAGGTGAGTTACTTAGTCAAATGAAAATAAGAAAATACTCAAATTCTTGGTGAGGCGACCATTCTGTGTATCAATAGTCCTAACCCACCTCTGATAATGTACTTGAAAGCCACATCTACAGTGGGGTCCAAAAGTCTGAGACCACTAGTGAAATGCTTCTATTTTGCATTGTTTTAATTTAGAACATTTAATATTTAATTAATATTTAATTAATAACTTGATCAGCAGTAACCTGAGTTACATGAATTTCTGAATTTTTCAGTATTTAGTATGTCCCCCTTTTGCTATAATGACGGAGCATTTGAGCTGTCATGGATTCCACTAGTTTGTAAAACCCGATGATTCATGTTATATCAAATCCATTGGAGTGTCTTCTGAACATGTGCTTTAATGGAAGAGATAAGACTCAAGGAAAATCTGACCATAGCACATGGTCAATATCACAAATTTAAATAGGGACCTAAAATAGTGCAGAATCTTGAATATTAAATATGCAAGATATTGAAAATGTATTTTCTTGGTTTTAAATATTTCTAAATTCTATAACTTTCTGTTTACTTTTCTTTTTACTGTTTACTGTTGACTTTTGGACCCCACTGTATTTTTTGTACTACACTGTATTTGGTCAGGTCCATCACCATTTGATGAAAAATGGCATCCTAATACTAATACAAGCAATCCCCTCTCCGATGCCAGGAGATCATCCACAAACTGGTTAATGGTCTGGATATTGATTATGATAAAGCAAAAGGTCATCAGCGAACAAAGAGATGGTGTGTTCTCTTTGGCCACAATCCCATTTAATCAGAGTAAAGTCTGTATGAGATCTCTGTGACATAGAGCAAAGGAGAACGTCCTGGCATTCCCCAAAGGAGGATGCAATGAATTCGTGCTGACACAAGCTTCAGTGGGTGTGTAGAGTTTCAATGTAAACTTGCTCAAAACGGTTTATAAATCATTTCCATTTCCAACAAGGAGTGGCCCAAACAGGAACCAGTGGAACCTGTGGTCCTGGTTCTAGTTCAGTTTTCATCAACTTGAGACATGAATGGAACTGTTGCAGAAGCGACTGCATCGTCATGTCGGCTGTAAAGCTTAGCATAAAAACAAGTGAGTGGTTTAATGTTGTTTCGTCTGGATTCTACTTTCTGCAAAGAAATGATTGATGAAAATGCTCATGAGCAAATGATTGTTAAACTCTGAAACCAGAAAAAAATTGTTCTTGCAGAAACAGTATACAGTCCATGTTATTAAACATATCCAGAACATATTATACATATCCTCAAGGACAAAACCCATTACAGGATTTCCTGTAGGTGAAAAGACAAATTAGATGGTCCAGCTCCCTGGCCAAGTTTCTCCAATTCTGGGAAATATGTTATTTAGGAAAATATTCATGCAACTGTTATTACCGGGTAGATATTTTGAAATCCTGTAAAAAAAACAAAAAAAAAACAACAACTCTACACTATAGCTGATGACTTCCTCCACATTTATAACAATGCAAGAAGAATCAACAAGATTGTCGGTTTATGTGTAACTCCATTGCTTTCATCACTGGGTTGCAGTCATGCCACATTGAAATGCACGTATTGCCCAATCACAGCCCTAAACTGTACTCGGGGGTGTCGCTGTAATCTGAGAAGTGGAGAAGGGTATGAAAGCGTGATTTTCTAGGTGGAGTTACCCTTGAGGCTTTGCTAAAAACATTCTATAGGTCATGTTTGAGTTATGCTGACTTTTTAATGATAAATAAATGAAGCTATTTATAACAGATCTTGATAAGGGAAATATGGAGTGAAATATGAACGACACGGCAAAAATAATCCACACCATCTGACCAATCAGACTCGAGAATTCGGCCGTGCTGTGGTATAAGCAAATACAGCAGCACCTCTAATCCGAATTGCTTAGCGTAGGCTCGATTGTGTTCGATTACATGTAATTATTTTAGTATGTGTGTGTCTGTGTACAGTTAAATGTATTAGTGTGTGCTGATAAGTTAAGGGCTGAATGCGACAAAAATATTAAAAGTATACTCTAGGCATGATCTCCTGCGCCCACGCTGTTATTTTGACGTATCAGTGTTTTTTGTGATGACATCACTTCACATACCACTGTAGTGAGAGCAGTCTTACTGAAGTGAAATGTTGAACGTGTGTGCTTACTGCCTCTGCGGGCCCACAGCAATACAAAACACATGAACCATTTTGCAAAAATCAAAAGAAATGACAACATAAATATTACATGTTTTTTGAATTTTAATGGACAAACAGAAATACAGGATTTGTCCATAATAAAGAGTCTTGGAGGAAATTGTGCAACCTGCTCCTGTTTAAAAAGCCTATCATGGCCATAAATAAGTAAATAAATAAATTAATACATAAATAGCCAAAAACTGAGAGATTTATTCACTTTAAAGCCTGATTATATGATGTGTCAAAAAAAGAAGACACAATCTCACCCAGGAATTCACCCTGTCTGCTCCAATAACCTGTGCCTTTGTCCATCACTCGGTCTCACTCTCAGAAAGTTCTAGATGTGCTGAGAAGTATAACAACTCCATGCTGCTGGATGAGTTATGGGTTCAGGAGAAGAAAAAGCACCCTGTCTTATTACTCTTAGCTGTTAGCTGTTAGCTGTTATCCTTTGGTGCTGAATGAGGAAAAGAGTTTTGTGTGTGAAGACAGAGATTTATTGTTTCATGATATCCACATGCTTCATGTTTCATGATATCCACACACACACACACACACACACACACACACACACACACACACACACGTAGAGCAATTTAAGCTTTATCAGTCTACTATACTTCATGCTTTTATTGTCAGAGAACATTACTGTGACTCAAATACAAGCTGATTTTATAGTTGAGGTCATAAGTTTACATATGCCTTGCAGAATCTGCAAAATGTTAATCATTAAAAAAAAATGACAGGGATCATAAAAATTGCAGTTTGTTTTTTATTTAGTGCTGCCCTGAATAAGCTATTTCACATACCAGATGTTTACATATAGTCCACAAGACACAATAATAACTGAATTTACACAAATGAATCAGTTCAAAAGTTTACATACGCTTGATTCCTTAATACTGTGTGTTCTTACCTGGATGATCAAAGACTGTTTTTATGTTTTGTGATAGTTGTTCATGAGTCCCTTGTTTGTCCTGAGCAGTTAAAGTGCCCACTGTTCTTCAGAAAAATCCTCCAGGTCCTGCACATAAATTTGCTTTTCCAGCATCTTCTGCATATTTGACCACTTTCCAGCAGTGGCTATATGATTTTGAGATCCATCTTTTCACATTGAGGACGACTGAGGGACTCGTACACAACTATTACAAAAGGTGCAAACATTCACTGATGCTCAAGAACGCAACACCATACATTAAGAGCCAGGGGGGGTGTAAACTTTTGAACAGGATGATCGGTGTAAATTGTTCTTATTTTGTCTTCTTGGAAACGTCTTATGTAGCTTCTGAAGGGCAGTACTAAATGAAAAGAAAAAGATCTTTAAACAAAATAATAATTTATACCGATCATCCTGTTCATCCTGCGCATGTAAACTTATGACCTCAAATGTAAGTGTATTTTTACTCGACTTTGCTGCAGTAAGCTCCAAGCTTTACTCTTTTGTATGCTTTGATTAGTTGCATGTTTTAACAAAAGTGTCTAATCTCTCGCTCTTCTTGCTGTTTCTAGGAGAATCCACATTTATGGACGATCACGGTCCCCCTGTCCCAAAGGTAAACGTTGTTATGAGTCTATTTCCCCCCCCCTATTCTCATCCCATATTCCTAAATCAATCTTAACTGTGCATATAATTGATTACAAATGTGATGGGGTGTCCCCGTCTTGTGCCCCAAGTTCCCTGGGATAGGCTCCAGGCTCCCTGCGACCCTGTGTAGGATAAGTGGTACAGAAAATGGATGGATGTAAATAATGGATGGTATTAGTGTTTTGTATACACTTTCAAAACTCCTTAATTGTTATTTATATCTTGACATATATATGCATGTTAACAGTAGTTTACTTATTATAAACATCTGATTAAACATTTGAAGTGTAAGATTACACTCTATTTACCCTTTTTTAATACCCCGGGAACGTAGATTGGGGTGTTACAGTCTAAGTAGTGACAGATTTGTATTAAATGTTTACAAGTCGGCAAAAAATATCTTTTTCTTTTGTATTTAGAAATATATGCTTTATAGAACGTGTTGAACGACTTGAGGACATTTCCTCACATTTTATATACACACACACACACACACACACACACACACACACACACACACACACTCATTTCCTGTAAAGGGAGGGCAGTTCTGTTTAGCGGTTTCCAGGGTCTTGTGATCTTCTGACTGAGGAGGAGAAACAAATGTTCTGCCTGATCAGCACTAAAGCTGACGGCTCAAGCTTGTTAAGCTTCTAATAATTTCCCCCATGACTTTTGTATCATCTTTTATTTTTTAGTAAATAACTTTGAGTATACTGTATAATTGAATGACTGCTTTTAATGGGTGCACATTATTTCCAAATGCCAGGCATGAATTGTTAAATAAACAAAACAAATCAGGCTATTTTAACCTAGTACTATGAGGATATTCGAGAAAACTATAAGTCTACATTATTCATAAACGTGTGAAGACTAAAACCCTAATAAATCAATAAATCAGTTTCCGTAGTGTCATAATGATGTGTGATGAGTTCTGGGTTTCAGTCCTCTACCATCCATCTGCTTTTCTGAGAGATGGTCGAAGAATGATTTTGTGTATACTGTTCTCGATCTCTCGATCTCTCTCTCTCTCTCTCTCTCTCTCTCTCTCTCTCTCTCTGTCACTCTCACTTTTGCCCATTTTCTTAAAGGGTGCCAATAATTCTGGTGCTGACTGTGCAGATTTGAAAATGGAGCTCATCGTAGCTGACATTCAGAAATAATTATACAACACCACACTTACACACACACACACACATACAGAGTTCAGACATTTCTGAAGTAACCTCAGTGTTGCTTTTCTGGGCAGAAACATTGTAGTTTGATGGACAGATTACGTAAAAAAAGAGGGGATCAGAAATGGGCAAAACACGGTTTGGGTTTGATTTCTTATTAAATCACATTTTATTCATGTGCCAACAAGAGTCCAGCACCACAAAGCACTGCAAGCTAGATACCAAATGTGTGCATTCCAAACTGTGTGTGTGTGTGTGTGTGTGTGTGTGTGTGTGTGTGTGTGTGATTTCAAAGGCTTTAACTATCCCTCTGAGTACCATTCAGAGCATTACTAAGAAGTGGAAAGTGTGTGGCACCACCAACACCTTGCCTAGATTTTGGCCGTCCCTCCAAACTGGATGACCGAGCCAGGAGGATAGTGTTAGTACTGATAGGATCATGGAAGCTACCAAGAGGCCAATGGCAACTTTAAAGGACTTACAAGTCCTTATGGCAGAGATTGGTCGGTCTGTGCATGTGACAACAATCTCACAAGCTTTACACAAAGCTGGCCTGTATGGCAGGGTGGCAAAAAAGAAGCCTCTTCTGAAAAGGCTTTGCAAAAAACCACTTGGAAGATTCTAATACCATGTGGCAAAAGGTTTTATGGTCAGATGAGACCAAGATTGAACTCTTTGCATTTTTTTGGCAAAAACCAAACACAGCACACCACCCAAAACACACCATACCTACTGTGAAGCATGGTGGTGGCAACATTATGTTGTGGGGGTGTTTCTCTTCAGTGGGGACTGGGCAATTGGTCAGGATTGAAGGGAAAATGGATGCTGCCAAGTACACCCAATTCTTGAGGAAAACCTGCGTCCCTCTGCTAGACAGCTGAAGATGGGCAGGTGGTTCATCTTCTAGCACGACATCGACCCTAAACACACCGCCAAAAAAACTACACAGTGGCTTAAGGATAGGAAGGTGAATGTCCTTGAGTTGCCAAGTCAGAGCCCTGACCTAAATCTAATTGAAAATCTGTGGATGGACTTGAAGACAGCAGTCAATCGCCGCTCACCACGAAATGTGACTGAACTCAAACAATTCTGCAAGGAAGAATGGGCAAATATTCCCTACTCTAGGTGCAGAAATCTAATAGAGACATTTCCAAACAGACTGATGGCTATAATTAAAGCAAAAGGTGGCTCTACAAAGTATTAAATCATGGGACTGATCACTTCCAACTCTGTTATTCCATTTTTTTTTAAAGTTTCTGAACTGTTGCCTTTTTACGTTACTTGAATGTTGTAAGGCAGAATGTGTAAATAAAGCTGGACCAAAAAATATATTAATGGGTTTTGATTTCAGGCTGTAAGACAAAAAAAGTGACTATTTCAAATGAGTATGATGATTTTCTTTCTAGGCACTGTGTCTGTGTGTGTGTCTGTGTGTCTGTGTGTGTGTGTGTGTGTGTGTGTGTGTGTGTGTGTGTGTATATATATATATATATATATATATATATATATATATATATATATATATATATATATATATATATAGTGTGTGTATATATATGTGTATGTATGTATGCACACAGTTTGCAATCAAAATTATTCAACCCCCTATTGAGCATTTGAAATAGCTCAACACAATGCATGCTTCAAGTGGTTTCCCCAAATTCAACTGAACTTATAATGACTTATCCAGTCTCAATTTTATTCAGCCCGCTGAATAGAATCCCCCACAACAGCACAAATATGCAAAACAGGTGTTGTCTCAAGCACACTTGATGCAACTAATCAAGGGTTTCATTAGTTGCACCTGGTGTGCTTGAGCTGGAACACATGAAATACCTGAACTAGGGGAAGGTTGGGATTCTGTTCTGTGGAGCGATGAAACAAAACTTTTCGGCCCGATGGTTCAGTGGTATGTCTGAAGAATGAAGAAAGAACACTCTGTCCACAGTCAAGCATGGTGGTGGCATGGTGATGCTCTGGGCCTGCTTTGCATCCTCTGGCACTGGAAACCTGCAGCGTGTAGAAGGAAAGATGGATTCATTGAAGTATCAGGAAATCCTAAGAGAAAACGTCATTCCATCTGTGAGGAAGTCATGCTGTCTGTGATTGGACAGAGGGTGTTGATTGTAGAGTCTGATTGGTCAGAGGGTGTTGATTCTAGATTCTGATTGGTCAGAAGGTGTTGATTCTAGATTCTGATGGGTCAGACAGTGTTGTCAGCTATAATACAGATCACAGGTTTATATTAATAAATCAATCGAAAATCTGTTGAAAAGATCATTCTAATACATGTTTGTTTGTATAGTAACAGCTTACACAGTGACTGTATGGCAGATGCTTCATGTAAACGTATTAAAGCACATGTGTAATTGTTGATATGGTGAAGTTTTCTCTGAGATGTTTCTTTAGCATTTTTGGAAGGAGTCTCCAGTGTCAGTGCTTTGTAACAGTCAGAAGTTTTCCGGTAAGGGAAATCTCAGAGGGCTTTGTGATTTCTCGGTAACAAGCTGAATTTGTCTTATTAATTTCATGACAGATGGCATACAGCTTTTATAACGTAAGAGGGAACAGCAATTAATTTGATTTTCATGAAAGTCCCACAACATGAAGTATACCCTAACTAACAAATAACAAGAATGTTCTTTAATTAATAAGAAATGTACATTTTGACAAATTGCCGTGGCATGCTGTTATACAGAAATAATCAACCAGCACACACTGATGTGTTTTATTCCTTACATTAAAAAATGTTTTTATTTGGGGGAATTAATTTGTGTATTTGGCTGGTGCAAACTTTGTTTCTCATTTTATTTTTTTAAAAATTGTGTCTCTTATTCTTTTCTAATACATTTTGTAGCCATGTCCACCATTTTACTATGCAACACTGACAAAAAAAATCTTCAAAACTAATTTTTGGGTGACTTTGGATGAGCATTTTTTGGTTTGAAAGCTTTCTTTGAAATTGATTTTTTGGGGCTTATGTTTTGCTCAATACATGATTCAAGCCCAGATATAGCAGTGGTTTAAACTGAAAGATGTTGTTTACCTTTAATTTGATCTAATCACACATGCCTGGGCTTTGATATGTCATCCAGGCCTGTATTCAAGCGGGAATAATGACAGGGCAGTGCTGATCAGACAGGGTCAAACTAAACCGCTTCAGACAGGAATGGCCCAGAAAACTGCATCGTAGGAACCCCTCGGCATGCAAGGTGTCATTTCTTCAGTGTTGTCCCATGAAAAGATATAATAAAATATTTACAAAAATGTGAGGGGTGTACTCACTTTTGTGAGATACTGTGTATGTATGTATGTATGTGTGTGTATATATATATATATATATATATGTATATGTGTGTGTGTGTGTATAACTATATATATATATATATATATATATATATATATATATATGAATTGAGTATTAGAGAAAAAGGACAGACTGGTATGTAAAAAAGTATATATATTTTTTAACAGATATATATTTGAATAGACTAGCTAGGTGAGTTTACCCCCATTTTCTCCACAATTTGGTTTTGCCAATTCTCACCCACTAGCTAACT
This sequence comes from Cranoglanis bouderius, assembly GCA_023630585.1. Lineage (NCBI taxonomy): Eukaryota > Metazoa > Chordata > Actinopteri > Siluriformes > Cranoglanididae > Cranoglanis > Cranoglanis bouderius. The sequence goes on from CM042560.1 coordinate 14,592,563, forward strand.
TTCCCCTATCACAACACAGATACCAACCAAAGACGGTGAAGACTAACACATGCTTCCTTTGAGACACGTGAAGCCAACCTCTGCATCTTTACAAACTGCTGCTCATGCAGTGTCACAGGGCAGCGTAACACATTCGGAGGAAAGCTCTATCAACCCTATTCCACATATGTGAGCCCATTGGCTAGTGTTGCTCTGATTGACAGGTGAGAGAGAGTATGCCCCTCCCACCCTGAGACCACGACCAGTTTTGCTCTCTTGGACTCTTGATCACGGATGTCATAACTGTGATATCGTCGGGACATGAACTTACCAATCTTCCAACGATGGGGCGAATGCTTTACTGTCGCGCCACATGAGAGCCTAAAATTATTTTCAATACATAATTGGACATTTAGGATCAATGTACAACCCAAGGTAAAGATTTAAAGGTACACTTACACATAACAAATTTACATAGTAAAGGTACAAAAGACCTTTATGATATAGCCCGAGTGACAATAGTTCACCCTGGTTGTGTTTTTAAGCAAGTGACTCCAGTTAACAAATATCCACCTAAGGCTGTTATCAACACAGCTCCTGTTACTACAGTACTGAAATGTAGACTGCCATTTACACATGTGGCACCCCCCCACCCCCACCCTTACAAACACACCCACACACACACACACACAAACACACAAACACACTCACAATCAAGCCAAGACCACACACACACACAAGCCCTAATCACATACAGTACACTGCTCAGCCTGAGGCATGAAATTGGACAATGCTTGTGTTGCTTGTCTTAACTCTCGCATTGTGAATGTCCTCCTCAGTGCATCCTGCATTAAATAAAAAACAAAACAAAAACGAGAGTTAATGAGTCACAGCTGCAGGAGAACCTGCTCCTGTCTTACATATTCCCTGGCCAACAAGTATGCAGATGTTTACAGACTTAACAAGATCCACTCTTTGCAACAGGACATGCTTACAGGTTTCAGGCCACACACACACACACACACACACAAACAAACAAACCAAGATTTTCACACATCACGAATTTACATTCTGTGTAAAGCGTGTAAATACCACAAACTCTCTGCTACAAATAGAAACACTTTTTGGCTTTAAGCTTATGTCAAAACTAACAAGTGGCATAAAAGTGAAATTAGATGTTTGATGCTTAATTTGTCTGAGACGGTTAAATGTGGTGGAAGGAAAGAGGAGCCCAGAGGCGTTTCTAGGATATCAAAACATCTGAGACTCTACATAAAAATATGAGGGTTTGTTAAAGCCTCTTTTTAAAGAGACTACATTTCTGCGAATCCTTCCCCCCCACAATATTCACATTCCTTTAAACTGTTTTTTTTTTTTCTTCTTTAGATAGGGGCAGACCAAACCTCTTCAGAAAGCTCAGGATTCCGTGTCAATTTTGCTAAAGACATAATGAATGTTCACAGTGTTGTGTTTGTGTTGTGGAGTTACTCTTACCATCTTGAAGTGGATTATTTTCTACGATTAACTACATGTCCGGAAGTGTTTTATTCCACATCACACAGTGCCCTCCACTAATATTGGCACCCTTGGTATGGACACAATATGAGCAAAAAAGGCTGTGAAAAATTGTCTTTATTGTTTAATCTTTTGATATTTTGTTTTAAAAAATCACAAAAATACTCTGCTCTCATGATTATCAAACAATTGCAAACACAACACAGGTTTATCAAAAAAAAAATCTTTAATTATAGGTGTGCAACCATTACTGGCAACCTTTTAGTCAATACTTCGTGCTGCCTCCCTTTGCCAAGATAACAGCTCCTATAATGCCTGATGAGGTTGGAGAATACATGGCAAGGGATCTGAGGCCATTCCTCCATATAGAATCTCTCCAGATCCTTCAAATTTCGAGGTCCACGCTGGTGGACTCTCCTCTTCAGTTCACCCCACAGGTTTTCTATGGGTTTCAAGTCAGGGGAAATGACTGACTTGATTTTGTGGTCAGTAAACCATTTTTGTGTTGATTTTGATGTATGTTTTGGATCATTGTCCTGCTGGAAGATCCAACCACGGCCCATTTTAAGCTTTCTGGCAGAGGCAGTCAGGTTTTCATTTAATATCTGTTGATATTTGGTCCTCTGGTAGAAAAACAGCTCCAAAACATTAAAAAGCCACCACCATATTTAACCGTGGGCATGAGGTACTTTTCCATATGGCTACCTCTCTGTGTGCGCCAAAACCACCTCTGGTGTTCATCGCCAAAAAGCTCTATTTTGGTTTCATCTGACCATAGAACCCGATCCCATTTGAAGTTCCAGTAGTGTCTGGCAAACTGAAGACACTTGAGTTTGGTTTGGATGAGAGTAGAGGCTTTTTTTCTTGAAACCTTTCCAAACAACTTGTGGTGATGTAGGTGACTTCGGATTGTAGTTTTGGAGACTTTCAGACCCCAAGACGCAACTAACTTCTGCAATTCTCCAGCTGTGATCCTTGGAGATTTTTTGGCCACTCAAACCATCCTCTTCAGTGTGCACTGAGAGAATATAGACATGCGTCCAATTCCATGTTGATTCATAACATTTCCAGTTGACTGGGACTTCTTAATTATTGCCCTGATGGTGGAAATGGGCATTTTCAATGCTTGTGCTATTTTCTTATAGCCACTTCCCATTTTGTGAAGCTCAACAACCTTTTGCTGCACATCACAGCTATATTCCTTGGTCTTACCCATTGTTATAAATGGCTAAGGGATTTTGGCCTATGTGTTACCTCATATTTATACCAATGTGAAACAGGAAGTAATGGTTGAACAATTTCCTTTTCCTAGTCACCCAGGTGTACAAAAAAAGTAAAATATCAATGGGAATATACTTCAAATATATTTTTCTCATATGAATTCATAGGGGTGCCAATAATTGTTGCGCACCTATATTTAACAAAAATATTTTTGGGGGATAAACCTGTGTTTTGTTTGCAATTTTTTGATATCCATGAGAGCAGAGTATTTTTGTGAATTTTTTAACAAAAGATCAAAAGGTTAAACAATAAAGACAATTTTTCACAGACTTCTTTGCTCATATTTTCCAAGGGTGCCAACATTAGTGGAGGGCACAGTATACTTTATAATTTTCCCAACAGTAGTTCCCTTTCTTAAAGTTAACAGAACAAAAAATGTAGCTTGTCATGTTACCAAGAAACCTAAAAATGTCCTGAGTGAGTGAGTGCTCTCCATGGTGGAAATCTCTACGTACAGAAAGCTTCACATAGCAACAATTATACTTTTATTGCGTAGAAGAGGGTTTTCTATTGTGTATGTGTTGTGGTTCAAGCAAATAATCTTAATTAGGGGTCCAAGCACAGAATACTGGAATCCCATTGTTTTTGTTTTGGTTCTTCTTCTGCTTTTTCGAAAACTAATCATGTAGAATGAACCGTAAGTCATAGAAACTTGGTCAATAGACAGTACTCCCTCTCACTACTCAGGTAAGAGAGATGGGCCCGATCGGCCTGATGCTGGAATTACATCGAAGTCTTTTACGTTTTGGTTCATATCTCATGAGCTGTAAATCATACACTCATTTCTTGGGTTCTGCCAATCAAAAAAATCCTCAGGAACCATTTAGCTCCACCCACTTGCTGAGCTAATTTACAGTTGCAATCTAAATGATTCAACCCCCATTGCAAATCAAGTTAATTGTCTTTAAAATTAACAGAATTTCAGCTGTTAGAAAGAAGAAGAAAGAAGAAAGAACACTCTGTCCATAGTCAAGCATGGTGGTGACTCGGTGATGCTCTGGGGCTGCTTTGCATCCTCTGGCACTGGAAACCTGCAGCGTGTGGAAGGCAAGATGGATTCATTGAAGTATCAGGAAATCCTAGGAGAAAACCTCATGCCGTCTGTGAGGAAGCTGAAGCTTGGGTGTCATTGGAGCTTCCAACAGGACAATTGTCCCAAGCATACCTCAAATTCCACCAAGAGTTGGTTGCAGAAGAAGTCCTGGAAGATTCTACAGTGGCCATCACAGTCAACTGACTTGAACCCCATAGAAAATCTTTGGTGGGATTTGAAGAAGGCAGTTGCAGCACACAAACCCAATAATATTACTGTACTGGAGGCCATTGCTCATGAGGAATAGGCTAAGATTCCTCAGGAACGCTGCCAGAAGCTGGTGTCTGGCTATGCATCTCATTAGCAGCAGGTCATAACAACAAAAGGGTGCTCTACTAAGTGCTAAATATGCTTGCCATGAGGGAGTTGAATAATTTTGAGACTGGAGAGGTCATTGCAAGTTGCATTTTCAGTTGAATTTGGGGAAACAACTTTAAAGCATTCATTGTGTTGAACTATTTCAGTTGCTTTTGTTTGATTTGTTAATGGCACACAGCTGAAAGTCTGTAAATGTTGACAATAAACCTGATTTGCAATGGGGGTTGAATAATTTTGATTACAACTGTACATAATATGGTAAACCTACTTTTGCAAACTAGTCCAAGGCTTTTTGCCATATCTTCACAAAATTGGTGTCAAACTACTCAGCAGAGTCTGAGTCTCAATAAACGTGATGCGTGTAAAGAATATGGCTGCCACATGCCAATTAATTCAAGCGGGGTAGAGCCTAATTTATTCAAAAATCTGTCACTCATAATTGCTTGCATGTATTCACATGAAATTTGAAACACTTGTTTACGACAAGGTTCTGAAGATCTTGGGGCATGGCCACACATAAGTGGCAGCGTTCAGTTCGAATTGCTTTTTGTTTGGAACCACAGGTCAGATCAAGCTGAAATTCGTGTCCTGCATCATTATGCCATTCTGTAACAGTATTTTTTAATGATGACTGGGTTATTTCAAAAACCTGGCTGCTTTCAGGCAATCAGATTCCAGCATTTCTCACAATTATCATTGAGCTGTTATCACAAAACTTGATATGTATGTCTATAGTCTTTTTATTGTTCTATGTATCTTGGCAATAACTGGCCATTTGCAAAGGGTGCTTGGCCCCTGCAGATTGTGGCTATATTTTCTAATTATTTTCTCTTGTGACACATCTGCATACTGTAACAATAGCATTAGTACTTCCAAGTCTGGTAGGGGGGTTTGGATTGTTGTGTAGGGGGTGGGTCCTGGGGGGCTGGATAAGATTATGTGGTTGTATGGGGACCTTTGGCTTGTCTTACTATGTCAGTGCTAGGTGTTAAGACAAACATATGTGTTTGTGCTTGTGTGTGTGTGTCGTGCATGGTGAGTAAATGTTATAGTGAACAATCTGTATTTATCAGAAAGCAAACAACAGTTAATGCTAGTAGCATTTATACAGATTAAGGGAAATAAACCAGTATATGATCTCGACAAAAAGTCAGCAAGTCGTTTCAGCTATGAAATCTGGTGTTGTGACTTTGCATCGAACGGAAAAACGCAATATTTGTCTAGCTATCATCTGTTTTTCCTTTATTTCCCACAAGAGGACTTCTAGGTGTAAGCAGGAGAGTTGCACTGGCGTTTATTCTATTCGATTTTGGTTTGACAGATTTGCAAACCAGCTCTGCCTTTTTTTTTTTTTTTACTGCTGTTGTGCTTAATTACTGCTGATAAGAATCAGATCTCTAGCTAAAACTCTTCTCGGCTCCTGTGCAAAAAAATCCTGGTTAGACTCTCAGCATCCAGTGTCGAGCCTTGATTGATTAGTCTTGGTGACAGCCCTGAGAGGGAAGTGGAGGAAAGGGGAGAGGGACGTGGTTAGACTGAAAGAGGCAAAGAGAGCGAGGGAGTGGACATGACAGCTGCATGAGGACAAGGTACCCTGTGTGTGTGTGTGTGTGTGTGTGTGTGTGTGTGTGTGTGTGTGTGTGTGTGTGTGTGTGTGTGTCTTAGAGGTTTTCTGTAGACCTGAGCCCCATTTGATATTTCGGGAGAGTGCGCAGTCCCTCCTGACTTGTGGTACGCACGCACACACACATACACACACACACACACACACACACGCACGCACGCACGCACGCACACTAAGCCTATATAGTGTATAGTACCATATTTTATATATATATATATATATATATATATATAATGTATATATAATGTATATGTCTACCTACTGCTTCTATTACACTCCCTTGTTTGTGTGTGTGTGTGTGTTTGCAGGTGCTGCCATTCCCCAGTCAGGTGATCTATAATCGAGTAGGGAAGTGTGGCAGTCGCACTGTGGTGCTGCTCCTCAGGATTCTGGCTGAGAAACACCAGTTTAACCTGGTTTCCTCTGACATCCACAACAAAACCCGGCTCACCAAGCATGAGCAGGTCAGTGTGTGTATATACACACACACACACACACACACACACACACACACACACACACACACATATGCAGGGGCGGACTGGGACCAAAAAGTGGCCCTGGACTTTCTGGTCCAGAGTGGACCACCACACCCGGCCCACAACATGCCACATCATAACACACCAGCTCATTGATGGTTAGACCAATTTTTAACACCAGATACTAGCATAAAAATATAACACAATACAAAACATAAATGCTATATAAACATATTTATTTGAAGTAGCACCGAACAGATATCAAGTCATATTTGTAAAATAGGCAAACAGAAGAACAGTGTGACAAAGAAAATAAAACAATCAAGACAGTTAGATAGGCAGGGGGCATCATCAGGGTGCAGTGTAGGAGAGCTGCACCACTCAGCTGTACAACTCCTGAATCAGGACTGAAACATTATTTTTTAGCACTAACATGAATACACATCTGAATGGCAAGTGTGTATACATATGAGAGTGTGTGTGTATATGTGGATGAGAAAATGTATATTTGAAAGTGCATGTGTCATGGTCCTGGCCGGAGCCGCCATGTGTTTTCCCTGTTCTTCCCCTTCCCCATGTTTCCAGTGTCTTCTCACTCTCTTGTTTCTGTTTGCTTGTGTGCGTGTCCCTGGGCATGGCTCGCCACTTTTTGTGCCTTCGAATAGCATCATTAGACTCACCTGCTTCTCATCAGCACCCTCATTAGCAGAATATTTAAACCCCAGTCCTCCAGCCACTCGTCGCCAGATTGTTCCAGCTCTCAGTACGGTAATTCTCCCTTGTGCTATTTCCCTGTGCTCACCGTGTTTTATCTCCTCGTGTCCCAGGTTTACTTCTCACCTTTGCTGTTGTGCACTCACAGCTCACTTCTTGCTACGCCCAGCCCTGCCTCGCCTTCCCAACTAAGCACCTGACCCTCACGCTCCAGACACGAGTTCGAATCCCGACTTTGACTACACGTTATCACATTCCCCACACTCCCTAGCTCCCTCAATAAATCCTGTTTACTTTCAGTCCACATGTCTGTGTTCTGCGTTTGGGTCTGTTCTGCCTCCTTGTTCTGCAGAGGACGGTGATCAGCCTCCTTGCTCTGCAGAGGATGTCACTCCGCCCCCTCACTTTGGAGATCATCACTCCGCGGAGGACGCTGTCCATCTCCTTGTTCCGCGGAGGACATCGTTCAGTCCCCTTGCCCTACGGATAATCGCTTATCCCCTGGCTTTGTGGAGCATTGCTCGGCTGAGGACGTCGCTCCGTCCCCCTGCTTTGTGGATCATTGATCACATCAGCTGAGGATGTCGCTCCCCCAATAGCTCCCTCCCGCTCAGTCACGCTCTCCCTTCCCCATGCCACATCGACTAAGCACCCGACCCTCACGCTCTGGACCCAAATTCGAATCCCGACTTTGACTACACATTCTCACATTCCTTTCCCCACACTCCCCAGCTCCCTCAATAAATTTTGTTTACTTTCAGTCCACATGTCTGTATTCTGCGTTTGGGTCCACTCGTCTCCGTGTCCTTCTTAACAGCATGTCTGTGTGTATGAGAATGAGAGTTTGTGTGTATGTGAGAGAGAGAGAGAGAGGGAAAGAATGAACCCTGCTTCCTGTCCCAGCCTCGCTGTTCTTTGGCTGTAATGCTAGAGCCATCAGCACCTGCAGAACTGCAACTTGCCTTCACGCTAAAGGCTAAATCTTTTAATTTAAAACACTTCGCAGCATCTACCTCTACTGCCTTAAATTTTTTTTTCTCTAAGCTTTTCAGGTCTACCTTTTCCTTTCTTCCCTTCCCTTTTTCATCCATGGAAATCAATCTCACTTTCTGTGTGAATTAGACGTAAAAGGGGGCATGTTTCAAGATACGCAATGGAGCAGACCAAACTAATTTTTGAGAGGGGGAGGGAGGCAATAGATTAGAAGTATTTTAAGGGAGACAAACAACAAAGCCTGCCCCCTCCCCACCAAGTTGGGCTGCGCCGGCGACTCACCCGCGCCTAAGGAAAGGAGATGCAATATTATCGTTAGTTGCCCACTTTGACCGGGAAAACTCCCGGGGCGCCAGATGGCCAATCCGCCCTGTGCCCACATCTACAGTGCCCTCCACTAATATTGGCACGCTTGGTAAATATGAGCAAAGAAGGCTGTGAAAATGAGTCTTTATTGTTTAACCTTTTTATCTTTCATTCAAAAAATTCACAAAAATACTCTGCTCTCATGGATATCAAACAATTGCAAACACGGAACAGATTTATCCAAAACAAAAATGTGTTTGTTAAATATAGGTGTCTTGGGACTGCAGTTGCAGTAACGGTTTTTGGACTGCAATTGCCACAAACACTTGCACAAACAAACTTTGCACTCGGGTCTCTATTGGTGGACAGTTCATGACTTCAGCGGAATAGACTTCATGTTGAGACTGTGGTGAATTTCCTGATTACACAGTTTTTGTTTTATCATGTAGCACATAGTTATAGAAGGGACTTATTTATTTATAATTGCACTATCCGGTGTCACCCAAATGAGGATGGGTTCCCTTTTGAGTCTGGTTCCTCTCAAGGTTTCTTCCTCATATCATCTCAGGGTTTTTTTCCTTGCCACCGTCACATCTGGCTTGCTCATTAGGGAAAAAATTTATCAATTTAATATTAGACGCGAAATTTATATATTTCTGTAAAGCTGCTTTGTGACAATGTCCATTGTTAAAAGTGCTATACAAATAAAATTTAATTGAATTGAAGAGGATGGTTCGAGTGGCCAAAAAGAAATCTAGGATCACAGCTGAAGAATTGCAGGAGTTATTGCGTTTTGGGGTCAGAAAGTCTCCAAAACTACAATCCGAAGTTACCTACATGGTGACTACAACCTACAAGTTGTTTGGAAGGGTTTCAAGAAAAAAGCCTCTAGTCTCATCCAAAAACAAACTCAAGCATCTTCAGTTCAAGCACTGGAACTTCAAATGGGATCAAGTTCTATGGTCAGATGAAACCAAAATAGAGCTTTTTGGCAATAAACACCAGAGGTGGTTTTGGAGCACACAGAGAGGTAGCCATATGGAAAAGTACCTCATGCCCATGGTTAAATATGGTGGTGGCTCTTTAATGTTTTGGGGCTGTTTTTCTGCCAGAGGACCTGGACATTTTGTTAGGATACATGGCCATGGTTGGATCTTCCAGCGGGATAATGATCCAAAACATACATCAAAATCAACACAAAAATGGTTTACTGACCACAAAATCAAGGTCCTGCCATGGCCATCCCAGTCCCCTGACTTGAAACCCATAGAAAACCTGTGGGGTGAACTGAAGAGGAGAGTCCACCAGCGTGAACCTCGAAATTTAAAGGATGTGGAGAGATTCTGTATGGAGGAATGGTCTCAGATCCCTTGCCATGTATTCTCCAACCTCATCAGGCATTATAGGAGAAGACTCAGAGCTGTTATCTTGGCAAAGAGAGGTAGCACATAGTATTGACTAAAAGGGTGCCAGTAATTGATGCACAACTATATTTAATAAAGATATTTTTTTGATAAACCTGTGTTGTGTTTGCAGTTGTTTGATATCCATGAGAACAGAGTATTTTTGTGATTTTTTTTTAACAAAAGATCAAAATGTTAAACAATAAAGACAATTTTTCACAGCCTTTTTTATTTACAAAGGGTGCCAAAATTAGTGGAGGGCACTGTATATTTGCACCCCTTCTCATCCCCATGACTGAGTGTTCTGTAGTTTAGCATCAAGTTGCGGTCAGTCAGTTCCATGTTTGAGGAAACATTTCCAGTTTGAGGAAACATTTCCAATTTGAGGAAGCATTTCCATTTTGAGGAAGCACTTCTGTTGTGAAGAAACATTTCCAGTTTGAGGAAGCATTTTCATTGTGGGATTTTTTTTTCTGTTGTGAGGAAACATTTCCAGTTTGAGGAAACATTTCCAGTTTCGGAAAACATTTCTATTGTGAGGTATCATTTCCAATTTGAGGAAGCAGTTCCATTTTGAGGAAACACTTTTGTTCTGTTGTGAGGAAACATTTTCAGTTTGAGGAAGCATTTCCAGTTTCGGAAAACATTTCTATTGTGAGGTATCATTTCCAATTTGAGGAAGCATTTGCATTGTGTGGAAATATTTCCTCCGCGAGACAGTTTTTCCATTTCCAGTTTGAGGAAGCATTTTCACTGTGAAGAAACATTTTTGTTGTGGGAAAACATTTCCATTATGAGGAAACATTTAAATTCTGAGGTAGCATTTCTATAGTGAGTTGTTGTGTTATCACACAGATCTTTTTTGCAATTATATAATATATTGTGTTGCAATTATATTGTGCTGTTTTTGGAATTTGTTTGGTGTTGGTGGATTTCATTTCATGTTGTGTCTGTTGTTTGTTTCTTTTTTTTTTTAATTGTCTCTTGTTGACCTAATGAAATACAGGCATTATCCATAGAACATGTCTCTAGCAATAAAGCACATCCAAGTAGTACTTTCAGAGGAGGAAAAAAAAACACTTTTCTTCATGGCGAAAAGAAAAAGAAAACATTCTTTCAGTCATTTTGGATGGAACCACTGCACCATCACGAATAACTGTGTGCACTAAGACTCTAAAGGTCTCACATAAAATGTTCTAATGAAATTAAACTCAGCTTCCTGCTGTCAGGTGGAACACGGGAAGGAGAGAGAGAGAGAGAGGACATGTTCATCATGGAAGGAAGTATACTCATATCCCTGAGGGTGACTGTAATGTTTTAAGTGGAAATGATACATGTAAATAAATGTGTGTGGTAGCAACATAAAAAGTAATATTGATTGGAGGTGCAATAAAACTAAACCTAAAAACTGCAGGTGTGGCTAGAATGTGACACAAGTTCAGAATTTAGCCACCTGCATCTTTCTGTGCTTTTGATGTCTGTGTACACATGTATACAATTAGAAATTATATAATATACTGTATATACTTGTGTTATCAAAGCCCAGTTTTGTTATTTTGGTCTCCTATTTCAGCACAGCTCTGAAATGTAACTGTGAAATTAAATGGCATTTATAAAGCACCCATCGACACTCACCATCCACTTTATTAGGAACACCTGTACGCCTGCACATTCATGAAGAAAAAGTGTGGCCTCAGTGACTTCGACCTTGGCATAGTTGTTGGTACCAGATGGGCTGGTTTGAGTATTTCAGAAACTGCTGATCTATTGGGGTTTTCACACACAACAGTCTCTAGAGTTTACATAGAGTGGTGTGTAAAACAAAAAACACTGAGCAACAGTTCTGTGGATGGAAACGCCTTGTTGATGGCCAGATTAGTTTGAGCTGCCAGGAAGGATATAGTAACTCATATAAGCACTCTTTACAACCGTGGTGAGCAGAAAAGCATCTCAGCTTGCACGAAACATTGAACCTTGAAGTGGATGGGCTACAACAGCAGAAGACCACATCAGCCAAGAACAAGAATCTGAGACTTTCATGGGCACAGGTTCATCGACCCTAGATAGTTGAAGATTAGGGGGGGAAAAATCACCTGGTTTTTTTTCAGCCTTCAACTGTCCGGATTTGGTGAGTCTGTGCCCATGATAGCCAGTGGTGTGACAACAAAGTAGCACGGTGCACAAGACTACATAAAGTGCAAATACACAGGACAGTAATTACACAGGACAGTTTACGCCAACAAGCCAAGACAACAGAACAGCATCAGATTGAAGAAACCTTGATCTTCAGCAGTAACTTTTCACGATTTAAATTTTTGAACTGTTATTTGGTACTTTGTCTCATTGAACCCAAAATCTTTTGTTAGACCTCTTGTGTATGAAAAAAAACCCACAATGCAGTGACATGCAGCTGGCTGAAAAAAGCTAACTCTCCAATTACTTATGGTGCTCTAAAAAGGGAGGACAGTGTGTAAAAGCTGTAATTCCTATATGGTTCACATGATATGGACTAGCATAGAGTCTAATTAAAGCTGATGTTTAACCTCATAGTTACTGTTTCATTGCATCCAGTGTGCTGGAGTGAAGAGGCCACAATGCACTCTCATTTACTTACAAACTGCATTGTATTTCTACATGTGAACTATATATACTACACATGGATAATCTATATTTAATTTTTTTTAGTGTATTTGCATGGTCCAAAATACAATGGGTACAGAAAAGAATCACCCCCCCTTTAAAATAATCACATTTTGTTGCTTTTCAGCCTGAAATGAAGACGGACACATTTTTTGTTTTATCCAGCTGTATTTACTCAGTGCAACTTATAACATCCAAGTGAAAGATATAACACCAACAGAAAAAATAAAAAAAAACAGAATCACTGAGTTAGAAAAAGGATCACCCCCTTGCTTTAGTTTGCCTTAGTTTTTTAATTACAGTCTTTAGTCTGTTGGGATACGTCTCTACTAACTTTGCACATCTGGACTATGCAATATTTGCCCACTCTTCTTTGCAGAACTGCTCAAGTTCAGTTAAATTTGATGGTGACCGTTTGTGGACTGCAGTCTTCAAGTCATTCCACAGATTTTCAATGGGGTTTAAGTCTGGGCTCTGACAAGGCCATGCAACGACATTCACCTTTTTCTCCTTCAACCACTGTGTTTTCAGTTTTACTGTCATTGGCATGTTGGAAGGTAAACCTTCTTCCCATTGACAACTTTCTGGCAGGGGGCAGCAGATTTTCCTCAAGAATTTTATGGTATTTTGCCCCATCCATTTTTCCTTCTATCCTGACAAGTGCTCCAGTCCCTGCTGCAGAGAAACACCCCCATAACAGGATATTACCACCTCCATGCTTTACTGTAGGAATGGTGTTATTTGGATGGTGAGCTGTATTGGATTTCCGCCAGACATATCGTTTGGTGTTGAGGCAGATAATTCAGTTTTAGTCTCATCTGACCATAACACCTTTTTCCATGTGGCCTCAGAATCTTCAAGGTGCATTTTGGCAAAGCTCAGTCGTGGGTGGCTTTTTTCTTGCAACCCTCCCATACAAGCCACATTTGTGGAGAATTTGTGATATTGTTGTCACATGCACACAATGACCACTCTTTGTCATAAATTCCTGCAACTGCTTCAGAGTTGCAGTAGGCCTCTTGGTAGCCTCTCTGACCAGTTTCCTCCTGGCTCTTTCATCCAGTTTGGAGCGAAGTCCTGATCCAGGGAGGGTCTGTGTTGTACCAAATACCTTCCACTTCTTAATAATAGACTTCACTGTGCTTCTAGGCATTGATAAAGTCTTTGATTTTTTTTTTGTATCCATCTCCTGACTTATGCCTGTGCACAACTTTATCCTGGAGATCTTTTGACAGTGCCTTTCCACCCATAGTTGATTGTTTGCTTCAGTTGCACTACAAAATGCTCCAAGAAAGCTCTTTTCATGCTGAGCTAATCAAAATGACCACAGCTGATCACAGTTGAAAGTCAGATGGCTTTGTGTGCCATTGAGAAGGTGATTAGCTACACCTTATTGAGTTTACAAGTCATTTTTAGGAGGGGGGTGATCCTTTTTGCAACTCAGTGATTCTGTTTCTTTTATTATTATTTTTCCTGACATGTTGGTGTTATATCTTTCACTTGGATGTTATAAGTTGCACTGAGTAAATACAGCTGGATAAAACAAAAACTGTGTCCATCTTCATTTCAGGCTGAAAAGCAACAAAATGTGATCATTTTAAATGGGCGCTGATTCTTTTCTATACCCACTGTATGTTTGCTGTTACATCAAACTGTCAGACAATGGGACGAGAATTCACTCTGGTAATAATAAATCCTTACTAACTCAAATCTGAATACAGCCTTCAGTGTGGAAACAATTATCAAACCTGAACATGATATTTTAACATGAGCCCATCAGATATTTGAGACATGGCATCTGGACCTGACCAGACCTGTTGTTAACAGTTCCATCAGGTTTCTACAGCCTTTTCAACCCCTAGAGTGTGGTTTGTAGGGAAAAAAAAACAAGCAGATTTCGTAGCCCTGAGCCGTTCCTCATGTTAGGGTCAGTTAGAAAGTTTTATAGCCGAAGGAGGTCAGACAGTTTAGAGCTATGTGCGGAATTTTAAGGACTTGCTTCCTTATTGGTCGTCACCGATTTAGGGACACGTCCCTGTCATACTTATCCTCTCATCATCTCTCATATCAGCATTAAACAGGGGTATGCTCTGTGGTTCATGACTGTACATTGTTTTTAGTTTTTGCTGTTTTTTTTTTGCAGGTGTTGAATGGTGTTCAGATTCCTGCTGTGTGTGTAAATACATTCTATAAAACCTAGACTTAGACTTGCTTTGACCTGTGAACTTTGGCCTGAACATTACTTAACCACTGAAAGTTAGTCACCCGTGGCTTTCAAACTTCTTTTCTCTTCTCCTCTAGAAAACTGATCACTGACCATTTGATCATTCTACCACCCAGCATTTTAAATCTCTCTCTCTCTCTCTCTCTCTCTCTCTCTCTCTCTCTCTCTCTCTCTCTCTCTCTCTCTCTGTCTCTCATACACACACACACACACACATTTGTAATGCGTACACCTAAATCTAACACCAGCCTTAACCTCAGTAACCAAAAATAAATATTTAGCTTTTTTTTTCTCTTTTTAGTGTAGAAGCTACAGTAAAAATGTCTACAGAAGGGCAAAACCGTCACCACCAAGATATAAAACATGTCCACACATGCACACACACACACACACACACACACACACACACACACACACACACACACAAGCATACATCTGAAATTATCAGAGTAGCCACAGGTGTACAGGAAATGATATCATGCAGATGATGTCACTACCTGTGGCCGCAGAGTTTGTTTGCGTGGTTTGACTATTTTAAAGGTATATTATGTGTGTGTGTGTGTGTGTGTGTGTGTGTGTGTGTGTGTGTGTGTGAGAGAGAGAGAGAGAGAGAGAGAGAGAGAGGTTGAACCCTATACTTTTATTACTCTTAAAATAACAACCAACCACTATGTGAAAGTGTATTTGTTTAGATTTGGATATAAAATTTCACATACTGCATACATACTAAAGCTTTGTGTGAGACAGATAGAGAGAGATAGAGAGAGATAGAGAGAGATAGAGGAAGAGAATTGAAGAGAGAGGGGAAAAAACACAATTATGTTTAAGGCATGACATCAGATCCCAGAGGGAGTAATTTAATTTTTTTTTAAATGGAACCTTCTGTAATTTTAAACACTGTACTGTGGAACCCACCAAACATTCAACGTGGAAGTGTGTGTGTGTGTGTGCGTGCGTGTGTGTGTGTGTGTGTGTGTGTGTGTGTGCCAAATGTCTACACAAGGATAGGAATATCTGATAGTTTTGAGCATTGGCTGGTCCACACAAGGAAAACTGCTATATTCTATTTATTTATTTATTTATTTATTTATTTTTTAAATTGTTCAGAAAACTGAAAGAGCCAAACGATTTCCTTTTGGTTACTGAATGGTTAGATTTTGTTGTTTCATGTGTTGGTAATAATAATCATGTCAATAGATCGTCCTTAAAAGGATACTAGGACAAATAGGTGTGTTTGCATGTCACATATGTTTTGAGAACCGTGTGCTCTTAATACATTGGTGTCTCTTAAAGCATCTGAAAATAAGTAATGGATCCGTCATTGGCAGCTGACTGGACTAAATGTTTCATCATGTGTAATGCTCTGTATTTGTGTTGGAAACGGAGTTTGAAATTAGTGCTGCTCAGTTTGTGCCCTGCTTGTTTATTCAAAATCGTAAATGGTAGACCGAATAAAAAATAAATAAAATGGTGAGAGTGAAATCATTTTAATGAATCATTATGTCAGTACATTAGCGCTGCTGTAACGTAGCTCTCAACAGCATGTGTGTTCTGTTTTCTTGTCCATCAGGTGGATTTGATGAAAAACATCAGCACAATCCCACAGCCCTTCCTGTACACGAGGCATGTTCACTTCCTCAACTTCACCAGGTGAGCCAGACAGGTTTCAAATTAACAGCTGAGATGTCCAGTTACAATGGCTATCTGTAGACTCTGGAATGTTCCTCAGGTTCAGGATGGAGCAGCCTGTGTACATTAACATCATCAGAGACCCCATTAACCGCTTCCTCTCCAACTACTTTTTCCGCCGGTTTGGAGACTGGAGGGGCGAGCAGAATCACTTGATCCGCACACCTCGGATGAAAGACGACGAGAGATACCTGGTCAGAGTCTTGTTTGTACATTCTCTCGCTCCCTGTCTTTCTGTTCCCTTCTGTCCTATCTCTTTGTCTTTTAATTTTGACTGTCCGTTCCCGCACAAAACACACTGGGGTGTGTCAGGCTTTACGGGATGTTCGTTACCTCAGCCCTTTGTTAAGTTCTTACATCGTTGAAGCCAACTGCCTCGAGCATGGGAAAGGCAGGGCTATTAAATGTAGTGAAAATTATAATATTAAAGTTGACATTTCTTAGCATTATAGGATTATATATATATATTTTTGTTCAGGTACAAGTGTGTCTTGCTGGTATAACAGACATTTCTAATTTGGTTGGGTGTAAGCCTTTTTTTTTTTTTTTTTTTTAATTAATTTATTTTTTTATATAAATCATGTCCAGGAATGAATGTGGGTGGTGAGAGCAGAATGAAATTCGACAGATGAGTGGGGATTTTTAAACCCACTTTGGTAAGCCAAAAAACATATTTTCCTGACCTCAGATGAAACCTTAAACAATTCTGTCACATTTCTTACCTGGCTTTGTGACTGTTGTGACCCTGATTCAATAAGGAGGCTTCTTCATCCAAATACTAACCAAATACAACGTATTGAAATATTCTAACCCTTACAGATAAGATACAGGTCAGAAAAATACCAAATGTATCCAATATACAGTATTCATGTCCACATACCAATACTGTATCTTTGTGTTCGCATTATCATCACAAAAGTACGACTTTTGAACATGATTGCTGCAATGTGATTGATGTGATAACAAAAAGGTTACATGACTTGTAAAGGTTGGACAATAGGGCAGGCTAAAAATGTCTTCTACCTACTGTATCTACTACCTATGAAATTATTATCATTGTGTCTTATAGCATGGGATTTTATCCATCCATCCATCCATTTTCCATACTGCTTATCCTACACATGGTCACGGGGAGCCTGGAGCCTATTCCAGGGGACTCGGGGCACAAGGCAGGGGACACACTGGATGGGGTGCCAACTCATCACAGGGCACAATCTCACACACACTCACACACAACAGACAATTTAGAGATGCCAGTCAGCCTACAACACATGCCTTTGGACTGGGGGAGGAAACCCGGGGGAAACCCGGAATTGTGGGGAGAACATACAAACTCCGGGCACACAGGACGGAGGTGGGAATCAACCCCCTGCCCCGGAGCCGTGAGACAAACCCAAGCCACCATGCCCCTGGGATTTTATCAGTTGTGTTATCACTTGACATGATGATATACGATGATATGCTACATGAATTTTATGATCAGTGGTGGTTCTGTTGTTGCAAATACCATAAGATGATGTAAATGTCAAAAGTGAGCCTTATTTTATATATTTTTTCCTTGAGAGAGAGAGAGAGAGTCTATTTATTCCAGTATTGGGAGTGATTCAGAACTCTCCTTCTTTTCAGTCTCATTTACAAGCTTTTTTATGTCCAAAATGGCGTTTGTTTTGTTTTTTAGATATAGGAGCTCAGCATTTTTAGAGGGTCCTGAGTCTTGACCTGAAGAAATATTTCTAATGTTGACTCATGTACTGTACCATGTAAAACAGCATTGTTTAGTCAGTAAGTTTACACTTTTCGATGAAGCCTGGGAAACACTTCACGGACTTCAACACATACGTCATTCGCTCATAAATCTACCACAGACATGAATGAAATCTTTTGTCAGCAGCCACAAGCGTAAAACACTTTTAAAAAAATGTCTGTATAGTATATTTTTTGCTGAAGTTTACATGAGTTCCTTGCTGGCTTAAGTCGTGAAAGAGGATTTCTTTAGCTTCATGTGAGCATAAGGCAAACACCAGTTTGTAGCATGGTAACTGCTGTAATGTGGTTTCTATATACAAATGTAAAACACACAACAGAAAACTTGTTGCTGATTACATAAAAGACTTGGCATGCGGTTTAATTACAAGAATGTAGCTCTGGCCCCAGATTGGTCTTGGCTACAGATGAAGTCTGGTCTTGTACAAAAACAAATCAACATCAGCGGTTCATTAATTTAAGTCTTGAGTAAGATTGGGTAATGTCGCAAGGGTTGTTTTATTTCATATGAGAACCTCTCTTAATGAGCCATAGAGTATCTTTTGAGTCGTAGAGTGTCTGTTTATCCTCTAACATAGTTATATAATGCACAAGAAAAGAGGCAATAGTTACACATATTCTTTCTTCAGAAATTGTCATATGAATTGTAGTTGTAATTTATTTCCACAAAACTTTACTACGAATATTCGTAAAAGACTTCAGATAGTATAGTTTATGGAAATGTGGATTGGATTATATCTGCTGAGTAGTTCTGCAACAACAGGTCATGAGTTATATGTCTGCTTATACTGCTGAATGTTTGAACTCACTACATTAAATATATTTTTTTGTTTTATTGAAGTCTTATGGTTGAAATTAGTTTCTGAGACGAATGTAAATAATGAAGTCAATATAAATGTATAATTTTGTCTTCTAAATCATATCAAGTATTTTTTTACTTAAAATAAAATGTTTCCTTCATTTAGAAGTGCTCGGCCGGTTTGGGAACTTTATGAAAGTTCCTCCCATGTGGTTCCGAATGAAACGATACCAATAGTATGTAAATCTTCATCAGGAATACTGTTAAGAATTTAACATATAAAATTGATTTGATTTCTGTAACACAAAAGGCTCTGGACTACTGATCAGAAGGTCGGGGGTTCGAGCCCCAGCACTGCTAAGCTGCCACTGTTGAGCCTTTGAGCAAGGCCCTTAACCCTCTCTGCTCCAGGGAGGCTGACCCTGCACTCTGACCCCAACTTCCTAACAAGCTGGGATATGCGAAGAAAAGAATTTCACTGTTTTGTAATGTATATGTGACAAATAAAGGCTTCTTCTAAATTAGTAGAAAACTATGAGGGTACACACTGACTGGTAGTGTAGATAACCAAAGTTGTACCAAATATTTACATCCACTACATCGCCATGGCCTGAAATGCTGCTGTGCAAGAAAGAAGCCTGTCTCTTAGTTAATATTTTGAAATGACTTTTTTTGAAAAAACACCGGCAGCGTACTAGTGTTGAAGCTCTGTGTGTTCACATTTCATTACAAGATCCACCATTTGTGTTTGTGTTAAATGATAACCAAAACACTGGAGCTTTCTAATACTGGACAGAGCTGGTGCTGGTTTTATAAATCAATTTCTGAAAGCTTTGGCGTTATGTAATTGCAAACAGGAAGTCCATATATCATACATACAGCATCGACATAATAACCCATAGTTAATGATGGCTGCTGTTCGACAATAGCTGATTCAAAGACGCTAATCAAAAAAAGGCCAGTGATTTAGAGTTCTATCATTTTATGTACTTAAATTGTGCATAGTTTCTCCTGAAACCCTCATTACTTTTCCCTTACAGTTTACACGCTGTCTTATATGAACGTGTAAAACTGTGTCTGGTGGATTTAGTTGTCTACACCAGTCAAAGAGTCTGCATGAAATAAACTCTTATATGCAACAGTATGATGAGAACTGACTTACGATCTGCACTGGAATTCCCCTCTTTCTAATGCTCACACACACACACACACACACACACACACACACACACACACACACACACACACACACACACACACACACACACACAAGCCTTTAATTAAAAGCAAATGAAGATTAACTCATAGGTTCATTGCGAATGAAATCTGAGTATCAGTTTCATTGTGACTGAAATTTAAGTGTGTCGGGTAACTAGGTTCTGCTGTGGATTTTGGTGCATGTGTGTTAAGTGATTAAAGTATGCTCTAGAGAGAGGGAGAGAGAGAGATTGATTTCCTTTGTTGTCACTTGGGTTTATAGCAACAACTTGAAATACTGCAGTATTCTGCCTAATCTGTACAGATGTCAACAGATCTCTACTGCGTCTACTGTCTGATTATCACAGATAATAATTTCAACGTGTGTCTATGTGTGTGTGTGTAATTTTTATATATATATATATATATATATATATATATATATATATATATATATATATATGTATGTATGTATGTGTGTGTGTATATATATATATATATATATATATATGTATATATATGTATATATATATATATATATATATATATATATATATATATATATATATATATATATATATATATATATATATATATATATATATAATTAAATGTTTCTACATTAAAAAAATACCCTAAAGAGCAGTAAACAGTAGTAAATGAAACAAAGTCAATATTTGGTGTGACAAAAAAATAAAAATAAAAATAGCAGTCTCTGGTACAATTTGTGCAGTTTTATAAGGAAATTAGTTGGTAAGTTTTATTGAGCATCTTGCAGAACCAGCCACAGTTCTTCTGGAGACTTTGAGTGTCGCACTTGCTTCTTATTTTTGCAACAAAACCCAGCAGCCTTCATTGTGTTTTTGTCTGAAAAGTGGTCTCTTACGTAAAATGCTGCTTTCTTTAATGACATACAAACATTTTTCTGTAACATTTAATTTTTTGTACTGACTTGATAATGTAGAAGTCATAAAATAAAAAATCTATAACAGAGTTTGTACTAAAAAAGTAGGGTTGTGTGTGTGTGATTATATATATATATATATATATATATACACACACACAGTATCTCACAAAAGTGAGTACACCCCTCACATTTTTGTAAATATTTTATTATATCTTTTCATGGGACAACACTGAAGAAATTGACACTTACAATGCTACAATGTAAAGTAGTGAGTGTACAGCTTGTATAACAGTGTAAATTTGCTGTCCCCTCAAAATAACTCAACACAGCCATTAATGTCTAAACCGCTGGCAACAAAAGTGAGTATACCCCTAAGTGCAAATGTCCAAATTGGGCCCAAAGTGTCAATATTTTGTGTGGCCACCATTATTTTCCAGCACTGCCTTAACCCTGTTGGGCATGGAGTTCACCAGAGCTTCACAGGTTGCCACTGGAGTCCTCTTCCACTCCTCCATGACAACATCACAGAGCTGGTGAATGTTAGAGACCTTGCGCTCCTTCACCTACCGTTTGAGGATGCCCCACAGATGCTCAATAGGGTTTAGGTCTGGAGACATGCTTGGCCAGTCCATCACCTTTACCCTCAGTTACTTTAGCAAGGCAGTGGTCGTCTTGGAGGTGTGTTTGGGGTTGTTATCATGTTGGAATACTGCCCTGCGGCCCAGTTTCCGAAGGGAGGGGATCATGCTCTGCTTCAGTATGTCACAGTACATGTTGACATTCATGGTTCCCTCAATGAACTGTACCTCCCCAGTGCCGGCAGCACTCATGCAGCCCCAGACCATGACACTTCCACCACCATGCTTGACTGTAGGCAAGACACACTTGTGACACACCATCTGAACCAAATAAGTTTATCTTGGTCTCATCAGACCACAGGACATGGTTCCAGTAATCCATGTCCTTAGTCTGCTTGTCTTCAGCAAACTGTTTGTGGGCTTTCTTGTGCATCATCTTTAGAAGAGGCTTCCTTCTGGGATGACAGCCATGCAGACCAATTTGATGCAGTGTGCGGCGTATGGTCTGAGCACTGACAGGCTGACCCCCCACCACTTCAACCTCTGCAGCAATGCTGGCAGCACTCATACATCTATTCTGCAAAGCCAACCTCTGGATATGATGCTGAGCACGTGCACTCAAACTTCTTTGGTCGACCATGGCGAGGCCTGTTCTGAGTGGAACCTGTCCTGTTAAACCGCTGTATGGTCTTGGCCACTGTGCTGCAGCTCAGTTTCAGGGTGTTGGCAATCTTCTTATAGCCTAGGCCATCTTTATGTAGAGCAACAATTCTTTTTTTCAGATCCTCAGAGAGTTCTTTGCCATGAGGTGCCATGTTGAACTTCCAGTGACCAGTATGAGAGAGTGTGAGAGCAATAACACCAAACTTAACACACCTGCTCCACATTCACACCTGAGACCTTGTAACACTAATGAGTCACATGACACCGGGGACGGAAAATGGCTAATTGGGCCCAATTTGGACACTTTCACTTAGGGGTGTACTCACTTTTGTTGCCAGCAGCTTAGACATTAATGGCTGTGTGTTGAGTTATTTTGAGGGGACAGCAAGTTTAGGCTGTTATACAAGCTCTACACTGACTACTTTACATTGTAGCAAAGTGTCATTTCATCAGTGTTGTCCCATGAAAAGATATAATAAAATATTTACAAAAATGTGAGGGGTGTACTCACTTTTGTGAGATACTGTGTATATATATATATATATATATATATATATATATATATATATATATATATATATATATATATATATATATATATATATATATGTATATTTTGTGTGTGTGTGTGTGTGTGTGTGTGTGTGTGTGTATATATATATATATATATATATATATATATAT
This sequence comes from Cranoglanis bouderius, assembly GCA_023630585.1. Lineage (NCBI taxonomy): Eukaryota > Metazoa > Chordata > Actinopteri > Siluriformes > Cranoglanididae > Cranoglanis > Cranoglanis bouderius. Next base: position 14,615,413 of record CM042560.1, read on the forward strand.
ATATATATATATATATATATATATATATATATATAACAGCATGAGAACAGCTTTGGATAGACCTTCTTTCATATCTGTCCCAGCATAACACCTTTTATCTTTCCTCTTATCTTCTGTTGTTTCTTTTGTCACCCCATCTCTGTGTGACAGCCTTTGTGTGAAAACCCTTTGGGATTTTTGGAAAACAGCCAAAAAAAATCTCTCTCTCTCTCTCTCTCTCTCTCTCTCTCTCTCTCTCTCACACTCACACACACACACGCGCACACACACACACACACACACACCACACACACACAAAAAAAAAAAAAATCAGGTTTTGACACAGCCTTGCTAGTTAAATATGGTTTTCTTACCACTTAAGAGTTTACAGATTTTTTAAGATTTTTAAGAAGTTGCATGTCATAACAAAAACAGACAAAATCCTTATACAGTTCAGATGTCAAAATGTGGTGCGCCTGCTCAGTCACATCATCATCAAAGCAATGTTCACTTAGACAGTCTGTACAGATGACAGTGGAAGTTATACATGACCTAATAAAAATACATTTTTAACAGGAGATTTGGGCAATAGAACTGACTAACTGAATGAATAAATGAAAGAATGAATGAATGAATAAATGAATGAATCAGCGATTATTTCCCCGCTGTGATCAGTTGAGGCAAGAGATGATGATGAGGCTTGTGTTTAAATGATGAGTGAGAACTCTGATTGATTGTTTTTTATTAATTTACTTAATTTGTTCACCATCCAATTCCCACCCACCAGCCAGCACTTCCCTATCATACAACAAGGTGAAGACTAACATGAGCTTCCTCTAAGATATGTGAAGCCAGCCAACTGTTTTTTTTTTTTTTTTTTTTTTTTTTTGAACTGCTGCCTGACAGAGTAGCGTAACACACTCAGAGGAAAGTGCTATCAGCCCTCTTCCGCATACATGCTGTCCCATTTTGCCCTCTTAGTCTCCCGGCATCATTGGATTTCAAACGTACGATTTACAAACTTTTCTGTTGCACCACTCTGGTGTCCCTCTTGCATTTTTCCCCCTCATCTTCTCAAATCTTCCTCTTCACTCCTCTCTGTGATGTTGTGTAATTGTCAGGATGTCAAAGAACATAATGAGATTGTTTTGTTAGTGTAGAGATATGGTTTGAACAGTAACGTGTGACAAACACAGCCTGGCTCTCACTGTCTTTTCTTTTCTTGGTGTGTAATAAGAAACAGTCTGAGCAGAACACGTTCCAATAGTAATAGCTGCTTTTTGCAAGCTCTCTAACATTACACATGTAAAGTACATTACAAATGTAAGCTGTTTTCCCTAAAAGCTTTCTGAATTATGTGCTCAATGCTTGCTTGTTTTGACAATAATGGATAAGGCACATTGTGGGAGCTAGTAGAGGTAACTGGAACAGTGTGTAGCATGTCCAGCCCTGCAGCATTGAGTGAGAGAAAGTCCCAGAAAGACTTGTTCGAGGAGTGGGAGGATTTGGGACATGATTTTCATAGGACACAAGCCAGCAATATGTGTGTAATTTCCTGTTTATATCATTACACGTGTCCAACTCTTTCTCTCTTTTTCTCTGTCGCACTTCTTCTTCAGCTTCTCTCTTGTCCTCATTGAACTCTTATTATAAATAATCTTCTCCAAATTTATCACCACCATATTTGAATATTGTATGAACACAGTAGCCTAAGTAAACATAACTACAGCAACAATAACAGGGTTCAGAACATCCTCAGTATTTTCCAAAATCATAACTAATCTTTTCTAACATTCAGTATTCAATGCAGTACTGGGTATTGGATCAGTGCCACCTATAGTGTTATTTATATATTATATTTTATATATAATATATTATTATATATTATATATTATATAGTGTTAATGTCTTTAATAATAGTATAAAAATGAGCAACTTTTGACAAGTAGTGCATAAATATAGTTAAAGAGATAAGAAAATGGCCTTAATGCTGATACTGATAGAGATCTGGGACCAGTGCTCACTGCATGAACCTTCCATTGTTAACTTTTCCTAAACTGTTTGCTTGATTTGGCAGTACTACATCATGGATGTGGTTATTTGTTGATAGTAGGGATCTTAACCCCCTGGACAAACATCAAAGTACTCAATGAATAGTGGAGCATCTTGGATCATCATGATTCATGGAGGTCACTCAATGAACAATGGCACAAATTCAATGAACACACAATGCAAAATACATTTGCAATTAATGTGCAGTTTACTAAGGCTGCAAGCTGCACTCGGCTCAAATCACAGTTTAAAAGCTGCCATGAAGTGGTGCAAATGGTCAACCACAGAGCTCTTAAAAAGCTCAGGACCAAATGTAGTTAATAAAGATAACATGTTAATAGTTGAAGTTGTTCTTACATGAAGACTCTTATGTCAGAACAAGTAAATGATGCGGAGGACATTAATAAGGCTAATAATCCTTTACTAATATGTCTAATATTTCTGTATTTTTTTAAATTGAAAAGACAGTCATAAAGATACTGTATCTCAAATTCAGCTAATATTTCTTTTTATTAAATAAAAATTAAAGCAAGATTATTTCAAGATATTTCACTCATTTCAAGATTGACATTGTCTTATTCTACTGACAGATAATTTTGCGTTTATTTCTAAAAAGAAGCTAAATGATCTGCCGATATAATAAGAACATTTTAAGCTTGAAATGAGTAAATATGTCAAGAAATAGGCTTAATGGTCTTTAAAGTTTTAAATGAAATCTATATATTTAGGGAAACAATTTTAATTCTATGTAAAATTTACTTTTTAAAAATACGTTTTAATACTTTTCAGAAAGTATTTTTTATGTGTACATTAACATCACTATTTACATTTGTCTTGGAAACCATATTTTAGCGCTCCAGCTGTACCTTGTGCAGTTTTTTCAGTTTTGCATTTATTCCATCTCAACTGAAGGAAAAACCACAATATTTGGGCCACTGTATCTGTGGTAGAGGTTTGAACTCACTGCTCATAATGGGCCTCATTTATCAATCTTTTAGTAAAGTTGTGTGTAAATGTTTGTATAAGCCAAACAGAACAAAAGTTTTCTGCTAGATTTACAAAAGTTTCAGAAATGCTGATTTTCTTTGTACTCGTGTATGTATGTTGATTACGTATAAAGCGCAAAAGCACGTTCCCGACAGCTCATTTGCATTTAGTGATGCCCACAAAACTCCATAAAGGTCACAGACAGCTGGGAAGTAGAGTCTGAAATACAGAGGTGGAAGTTATTTAATAAACATATTTAATAATATACAATATTAATTATAATAAAGCGCAAAATCCAGCTGAGGCATTTGTCTACGGCTTACAACTATGCCCAGACAGACCGGCCCGTCCTCTGTTTATACAGCGCCATTTCTTTTGTTATATTATTAGTTTTATTTATCTTAATTTATGGGGTTGTGTTGGCTCCCCTTTTTAAAAAAAAATTATATTCTTTAATTAATGCCAATAATATAAAACAACTGATTTTCACAAAATGTTCTCTATGATATTCTTAGTTCCTGACCCAGTGAACTAGTGTGAGGACTTCTGTAAGTCACTCTGGATAAGGGCTTCTTCTAAATGCTGTAAACATAATAAAAATGAGCTATTTAACCTCAATAGTATATTCCAGATCTTAGTATATGCAAATTCACACATACTCAGCACAAGTAGGACACAAATTTGCTTTTTCCTGAATTTGTGGGATTTTCATGATTTTTTTTATGGGATACGAATAAATCCGAATAAATCTGTTTGTATCCAGTTTGATAAATGAAGCCCAGTGTGTGCTTACTGCAGATCATGAAACAGGAAGCCAACATAGTGCAAATTGTCTTTCACAGTCATCAAGATTTTCCATTCTACAAACCTTGTCCTCTTTCAGCAACTCCACCTGCAATAGAGAGAAAAGGTGTACACTTCTCAACCAATTATTCACGCAATAATTGTATTTTTGTAGGTCACGCTGATGCTATGTGTGTGTGTGTTGTGTAGTTATCCATATGTTCCTGGTCCAGTGATGGCAGGTCGTGATATCTAATATCTATCCATAGCTCGACTGTTTATTACGAGAAAATATTAGAGCTGAGCAAAGCATTATGTCACAAGGTCTAATAAGAAATATTGTTGTGGGCTGAAACATTACAGTGTGCCGATTCGGTCCGTGCTGAAGGAACCAGCACGGCGATTGGGAAGTATCATATTCGGTGGTGGAGAATCCAGGATGCAAAAACTCAAGGCCTACAGAGAGCTGCATGACTCTGACATCACAGCTAGCTAAGAGTGTCATTCTCAAAATGTGAACTGACAAAGGGGAAAAACAAACATGCTCTCATTTGCTCTTGTTATGCTAAGAAATGCAAAAACATGCAAGGAGTTTGAATGTAATGCAGTATACTGTATATGACCAGTGTTCTGGAGTTCATGGTTTTTTTTTTTTTTTTTTTGTCTGCTTTTCCAATTTCCTGAAAAAGGATTTTATGCAATGTGGGAAAATAGAAAGCACACACCTTAGGCAGCTTGTAATAGAAATAACAAAGTGTGCATGTATTTAGTTATAGCCAATTCCCACCCATCAGGCAGCTCTCCCCTATCACAACCAACCAGGCTGGCCATCACGTGAAGCCAGCGGACTGAGAGAGAATGCCACTCCTCCCTCCCTGAGAGCACGGCCAATTTTAACCTCTTGGGCTCCTGGCCATGGCATCATTAGGCTTCGAACTCACAATCTCTAGATGATAGAGTGAACGGTTTTCTGTTGCGCCACTCAAGAGCGCAACCTCCATCCTTTTTTTTTTTGCATAGGAGATAAAGTTAACTGTTAAATCTTATGGTTGGACAAAGCACTACAGAGCGTCGACTTTTCAGCTTGTTTTTTAACCTCAGTGCCATTCTCTGTGCTGAACGAGCATTTTTTTTTTTTTTATCGGAAAGTCTTTATCTGTTGCATTTCCTGTATTTCAGATGTAGTACTTTGTTAGTAGTAGGAGTTGCTTTCTGTTCAGCGTCTGTCATGTGACCTTAATTCTTGAAGATAAAAAAACAACAATTATTAACATTTATACATTTAGCAGACTCAAGTTTATAGTGAGACAGAATACAGTCCAAGCACAGGGTTAAGCAGTTGGGGGTTCAGTGACCCAAGGGAGGCTTTCAGGACATTCCTGGGATTTGAACTCGCAACCTTCCAGTCATTAGCACAGACCTTTAACTGCTGAAGTTTCACTGACCTCAAAAACAGTGATATCCTTCACATTTTGTTTTAATATCACCTTCTTTCTCACTTTTGAACTGCTCAGCCCTGTGTAAAGTGCAGCTAAATGGTGTGGAATTCCATAGCATTCTATACTATAGCACAACTGCCTGCTGTTTGAGTGTGTGTGTTTGTATGTGTGTGTGTGTGTGTGTGTGTGTGTGTGTGTGCCCTTTTTCTTCGCCGACATATGAGTAGTTTAGCACATTGCATGAAACCACAGCCTTAGTGCCAAACCAGAGGCAATGACATAAGGTTTATAGGCACTTACAGATAGAGCACTTTCAGGTCATTCTTGAGCTAATTCCTGTAACATTTTTTTCATAACACTGGACTTAAGGATAGAGTTCATGGGGCTATATTACAACCCCAATTCCAAAAAAAATTGGGATGCTGTGTAAAATGTAAATAAAAGCAGAATGCAATGATTTACAAATCTCATAAACCCATATGTTATTCACAATAGAACATAGAAAACATATAACATGTTTAAACTGAGGAAATGTACCATTTTAAGGAAAAAATAAGGTAATTTTGTATTTCATGGCAGCAACACGTCTCAAAGATTTGGGATGGGGGCAACAAAAGGCTGGAAAAGTAAGTGTTACGAAAAAGAAACAGCTGGAGGAACATTTTGCAACTAATTGGCAACAGGTCAGTAACATGATTGGGTATAAAAAGTGTATCTTAAGAGAGGCAGAGTCTCTCAGAAGTAAAGATGGGATGGAATCTGGATGGAAACAGGAACAGGTTGCTCTAAAACCTGTATATACCTTTCAGCATTGATGGTGCCTTTCCATTCCATAGGCACTAATGCACCACTATACCATCAGAGATGCAGGGTTTAGAATTGAGCGTTGATAAAAAGCCGGATGGTCTCTCTCCTCTTTAGTCCAGAGGACGTGGCGCTGACCACATAACAGTGGTTTCCACTTTGCCTCAGTCCATTTTAAATGAGCTTTGGCCCAGAGAAGATGGCGGCATTTCTGGATCATGTTCACATATGGCTTCTTCTTTGCATGATAGAGCTTTAACCAGCATTTGTGGATGGCGCGGCGAACTGTGTTCACAGACAGTGAGTTCTGGAGGTGTTTCTGACACCGTGCAGTGATTTCCATTACAGAATCATGCCTGTTTTTAGTGCCGCCTGAGGGCCCGAAGATCACGGGCATGCAGTATTGATTTTCACCCTTGTCCCTTGCGCACAGAAATTTCTCCAGATTCTCTGAATCTTTTGATGATATTATATACTATATATGATGAGATATTCATAGTCTTCACAATTTTACATTGAGGAACATTATTCTGAAATTGTTCCACAAATTGTAGATGTAGTTTTTCGCAGATTGGTGAACCTCTGTCCATCTTTACTTCTGAAAGACTCTGCCTCTCTAAGATACTCTTTTTATACCCAATCATGTTACTGACCTGTTGCCAATTAACCTCCACCTGTTTCTTTTTAGTAACACTTACTTTTCCAGCCTTTTGTTGCCCCTGTCCCAACTTTTTTGAGACGTGTTGCGGCCATCAAATTCAAAATTAACTTCTTTTTTTCTTAAAATGGTACATTTCCTCAGTTTAAACATTTGATATGTTTTCTATGTTCTATTGTGGGTAACATATGGGTTTATGAGATTTGTAACTCATTGCATTCTGTTTTTATTTACATTTTACACAGTGGCTCAACTTTTTTGGATTTGGGGTTGTACATACACGTCCATGATAACTGATAATAAACCTACATAAACTTTTTCAAAGGATTATTTCAACAGACATCAGCAGACTCATTTGACAGACTGCCAGAGACAAATGATGGATTTTTCCATCATCTTTGCAGCGCAGTGTCCTTCTGTTATGTCCGAATCACATGATCTGGTATTGTCTTCTAAATGCACTTAATAAAAAAAATTAAATAAACAAACTCAAAGAGTTGCCCTGGAGTGCAGTGGGGGAAAAAAGTATTTGATCCCCTGCTGATTTTGTATGTTTGCCCACTGACAAAGAAATGATTAGTCTATAATTTTAATGGTAGGTGTATTTTAACAGTGAGAGACAGAATAACAACAAAAAAATCCAGAAAAACGCATTTCAAAAAAGTTATAAATTGATTTGCATTTTAATGAGACACCTGGGAGCCAGAAATCTTGCTGATTGATAGGGGATCAAATAAAAAAATAAATAAATAAATGTTTTTAATGATTAACATCTTGCAGATTTTGCAAGGCATATGTAAACTGTATGTGTATTTTATCTGAGCCTAAATTAGGATACGTTTAGTATTTGACACATACCAGAAGTACAAACACCCCGTTTACAGTTGGTTGTTTTATGCGTCATCTGTATCAGGATTATATCCGCATGTGCTCTATGAATGCCGATGTTGGTATGAAAAAAAAAAAAAATCACAATTTTGACCAGGCAACCATCTTATTCAGAAAACATGAAGGTTCTAGAAGTTGGTAAACAGCTGATTTGCATATTAATGTGCAATACAGCTATTAGATTTTAGTCTCTCTGACCAGAGACTGATTAGACTGCAAGTGTAAATGTCCAGATACAAAGTGCATGGAGTGACGAGGTATAACTGGGCACATAGTCTGGTAACATGAAATTCTAACGTAAGCCAACCTGGAAAATTTTGTCCATAACAAAAACAGCCATATATCAACATAAATCTGTCAACTTCATATGGAAATTGACAGAAGCAGTCTTTGTGGCAGGTGACTCCTTTTGGACTAAGCCTTTATAAATGTTTAAAGGTCAATATGTAGGTGTTAATGCTGTCCTATGCACACTTACCATATTTTTAATATATTTAAGATCTCATACATAGTATTATTATAAATAATAAATAATGACATACAGAATTCTACACAATTTGAAAACATTTTTAACAGTTTATGGTTTGTAAAGAAGAAAACACACAAAGTGAAAGTCTGAGGAAAGGATGTTTTTTGACGAGCTGCTAAAAGCTAAGAGTAAGTTTTATTTTCCAAAACAGAACTGAATCTGATCCGAATCTGCTGATGCGTATCATCCTGTTATAAAAGGTGATATTCCTACAATTGAATTTCATAATTTACAAAAATAAGCGTTTTTCCAAGTAAAAATATTTTAACAGCAACTTGAAGAACACTGTATAATCATATCCCTCATCGGTTGTTGAATTATGCATTTGTGGAAAACCTCAGCGGTCTTTCGAAGAGTGTTTTTAAGAACACTTCGCATTGTGAGCTTCGCAAAGCAAACATATTATAGTCTCAGAGTGCCATCAAATAACATTTCACTGTAAACCACATCACCATATTGCCTGCGTGTAATTATAATAACTACTAGCCTTGATCATGATGAAAGATCTTAATTATGTTCAGTTATTTAAATCAGATGTAAGTGATCGCTGTCTCCAAAAGATGCGACGGTGGTTTGATTCCATGGCCTTTGTTTTCATTTTCATATTATATAACTCGGAGGTAGTTACAGGAAGTCATTGTGTTTTGTGTTGTTTGTGTTGAAAGATAAGAGTCAGTCCCTGTTATGAACAACTCCCATTGAATTCCTTGAGGAATGTGTTCGAGTGTGTGTGAGAGAGTGGCGCCCCCTTCTGACCACACACGACTACTACTTATTATTATTATTATTATTATTATTATTATTATTATTATTAATTAAGCTCTGTAAAGCAATTTTTTTTGTGTTATCAGTGGTAAATCTAAGATTTCAGAGTTTGTTTATTTGATCAGTTACATTTTAGTATTGACTCTCTCAGGCACCGTGTATAACAGAGGTCAACTCTTTTACTGTACACCTTCGTCATCTCCTCAGCTAATTATTAATTATCAAGCTCTTGCAGGTTTGGCACTTCATGGGACCTCAAATATCCGAGTTGTCTGTTCATATTCTTTATTCTAATGATGTCTGTATCCATAATAGCTTCAGTAGTCTCACTCTCTGTCACCTCACTCTCTCTGCAGGACATTAACGTGTGTATCTTGGAGAACTTCCCAGAGTGCACAAATCCTCGACTTTTCTACATTGTGCCGTATTTCTGTGGTCAGCATCCTCAGTGCAGGTACAGCCATCCATACACACAGCTAGCACAGACACATCATTTTCACTGATAATGAATTAGAACAGGTGTTTCAGGTTGTATACAATGTACATACACATAAAGATGGATTTCACACGATGAGGACCATCAACATGCAACCAGTGACGTTTCAAAGATTTAAAAAATCTAGCTTCAGTTACGTTCTACAAACAACTTTCTGTTTGGTCCTTTATCCAATTCATATCCAGTATGAATGGTTCTAAATGATAAAGATGTGCAATGTGTGTGTCTTCGTGGTGTGTGCCTGTGTGAGACAGGGAGCCGGGTGCATGGGCACTAGAGAGGGCCAAACAGAACGTCATGGAGAACTTCCTGCTAGTGGGAATTTTGGAGGAGCTGGAGGACGTGCTGCTCCTGCTTGAGAGACTGCTACCTCACTACTTCAGCGATGTGCTGACCATCTACCACAGCCCAGGTACATACCAAGAAAAATCTTGAAAAACAAAGAAAAACACTTTCTATGAAGCATATAATCATAAAATAGAATAATTTTGATTATTTGGTAATATTTGGTACCAGTTGATTTATTTGGTAGCTCAATAATGCGTGGCATATAACATAACTATAACATAACTATCCATGATATTTCAGTACTGTCAGGACTTTAACAAATGATACAATATCAGGAACATTTAAAATGTGATCAGTAAGTGCTTTAAGTGACTGATATTAGTCACTTATTTTATATAAAAAAATTAAATAAAATTTTGTACATAAATGCAGTCAGAGTAAAAATAAGAACAGTTAAGAATGGTTTGTGACAAGAACATTTATGTATCATCTAAACATACACTTACATTTCAAGACTGCACATGTATTGTGTACCTGCACATAAGGACAAAAATTTTTCAAAATGCAACAATTCAGACATTTACAACTCCAATTTCAAAAAGGTTGGGACACTGTGTAAAATGTAAATAAAAACAGAATGCAATGATTTGCAAATCTCATAAACCCATATGTAGTTTTTCGCAGATTGGTGAACCTCTGCCCATCTTTACTTCTGAAAGAGTCTGCCTCTCTAAGATACTCTTTTTATACTCAATCATGTTGCCAATTAACCTCCAGCTGTTTCTTTTTAGTAACACTTATTTTTCCAGCCTTCTGTTGCCCCTGTTCCAACTTTTTTGAGATGTGTTGCTTCCATCAAATTCAAAATTACCTTATTTTTTTCTTAAAATGGTACATTTCCTCAGTTTAATCATTTGATATGTTTTCTGTGTTCTGTTGTGAATAACATATGGGTTTATGAGATTTGCAAATCATTGTGCTGTTTTTATTTACATTTTACACAGCATTTGTTGGAACTGGGATTGTACAAATATTGGATTTTTTTTTTGTACTGGGGAGAAGGAGAGTGCTCTTTTGGTAAATTTTTGAGATATGATATGATATGATATAATATAATATAATGAGAGGAAATGTCACTGGATAACGTGGCAGTAATGTCAGGTACAGACAATAAAATCATTATATCTAACAAGCCTAATAAAGTTTTACTTGAGCCGATATCATGCAAGAACATGCACTTAAGCCCAACGTCAGAATCACGTGTAACTAAGTTGGGCACTACATGCCGATACTGAATGAAATGAAACTAATGAAAACATAACACTCAAAGTAAAATATTGCTGAACTGTATTACAAAAATAAACAGTACTGACTATACCATGAAAATGTACTGTACTTTTTTAAATTAAATCAATATATAAATATTAATATATATTAACTATTAATAAATAAAAGTAAATAAAAGATATACATCCAAACTGAACCAAAACGTAACACTCCAAATAACAAATAAAATAGAGACATCCAAAATGAATAAAAAAAAACACTTCAAATGGCAACAAAACTTGTCAGTGACAAGTTTTTTTTATTTCACCATTAGAGGCCGCTCTCGTACTGTATAATGACAGCGGACCCTTCTCAGCTGCTTCCGCAATGGGCGCAGCTGGGGAAAACTATTCGGTTATCTGTGCCAATTAATCAACAAAACCGATCAATCGGCTGACCTCTAGTCTGTATACTGATGTGCACAATTTAAGTATTAAACCCTCACTACATATGTGTAAATAAATATGAATAGGAGTCCTGGGATAAACAGTCTGTATGAGGACCTAGTCTTTATGATTACAGAAGCAGTTTTAGGTATAAGTCTAAGTCTACAGAAGCAAGGGTGTAATTTGGGCATTAACTTTTCCTGGAGGATTGTATTTTGTTACATACTAGACATCTAGATAAGTTTTGACAATCTGCCCTGTGTCTGCATCCAATAGCATTTTGGAAGGTGGGTAACCTAACAGGCACAGTAAAGAAGCACATGCCCACGCTGGAGGCCTTGCAGGTGCTGTACCGCCGCATGAGGTACGAGTATGACTTCTACAACTTCGTGCGCGACCAGTTCCACCTGGTCAAAAAGAAAATTGGCCTCAAGTCAACACATCCAAGCTCAGTGCGAGAGCCCGACTTTCTGCGGGAGCTCGCCCTACAAACCAATGACCCACTGGATGAGGACGACGAAGATGAGGAGGACGATACTGCTCTGGAAGATGCCAACAACTGGTTGGTGCAGCCTTGAATATTGGCACAAAGATTTGATATCTCCCAGGATTCAAGTGGAGATAGCATTCCCAAGAGCACTTTGTGTGTGTGTGCATCTGTGTGCGTGTGTGTGTGTATGTACACATGATCAAGTGATACCCGTATTTTTAACGGGGGCATTAAAAATCCACCAGGACAGCTAAAGTGCATGGATGGGCCTAATTTAATATATTCAAAAATACAAGACAAAAGACAATGTACAAAATGAATTTATCTTTTGTCTTTTTTTTTTTTATTAAGAATGCTTTTTGCTTTGTTTTTAAAAAAGAAAAAGAACTCAGAAAAAAAGAGTTTTGGTCATTTGTTTATATCTGGTGTTGCAGATTTGGGGAGAGAATAAATGGAAGAACATTTCCAATCTTTATCATGGTGGAGGAAATGGACACCCAGAACAGAGCAGAGAGTTCAAAAGTTCTGTGTTTGATTTCAAATAAGATGGCAGGGCACAACCTAGTATCAATTTTATGTATGGAGCGCATATACAATACTCTCAAATTTTAGGGAGCACAAGCTGTACCTCAGGAAACTCTTTTTTAAAGTGCCTTTATTACAAATTCCTAATAAATGTTAAAAAAAAAAAAAAAATGTTAAAAAAAAATGGACAAATCATGCCACAATATTGCCATGAGGAGATGTTTTGAAAAAGCCCAAAACACTAACTGCAATAACCAACAGACGTGATTTAAAAAAAAAAAATTATTTACCGGGACTGTTAACCATCAGTAAACAAACTTAGCCCAAACTTTGACCGCTGATGCCAACACGGACCAAAGCAGTGCAGTGCCTTCTGTACACTCAGGATGTCTGCCATGTGCGAAAAGCAAACATGTAATCATTCATTAATATTAACAACCAAATGACATCATATATCATATATTGTATAAAAAAATCAGCCAATTGTAAATGACACTTTTGATAGAAAACATGTGAGGAATAAAACACAAGGTGGTGTAATATGAAAAGGAGGACTATTACCACTCCGAAGTCTTTCAGACAATCCAATGATCATTAATTTTTATTTATTAAAAAACAGTCTTTTTTTTTTTTTTTTTTTTTTTTTTACATTTATTATAATTTAATGCTGTTGAATGCCCATAAAACAAGTTAATTCCTTTTATCATTTACATTACAAGAGCTAAGAGCAGTCATTCTCATACAAAACTCTATTTTTTTTTCTCTGTTGAAGTTAATAAGACAAAAAATGCAGTTTAAAACTTTAAAGTTATAGCTTTCCCACAAAGACACTGGATGGTAAATATACGTCTCCTCACAGAAAATGTCACATTCTGACCAATCAGAATAGAGAACTCAACAGGACAGTAGTGAAATGGCATTTATTCCACAGAAACCTAATTAGAAGTTGTTTAAGTTAAGGAGAAAGCGTATGCGGGCTATTATTCTTACAAACTGGGTAACACTACAGTTCAGCTACTGTCTAGTAATGCGTGATTTATACAAATACTTTAAATGCAAGTAGTAATAACATTAATTTCATGGGTAACAAGAACTTATTATGAATTTGGTAATGTTATAGAAGCTACAGCGCTGGATATTTGTTCTAAGCTTAATTTTTTTAAGCTCAATTAATTAAGCTTAAAAATTTACAAAAATACTCTGCTCTCATGGATATCAAACAACTGCAAATATAGGTGTGCAACAATTATTGGCACCCTTTTAGTCAATACTTTGCCAAGATAACAGCTCTGAGTCTTCTCATATAATGCCTGATGAGGTTGGAGAATACATGGCAAGGGATCTGGGACCATTCCTCCATACAGAATCTCTCCAGATCCTTCAAATTTTGAGGTTCACACTGGTGGACTCTCCTCTTCAGTTCACCCCACAGGTTTTCTATGGGTTTCAAGTAAGGGGACTAGGATGGCCATGACAGGACCTTGATTTTGTGGTCAGTAAACCATTTTTTGTGTTGATTTTGATGTATGTTTTGGATCATGTTAAGCTTTCTGGCAGAGGCAGTCAGGTTTTCATTTAATATCTGTTGATATTTGATAGAGTCCATGATGCCATGTATCCTAACAAAATGTCCAGGTCCTCTGGCAGAAAAACAGCCCCAAAACATTAAAGAGCCACTGCCATATTTAACCATGGGCATGAGGTACTTTTCCATATGGCTACCTCTCTGTGTGTGCCAAAACCACCTCTGGTGTTTATTGCCAAAAAGCTCTATTTTGGTTTCATCTGACCATAGAACCTGATCCCATTTGAAGTTCCAATAGTGTCTGGCAAACTGAAAACGCTTGTGTTTTTTTTTGGATGAGAGTAGGGGCTTTTTTCTTGAAACCATTCCAAACAACTTGTGGTGATGTAGGTGACTTCGGATTGTAGTTTTGGAGACTTTCTGACCCCAAGATGCAACTAACTTCTGCAATTCTCCAGCTGTGATCCTTGGAGATTTTTTGGCCACTCGAACCATCCTCTTCACAGTCCGTTGAGACAATATAGACACACGTCCAACTCCAGGTTGATTCATAACATTTCCAGTTGACTGGAACTTCTTAATTATTGCCCTGATGGTGGAAATGGGCATTTTCAATGCTTGTGCTATTTTCTTATAGCCACTTCCCATTTTGTGAAGCTCAACAACCTTTTGCTGCATATCACAGCTACATGCCTTGGTCTAACCCATTGTTATGAATGACTAAGGGAATTTAGCCTATGTGTTACCTCATATTTATACCCCTGTGTAACAGGAAGTCATGGTTGAACAATTTCCTGTTTCTAGTCACCCACGTGTACTAAAAAAATGTAAAATATCAATGGGAATATACTTCAAATATATTTTTCTCATATGAATTCATAGGGGTGCCAATAATTGTTGCACACCTATATTTAACAAAGATTTATTTTTGATAAACCTGTTTTGTGTTTGCAATTGTTTGATTTCTATGAGAGCAGAGTATCTTTGTGAATTTTTTTTAACAAAAGATAAAAAGGTTAAACAATGAAGATAATTTTTCACAGCCTTCTTTGCTCATATTTACCCATGGTGTCAATATTAGTGGAGGGCACTGTGTGTGTGTGTGTGTATATATATATATATATATATATATATATATATATATATATATATATATATATATATATATATATATATATATATACACACACAGTGCATATATATATATATATATATATATATATATATATATATATATATATATATATATATATATATATATATATATATATAGTTTACATGACCAAATTTCTGCTAACATTATCCAGCTAGGTGACATGAGCTAAGCCAGGATTTCTGAAAAGATGATTTTTATATTCATGCATATAATCATCGTTAGTGCCAGCTAGGTGGCTAACATGAGCTAACTTGACAGGATGTTTCAGAAAAACAGGTTATCATAAAACTACTCGGAAACATTTGTTCAGTCCATTTATGGGCTTAAAGATGTTCCTCAAACTTTGCATAACTTTATCATTTTATAACCTCATGACTCATTAGTATGTATCACACAGGTGGCATATATGGAGGAGTGTGGAGCAGGAATCACAAACAGGGTCATTTGTACAGTCATTTTGTATTCCCTAGCTTGAGCATAGCAGATTCATCGTTGTGCCTGTTTCTGTTTCTGCTCATAAACAGCGTTATATTTTTTGATTTGCTGTTTTAGGAAAGAAAATTGCATCATGACAAAATGCCTTGAAATGTTCCTGAAATCTACAGTGATGTTGACTTGATTCCTGTGGACTGCAAGGGCTTAACTTTAATACTTCATAAAGTGTTGGAATTGTCCCTTTAAAATGGGATTCGATTGCGGGGGAAGCCAACAACGCCGCATTGTAGTGTAGCCTAAGTGTAGTACATTTACACTTTATACGAAGTGTTTTCTAAAAGCAATCCAAAACATACAAAAGGACATTACTTATTACAGAAAAAAATATCGTAACATTTTGAAAAAGATGATCCTAATCCTGCCAATCAGGTATTAATGTGTATGTATTGTATGTAGTATTAAAGTGTATTATGGATTAATTTATTCTACAGTATTAATTGTGTAAATGCATTCTATATACAATTCTCAGGAAAACAGAGTGGAATTCCATTTGGCACTGAATAGCTAGCACAAACCGAGGATTTGTAATCAACATCTGATGCGTTAAAAGACTCAGCAGCTAAATTCAAATGTCAAAATGGTAATGTAAATGTGTAAAATCTATTTTCTGGCACAGCTTCCAAAATAAAATGTCTTTTTAAGAACTAGTTGATTTAATGGTGACTTTCTTTTCCATGACATAGACCCTCAAGTATTAAGTTATGACTAGGAAGTGTGTATTGCATTTGTTGATTATAGCTGGGAGCTGCTCTGTGTTTTAGTATGTTTTTTTTTTTGTTTTGTTTTGTTTTCCTTGCATTCATTATTTCCCCCTAGGGGAAACAAAATGATTTGGCTTTGGAAAAATCTCTGTTCGCTGGAGGAATCAAGTCAACATGACTGCAGACTTCAAATGCAAACCCTGTGAGATATCTATCTATCTATCTGTCTATCTATATATATCTATATCTATATCTATATATATATATATATATATATATATATATATATATATATATATATATATATATATATATATATATATATATACACACATACACAGTGGGGGAAAAAAGTATTTGATCCCTTGCTGATTTTGTACGTTTGCCCACTGACAAAGAGATGATCAGTCTATAATTTTAATGGTAGGTGTATTTTAACGCATTTCAAAAAAGGTATAAATTGATTTGCATTTTAATGAGGGAAATAAGTATTTGACCCCTTCGACTTAGTACTTGGTGGCAAAACCCTTGTTGGCAATCACAGGGGTAAGACGTTTCTTGTAGTTGGCCACCAGGTTTGCACACATCTCAGGAGGGATTTTGTCCCACTCCTCTTTGCAGATCCTCTCCAAGTCATTAAGGTCATTTTCAATGCCCTGGATGAGGGAAGGAGGTTCTCACCCAAGATTTGATGGTACGTGGCCCCATCCATCGTCCCTTTGATGCGGTGCAGTTGTCCTGTCCCCTTAGCAGAAAAACACCCCCAAAGCATAATGTTCCCACCTCCATGTTTGACGGTGGGGATGGTGTTATGACTTGGGGTCATAGGCAGCATTCCTCCTCCTCCAAACACGGCGAGTTGAGTTGATGCCAAAGAGATCTGACCACACCTGACCTTTCACCCAGTTCTCCTCTGAATCATTCAGGCAAACTTCAAACGGGCCTGTACGTGTGCTTTCTTGAGCAGGGGGACCTTGCGGGCGCTGCAGGATTTCAGTCCTTCACGGCGTAGTGTGTTACCAATTGTTTTCTTGGTGACTATGGTCCCAGCTGACTTGAGATCATTAACAAGATCCTCCCGTGTAGTTCTGGGCTGATTCCTCACCGTTCTCATGATCATTGAAACTCCACAAGGTGAGATCTTGCATGGAGCCGCAGACCGAGGGAGACTGACAGTTTCTTCCATTTGCGAATAATCGCACCAACTGTTGTCACCTTTTCACCAAGCTGCTTGGCGATGGTCTTGTAGCCCATTCCAGCCTTGTGTAGGTCTACAATCTTGTCCCTGACATCCTTGGACAGCTCTTTGGTCTTGGCCATGATGGAGAGTTTGGAATTTGATTGATTGATTGCTTCTGTGGACAGGTGTCTTTTTACAGGTAACAAACTGAGATTAGGAGCACTCCCTTTAAGAGAGTGCTCCTAATCTCAGCTCATTATCTGTGTAAAAGACACCTGGGAGCCAGAAATCTTGCTGATTGATAGGGGTCAAATACTTATTTCACTCATTAAAATGCAAATCAATTTATAACTTTTTTGAAATGCGTTTTTCTGGATTTTTTTGTTGTTATTCTGTCTCTCACTGTTAAAATACACCTACCATTAAAATTATAGACTGATCATTTCTTTGTCAGTGGGCAAACGTACAAAATGAGCAGGGGATCAAATACTTTTTCCCCCCCACTGTATATTATATATATATATATATATATATATATATATATATATATATATATATATATATATATATATATATATATATATATATACACACACACACAGTATTGTGCAAAAGTTTTAGGCACATGAAATGCTGTAGAGCAAAGATGATGCCTTTTCTTACATACATCTTACAGTAATAGTAAGTGGTCTCTTACATAAGAAACTGCTTTCTTTAATGTAATACAAACATTTTTCTGTAACATTTAATTTTGTGCTAGAAAACAAATGTTTGGGAATCTTGTTTGGTTTTTTGTATTGACTTGATAATGTAGAAGTCATAAAACTAAAAAAATGTGTAACAAAGTTTGTACTAAAAAAAAAAAGGTGCCTAAAACTTTTGTACAGTACTGTATATATTCTTCATTTGCTACACTATATGGCAAAAAGTTTGTGGATACCTGACCATCACACTCATATGTGCTTGTTGAACAGCTCATTCGAGAGTTTGTCTCCCCTTTGCTAATTATAAGCTCCACTCTTCTGGGAAGGCTTTCCACTAGATTTTGGAGCATGGCTATGGGGATTTGTGTTCATTCAGCTACAAGAGCATTAGTGAAGTCAGGCACTGATGTTGGGTGAGGAGGTCTGGGGTGCAGTCTGCATTCCCATTCATCTCAAAGTTGCTAAGTGAAGTTGAGGTCAGGGCTCTGTGCAGGACACTCGAGTTCTTCCACTGCAACCTTGACAAACCATGTCTTCATGGAGCTCGCCTTGTACACAGGGGCATTGTCATGCTGGAGCAGGTTTGGACCTCTTTGTTCCAGTTTAGGGAAATTGTAATGCTACAGCGTACTAAGACATTCTGTACAATTTTGTGCTTAAAACTTTGTGGCAACAGTTTGGTGAAGAACCACATATGGGCGTGATGGACAGGTGTCCACATACTTTTGGCCACATAGTGTATATTTAAGCTTAATTTACTTAAACTACTAGGATTAGTTAGTGTCATACATTTTTTTTCAGAATCAGAAACACACAGTGAAATGCCATCGTATAACAGAATGCCATCGATGGTGCAATGCCATCGTATAACAGAAAACAAGGACGGCAAGGACTACAAATCTCATAGCTGATACATAATTTATATGCATGTAGATAAATAGTAAACTAGCTTGCTATGCATGATTATATTATGCTAGCTACCCTTTTAAGATGGCAGATTGGCAGAGGAAATGGTGAGGTCAACAAGGGGTTGTTGATGAGATTTGCTTTAATCTTTGGCATTAATCAAGTGAACGTCTGAGGGCGCCATTGTACAGTGAAATGCTTTCTTCTGCACTCTGGTCACTTGAGGTAAGTTGTTTTGCAGGAGGTCGAAAAGAGCTTAATTCAAATGACTTTTATAGCAAAACCCGTGACTTTTATTTCATAGTGTGTAAATGGAATAATAGAATACATAAAACTCAGTTACAACCGCTGTTTCCCTCATGCATTGAATTAACTCAGAGGATTCAAACACTGTTGCCTTCTCTCTGCCTGAGCAACTGGGCTCTATTTTAGGCTGTACTTTTACTCTGTTACTTAGTGTAACAGAGACAACCCTCTTGCTCACATACATACAGTCATACACATAAACACGGTGTCTTAAGAGTTAGTCCAATTATGGTCTGTGGTTTGCTTTAGCAAGTTTAAATCGTGTCTCTGATGGTAAGAGGCCCAGCTCAGGTTGCTGGCCATCCTTCTATGGATCAACCGTCGGCCATTATGTGGGAATAAGAGGGAAGCAGGATTTTTTCTAGATGTATGGTTCAGCCTTTATGTGGTCCTCTCTTCCCATTTGTATATGTATATGTGTGTCTAGGACATGAGCTTCAAAGGAGCCATATGTTATTGTTATAACATGAAGTCAAATTATAAATTTGATTTCTTTCTTTCTTTCTTTCTTTCTTTCTTTCTTTCTTTCTTTCTTTCTTTCTTTCTTTCTTTCTTTCTTTCTTTCTTTCTTTTCCTACTTACAATATATAATTCTAATACTACCAGCTTTTCTTAAGTGAAAAATATGTTGTTATTGTTTTTTGTTAGCATGCATCTCAAACACATAAAGTTACTCCCTAAAGTGATAAGGAAAAACTACATCACAAACACTTTGTCAGCCAGTATATGGTTACAAACTGAAATGATTAGAGTTATATCTATTACAGTTATATCTATTAGAATTATATCTATTTCAGTACAGCTATACAACATCTTGATCAAAACATTGTCCTAAGGAAATATATTTATAGTTTCTGAAAGCTGTGGTGTCAAATTGTATTTGGCTGTTCACAATTCAGCCACAGCCACGTCTACATTTTCTACCTGTATATGACAAACTCATTTACATTTACATTTATGGCATTTGGCAGACGCCCTTATTCAGAGCGACTTACATTTATTTCATTTATACATCTGAGCAATTGAGGGTTAAGGGCCTTGCTCAAGGGCCCAACAGTGGAGGCTTGGCGGACCTTCCGTTCCGTACTCCAGCTTTATACATTTTGATCGCATTATAAACTTTTATTCTTGAGCATAGTTCCAACACAGAGAAATATCCACAGTTTGCTTACATTGCTACTCCCATTACATGACTGAAATTTATTTAATTAATTTCATTTTTTAAGACAATTTAAGAATTGTAGAAAATACCAGCATTGTGAGGTGTATGTCAGGATCCAGCCTCGCTCTGTGGAACCAATTCTAAATTCATAGACTCCAAGTGGGACCTTGTGGTTTTTAATCTGAGTTAGCTCTCTCCTCCTCTCTCTCTCACAGAGAATGAAAGTCACTGAAGCTCTCAACTTGTTTTGCACGAACTAAGATGGAAAAGACTTACTTTTTTCTCCAAATTTTCATTTAAATCTTTGTGTTGCACTGATTTCTAAATGATGAGTTTGTCCCTTATTATGTCCCTGATAATACAGTATGCAAATGAGGAGACATTTGAGACAGACAGCACTGAGCTGTGTGTATGTGTACATACACAATTTAAAAGCAAGAAAAATTCCATTCCAACAAATGAAACAGAGCTTCATTGCCTTACTGACCTGTATATCTAGTGACGGTCTACTCAGAAAAAATCAGACACTAATATTTATTCGTTCATTCATCTTCAGGAACCACTTTATCCTGAATCTGGAGACAATTCCAGCAACATTGGGTGCGAACCAGGAGAATCTTGGAGCACTATGCACACACACTTTCACACTCTCATTAGCATAGCCAATCCGCCTCCATGTTTTGGACAGTGGGAGGAAACCAGAGAATCCAGAGGAAACCCATGCGACCACAGGGAGAACATGTGAAAGTCTGTACAGACAGTAACTTGAGCTTTGGATTGAACCAGGGACATTGGAGCTATGAGGCAACAATGCTAAAATAAATCAACATTGTCATAAACTACTGAAAATCTAGAATGACAACTCCTTTAGTAATGCATTTTAAAAACTATTCTTGAAGTTTCCCTTACCAAATAATGCAATGCCTATGCTGTCATTGCAGTGTTATAGCATTTGAAAATGTGTGGCAGATTTACTGAAAACATAATACACTAATATGTACAGCCAATGGAAAATCTGTCCCTGGTGCGCAGACAATGCTGCTACATACATGTACACGTTGGCCAGTGGTATGCCAACACATTCTGGCCCAAAGCCTTGGTCTCTGCCCTGTCCGTGAACCACACTGAACACTGAGCAGTCTATCTGTTCACAAACAGATCAGTTTGTAGTCTGCATGTCGATGTTCCAAATTAGCTGAACCACCTTCTTGAGAATTTTCTAATGCCTTGGCACGGCTTGCAGTGAGACAGCACATCCATTGTATGATTGCAGTTGCCTAGCGCATAGGCAGCTCTTAGAGACAGGAAGCTGCACACTTCCAGATATTCTTTGCCGACCTCAGCTTTGCTTTTGATTTTGTGCCTCCGTGGTGATTGATGTAAAACACTAGCACTAGCATGTGTAGGACCTAGAGTCTTGTTTTTCCACCTTCCTACCACATTCTGCTTTTTCCATACACTCCCAGCCTTTTAATTACTTTTTCTTTTTTACACCCAAGGGCATGCATTGACTGTGAAAACGTGCCCTGGACCTCAGGACTTCAGGGTACATATACATGCTCTTGTCAATACTACTGACACTGACAGGTGGTGCAGCATTCAGCCAACATTCTTTCAGCCGAGTGGTCTGAGGTGCAGCAATCATCACGGGTGTCCAGTCTTCTCCAAAACGAGCTGGTATGGCTTCAAGATTTCATTATAACTATGCAGAAGAGCACTTGCCATAAAAACCTTAGCCTTATTAACCCTTTGTAGACTTGATTGGACTGAAGATTGGACACTTGATCTAGGTCAAGGTTGCCACAATCCCAGAGGCACTGGTGTTCTGTCCTTTGCTTATGTGAATTTTGATATGACAGTTTCGACATTACGTCTGGTATGTAGTCAGGAAATTAGTATCCGTCAGCAGTCACACTTTTATTGCTTCCAGTACATCTGCTATAATCCTGAAGGCAATGTCTGTAGTTGTTTTGAATCTAGTACACATTTAAGATGAATAGTTTAGTTTATTTACAAGTTTTTTGTGGTTCATGTTAAGGCTTTAACTTTGGATCTTGATTGTATTGAAAACCATTGTTTAACTTCAAGGTAGTAACTACATGGTTACTGCTGTTAGCTTAGCCTCTATTGCTTCACCATAAGCTTCTTGAATCTCATATAAAGAGCTAATAAATGTTTACCCATCCGTCCATCTATTTTCTGTGCCACTTATCCTACACAGGGAGCCTGGAGCCTATCCCAGGGGACTTGGGGCACAAGGTGATGTTGTCAAACATCTATCAGCAGACCTGCCAACCAAACTCTACATTTTTACATCAGAGTACACAAGTAATGTGTACAAGTAATCACTCAAAAATACACAAAAAATACATGGATGTACAAGTACATGGAAGTACATAGATGAGCCAGTTGACGTGAATCTGGAATGTTTGGCAGTTGCAAAGGTGTTTCCCTGAGACCCTGAAAGTCCTGCTCCTCTCTCCCATCTCACATCTCATCTCCTCTCCATTTGCTCTGCTTGAAAGTACTGTATATGTTTGTCTTAGCTCACATTAGAGAATTATGTAGTTAACATCAATTAATCAATGAAACATTTTGGCAGAAAGAGGTATGGTTTGTGCAAAAAAAGGCACTTTTACAGCTGAAAGAAAATAAAAATGAAATAAATCTACAACAAAGTGAAAAGTCAAACTCTTTACAACTGTCAATTATCAATTGTAATGCTAATTACAAAGTGATTATAAATGCTGGGTGCTCTTCCGCAGTGGTCAGCACAGCTGACAATGGCTTGGCAAGGGATTCTGTGAGCATGTGAAGAGAATTAGGGCAGCTCCTGCAGACAACCATGAGACAGCTTTGGAATTGTTGTGGGACAGGTTCAACAAATGTTGTTTCCCCTGAAGTCAATAAAAGTGCACTCTATAAAAAGCTAGACAGCTTCCCTAGCATTTTGAATAAAGTCAGTCTGAAGCTAAGAGTACTTGATAGAGTTAATTTCTGCAAAGGAAGATGGCTACATACATACACATGGAATGCAGTGTGTGCCGACAAACAAACTAGATCTTGGATAGCTTCTTACAGATGGTGTGTGCCTAGGGCAAGCCCAAAGTATGTCTATCCTTCTTACTCTATTTCACTTATTTTATCTGTCATCAGGCCAAAATAAGAAATAACCCAAGTTTCAATCTACCAAGTAATAACAGCTTCCAGAGTGAGAAGCCTCCACTGAAGCACAGCAACCTCAGGATGTGTGTTATACACACACAACTAAAATTTCTCTGGCTGTGGTTCCTAATATGGGATGTTGTGTCCCATTTACAACAAGCCCTCTTTATTGACTCAAAACTATTTAAGTTATACCTAAAAGAGAAAGGAATGCTTTTGATGCTGTGTATCATCTTCATATCTTGCTTTCAACTATAAAGCCGCTCTGAAATGTGAGTGTAACAGAAATGATCACAATACATCACTGAATCCTGGCTTACCTCCATATGGGCACCAAAGGCATCCAACCACATCAGAACTAGGTGGGGATGAAGGAAGAGCACACTTCATCAAGAACTACTGTACCCCCCAGTACATAGAGGTTTGTGGAATGGACTCTCAGCGATGCCCTGCTCCAAAATATACAGTACATACCTGCCATACTTGATGACCAGAACAGATCTGTAGCTAGGTCACAGTTCCTCAACTTATTCAGCTTATGTTCGCCTTACTCTTTGAGAACTGAGGTGATGGAACCTCAGGAGAACTGTGGGCTTCTTCAATTTAAAAAAATCATGCAATTATGGTCCCCCTAAGCTATCCCAGAATCGGTACTGGATGTGGCCTCAATTATTCAGTCCAAATATGAAAGAGAAGAGAAACAAAGGGTTTCTTTCTTTCATTAGTAAGACGTGCCAAAAGAGTGGCACCTCTTCCTTTGTTCTTGAATGTGCATCCTGGAAAGAATGCCTAAAAATGAAACAGCAGTTTTTCACCTCAATTCCTGGCTCAGGTCTTATCTTACTAACTGTTATCAGTTTCCATCCATCCATTCTTTCATGCATTTTCCATACCACTTATACCCACACAAGGTCGTGGGGGAGCCTGAAGCCTATCCCAGGGAACTTGGGGCACAAGGCGGGGAACACCCCGGAAAGGGTGCCAACCCATCACAGGGAATAATCACACACAAATTCACACACTACAGACAATTTGGAAATGGCAATCAGCCTACAATGCATGTCTTTGGACTGGGGGAGGAAATCAGAAACCAAGAAACCCCCAAAGCACGGGGAGAACTTGCAGGCTCCGCACACACAGGGCAAAGGCAGGAATTGAACCCCCAGCCCCAGAGGTGCGAGGCAAACCTGATAACAACTAAGCCACCAGTGGTTAAGCCACTAAGCCACTGTATGCAAGTACATGGTCTTAACTTCTCAGTACATGGTATTAACTTCCACTGCTATGCTGATGACACATAGCCGTATGTTTCAGCAAACGCAGATACCATTAGACTCTGGATGCTGAGTAACTACCTCCTACTTAATTCTCATTAGACAGAAATATGTGCTGGGACCACAGACAGCTCAAAGCTTTCTGATTATGGTGTAACTGTCGTTGGTCTTCAGTTACATGATGAATGGCAATAATATCCGTCCTTGGTGTGATTATTGACTCCAGTCTCTCCCAAGATTTTTTTAAATCTCAAAAACATTGCTATAATTCTAATTATATTAATGCAATTATATTATGTCAACAGTCAAACCTAATCAAGCCCATTTGAATTGGAGAGGCTACAGGGATAAAAAAAACAAAAAAAAAACAAAACAAAATGCATTTCTACTAAGCATACTACCATACTTCAGTAATGTCATACTAGCTGCTACTAATGCCATTGCGTCTGCACTGACATCACCAACACACATTCTCTGTATCAGCAAAGCTATCAGCAAGTCTGCACAACAGCTGTGCAATGAAATAACTTTTCTCTCTCTCGCTACGCTGCTTTTAGACAGAATTTCGTGGCAATTGTGAAATTTATAGCTGCAGATCAGATGAGACCATGTGCTATAGTGGAGTATGCAGCATACAGAAATAGGTTTGCGCTACAGAGAAACAGAGTGGAAAATATTCATGTGTAAATATTTAAATGTTGAAAATCCATATTACATAACCATAATAAATGACAAACAAAATCAAACAAAAAACAAATCATTCACACAATTATGTTATTTCATTGTACTGAAGAAACACCTGGAAAAGCCAGCAGTACAAAAATACATCTGAATAACATATGCATCATTACTTAATGGTGTCTGAAATGTAACAAAATACCAGTGATACAGTATTGTTCATAATATCATTTAAACAAAGACTCTGGTATGAAAATGGAAGGATGTACAATACCAACTGTTTAAAGAAACCTTTATGCACCTTAATCCAGTCACAGACTCTTTGGTCCATCCAGGGCATGAGCAAGGCACTGAAATGAATTTTGCAGAAATAAATAGCTTATTTCATAGTTCTCTCTACACAAAATAATTAAAAAAAAAAAAAAAACTACCTCACATACAGTTTGGCAAAATAAAATCTCACACACATAAAATATCTGTCATATTTTCCACTGTCTTGATTGTAGAAATTTCAGCTTCAATTAAGACAGCTCGAGTGTGCTACTGTGGAACTGTATTGTGTGCAATCTGACTGCTTGTGACTTCACAGCAATGAAATATACTTCATAATGGTTTGTAGCACTAGATAATGTTTGACTGACAGCATGTGTTTAGGACAGCAGCAGTTTTAAACTGCAGGACAGTTCCTTCTGTACAAGGCAGACATTAGAGGTCTATCTAGTGTAACAAACACTGGCACTAGGCTTCCTACTTAC
Organism: Cranoglanis bouderius; assembly: GCA_023630585.1. NCBI lineage: Eukaryota > Metazoa > Chordata > Actinopteri > Siluriformes > Cranoglanididae > Cranoglanis > Cranoglanis bouderius. The sequence goes on from CM042560.1 coordinate 14,641,815, forward strand.
TCTTGTTGGCACCTAAAATAAATAAAGTAAAAACACATTGTTCAACTTAAAGAGTTGTGAGTTGTGACTTTAAAAATAATTTTTTCAGACAGAGCAGCATATCATCTTAGCACATTTTAGCAAACTCTATATCCAATTTAAACCTATTTTTCACATGCCTCCTCAGACTATAGTTTTCCATCTATCAGATTTGGTCTCAACCCAGTGCAAGGAAGCACTGAACCTTTCTACCAAATCCACCAAACTGTTTCTGTGCCTTTGGCCACCCGTCTTTTATTAGGGAAGAAGACAAAAAAAGACAAAAAAAAAAAAGATCCTGGACCCCTAAAAAAAAAAAAAAAAAAATCAGATTCACCATGACAGACCAGTTATGCAAAGTTGAGTACTTTAAACTTTAGAACCTGAGGTAAAAACATTAATTGTGCTGCACACAACAAAGAATTCCTTCACAGTAATTTTTGCTTTTGTTACCACAGTTGATGCTATTGATATGTTTTTGTCTTCGTTCCTTGATTAGAGTAGTCTTCCGGAACAAATCTATTGCTAAAAATCCCCTTATATGGTGTTGTGTAGAATGTGCAACCAGCTAAGCTGAAGAGAATTTCTGATTACTTCAGTCTCTTTTGACTCAGGCTTTGCTGTCAGCCAGGTTAATTTGTATCTCATTGTCTCTTGTTGTTTTCTTGCTTGACTTCGTGCCTAGAGCTTCTGCCTCCTCCAATGTGGAGGTGAGCGGCTCCCCCAGTGTCTCCGGCAGGAAGAGGGACAACACTCCAATAATGAAAGACAGGATACCCACGATGAGCTACATAACAGAGGAGAGAAACAGATGTAATGTTAAAATATTTTTCCAAAACACAAATATCAATTAATTAATCATCTGTTCTGATCGTTGATCATTCTCTATTAACATAGACAACCTCTCATGAACAGGACTGCCATTTAAACTAGAGAGAGTGATCATAGTTACATATAAATCCTATTTCATTATTTGGATAGATCATCATTAATTTATAGTATTTCAGTTAAAGAATAACTGATGTCTTTTATTTTATGTAAAATATAGCAGATATTTTCTGTAACCAGTGTCAAGTCAGCCTTGTGTTTACCTGAGGCAGGTAGATCCAGATATCTGCAAGGTAAACGCAGAAGGGAGCCACCACACTTCCAATCCGACATGACATACTACCACTTCCCACCGCAAGTGACCTGCAGACGCACCAATATTCCTTTATATTTCACACGTAATATAGCACTTTACTCTATGTGCCATACAAAATGTATATTCACTACATGTCCAGGAGTACCTGGATACTCGATTGGGTAAAAGTGCTTACAAAATTAAGGGCATTAATAGAGAGCTTTTTACATAAGCATTAGTGAGGTAAGAACTGGAGTTCACTAACAACGCTCCAATTCATACAATGTGGGAATGAGATCAGGACTGTGCAGGTCAGTCAAAATCTTTCACTCCACTCTCAACGAATTATTTCTGTAAAAACCTTAAATTGTGTAAAAACTACAACTGCCATGAGTTCCAAGCCATAGAGTCTGAGTCACAGCTAGACTCCATAGCTGTAAAGTCAATTCCAAAATTCCTAACTTGAGAATACAGGTTGAGTACAGAGTCAACTCAGACTTTAAAGCTACGCACTCGTACGTTAGTGAAGTCTGAAATCATTTACAGTAGATTCCCAGTTATGTCCAAAATTCCTATCTTGAAAGGCTGGGTTGAGTCCAGATTGCCTAGGTCTAGCTAGGTCTAGGTCTGAGCTGAGAACTAAAATCCTAGCTCGAGAGTCTGGGTTGAGTTCCAAGCCTAGACACTGTGTCCAAGACACTGCACCCAGTGTCCCTAGCTCTAGAATATGAGTTGACCCCAGAGTTCCTAGCTCTAGATTCTGAGTTAAATCTGGAGTCCTTAGCTCTAGAGTCTGAGTTGAGTCCAGAGTGCCTAGAATAGACGAGTCAGCTGATACAGCTAGATAATACATTTACCTTGGTAGTGGAAATCTGACAAAACCTGGGATTTTGTTTTTTGAAATCACTGAGCTTTGCGGTAATTAACATTCTCTCAGTATCTGCTCAACCCAGACTAGTCCACAGAACTGACAGTCCCATATAATTTGTCTCTCAATGTGAAACATACATTTAATGGTGAGTTTTACACCACTCCAGCTCTTGTATGGCATTGCACATGCTGATCCTGGGCTTATGTACATCTGTTTGGGCATAGAAACAGTATTTATCCTAACGGCAGTTTGGAACTTAGTTGTGACTCTTTGAAACAAAGCTAGATTATTTTTAGATGATACAGTGGTGCTTGAAAGTTTCTGAACCCTTTAGGATTTTATATATATATATATATATATATATATATATATATATATATATATATATATATATATATATATATATATATATATATATATATATATATTTATATATATATATGCATAAATATGACCTAAAACATCATCAGATTTTCACACAAGTCCTAAAAGTAGACTAAGATAACCCAGATCGCCCTGCTTTATTTAAAGAACAGGGATCTATCAAAGTCTGATCTCCACAACACATGTTTGTGGAAGTTTATCATGGCATGAACAAAGGAGATTTCTGAGGACCTCAGAAAAAGAGTTGTTAATGCTCATCAGGCTGGAAAAGGTTACAAAACCATCTGTAAAGAGTTTGGACTTCACCAGTCCACAGTCAGACAGATTATGTACAAATGGAGGAAATTCAAGATCATTGTTACCCTCCCCAGGAGTGGTCAACCAACAAAGATCACTCCAGGAACAAGACGTGTAATAGCCCGTGAGGTCACAACGGAGCCCAGGGTAACTTCTAAGCAACTAAAGGCCTCTCTCACATTGTCAATGTTCATGAGTCCAACATCAGGAGAACACTGAACAACAATGGTGTGCATGGCAAGGTTGCAAGGAGAAAGCGACTACTCTCCAGAAAGAACATTGCCTACTATCTGCAGTTTGCTAAAGATCACGTGGATAAGCCAGAAGGCTAATGAAAAAATGTTTTATAAACGGATGAGAAGCATTATGTTTGGAGAAAGGAAAATATGACATTCCAGCATAAGAACCTTATCCCATCTGTGAAACATGGTGGTGGTATCATGGATTGGGTCTGTTTTGCTGCATCTGGGCCAGGATGGCTCGCCAGCATTCATGGAACAATATATTCTGAATTATACCAGCGATTTCTAAAGGAAAATGTCAGGACACCTGTCCATGATCTGAATCTCAAGAGAAAGTGTTCTGTACTGAGGAATGGGCTAAAATTCCTCCAATCCGATGTGCAGGACTGATCAACAGTTACCGGAAATGTTTAGTTGCAGTTATTGCTACACAAGGGGGTCACACCAGATACTGAAAGCAAAAGTTCACATACTTTTGCCACACACAGATATGTAATATTGGATCATTGTCTTCAATAAGTAAATAAGCTAGTATAATATTTTTGTCTCATTTGTTTAATTGGGTTCTCTTTGTCTACTTTTTTGGACTTGTGTGAAACTTTGATGATGTTTTAGGCATATTTATGCAGTTGTATAGAAAATTCTAAAGGGTTCACAAACTTTCAAGCACCACTGTATGTGCTTTGGCACTTTGTGGTTGCAATCCCATTGTGTGAGTGGCCTTTTACCTCCTACATGCTGCTAGATTTTTCTCCTTCACATTGTCACTTCTAGTTGATGAGAGTAGCAGTAGCAGCATAGCTATTTGATAAACAACTGTTAGAAATTTGGCAACCTACAGTATAGGAGTCATGTTAAACTGCTTTTCTTTAGCGATTACTTTGATGTATGCACTCAACCATAAGTGCAACATTAATAGCCAAATCCGCTAACTAGGAGTAGTATCTGGATACATTTGGACATATAGTGAACTTTACTCACCTGATGATTGTTGGGTACAGCTCACATGTGTATAAGTAAATGAGGCCAAACGCAATGGCGATGGCAAACTTCCCCGTCATACTCAGGACGACAGCCAAAATCTCAAAGTCCTACAATAAAATGAGAGAAAGTAACAAGGAAAGAAAATAAATATGAGTGTGTAGTTGTTGTGCAGGATAGCTGTTTCGAGGGTGTATTCTTACCTTGCGCCCAGTGATCTACCACGACCTTGACCAAGTTAAAGTGATTACTGAACATGAATGCAGGAATGATATTATGTGCACAGCTGCTGAGAGATCTGCTAATTGATGGGCTTTAGAACCATAAATGAGGAGGGAACAGCTTGGCATAGACTTGCAGTTACAAATGCTTAAGATAAATGTACAGTGGGGGGAAAAAAGTATTTGATTCCCTGCTGATTTTGTACGTTTGCCCACTGACAAAGAAATTATCAGTCTATGATTTTAATGGTAGGTATATTTTAACAGTGAGAGACAGAATAACAACAAAAAAATGCATTTCAATCATTTATAAATTGATTTGCATTTTAATGAGGGAAATAAGTATTTGACCCCTTCGACTTGGTGGCAAAACCCTTGTTGGCAATGACAGAGGTCAGACGTTTCTTGTAGTTGGCCACCAGGTTTACACACATCTCAGGAGGGATTTTGTCCCACTCCTCTTTGCAGATCCTCTCCAAGTCATTAAGGTCATGTTCAATGCCCTGGCTGAGGGAAGGAGGTTCTCACCCAAGATTTGACGGTACATGGCCCCATCCATCGTCCCTTTGATGCGGTGCAGTTGTCCTGTCCCCTTAGCAGAAAAACACCCCCAAAGCATAATATTCCCACCTCCATGTTTGACGGTGGGGATGGTTGTTATGACTTGGGGTCATAAGCAGCATTCCTCCTCCTCCAAACATGGCGAGTTGAGTTGATGCCAAAGAGATCTGACCACACCTGACCACAACACTTTCACCCAGTTCTCCTCTGAATCATTCAGGCAAACTTCAGATGGGCCTGTACATGTGCTTTCTTGAGCAGGGGGACCTTGCAGGCGCTGCAGGATTTCAGTCCTTCACGGTGTAGTGTGTTACCAATTGTTTTCTTGGTGACTATGGTCCCAGCTGCCTTGAGATCATTAACAAGATCCTCCTGTGTAGTTCTGGGCTGATTCCTCACCGTTCTCATGATCATTAAAACTCCACGAGGTGAGATCTTGCATAGAGCCCCAGACCAAGGGAGACTGACAGTTTTTTCCATTTGCGAATAATCGCACCAACTGTTGTCACCTTCTCACCAAGCTGCTTGGCGATGGTCTTGTAGCCCATTCCAACCTTGTGTAGGTCTACAATCTTGTCCCTGACATCCTTGGACAGCTCTTTGGTCTTGGCCATGGTGGAGAGTTTGGAATCTGATTGATTGATTGCTTCTGTGGACAGGTGTCTTTTTACAGGTAACAAACTGAGATTAGGAGCACTCCCTTTAAGAGAGTGCTCCTAATCTCAGCTCATTATCTGTGTAAAAGACACCTGGGAGCCAGAAATCTTGCTGATTGATAGGGGATCAAATACTTATTTCCCTCATTAAAATGCAAATCAATTTATAACTTTTTTGAAATGCGTTTTTCTGGATTTTTTTTGTTGTTATTCTGTCTCTCACTGTTAAAATACACCTACCATTAAAATTATAGACTGATCATTTCTTTGTCAGTGGGCAAACATACAAAATCAGCAGGGGATCAAATACTTTTCCCCCCCACTGTAAGTCATTCTGGATAAGGGCATCTGCCAAATGTCATAAATGTAAAATGTAAATGCTTAGGGGCGGTACAAGAGCTGCAGCAGCCTTACCCTCATACACACACACAAACTCTCATCATGTGACAAAAGGCACCCAAAGAGGACTTACAAATGAAAAAATAAAAAAAACTGGGGCCATGTTACACGTCCTACAATTTATTTCACAAGTTCTAGCAATTTTTCATAATATTGAGTTTTCAATCCTGATACAACTCTGAATCTAAACGAGAGAGAGAGAGAGAGAGAGAGAGAGAGAGAGGTTATTTCAGTGCACAGCTGTTGTGCAGACTTGCTGATAGCTTTGCTGAATGATGGACTTAAAGGACAGCCCTAAATAGTTATAGTCAAAATACTCATACCAAATTACTCAATATTCAAGTTCACAGCAATGTGAAAAAAAAGTAATGAACGGTCATACTATAGTGCACATGTTATTCAGTATCAGTATCAACTATAGCAAAGCTATATGACACCCAACTACATTGCACCATGAATTATAGCTTTAACACACCACTATCCCCACCCCCTAATGTTCAAATTCACTACCATACACTTACTTAGAACAGGTCTATTTATAAGTGTGACTAGGCAGCAGACCAAGTCAGGCAGTAGACCACAGTTTATATAGTGTTTCAGGCACTGGGCAAAATGTATTTATGCAAAAGTGAGTAATATTTCAAATACACAGCAGTGGTGATGGTATGATTGGTAAAATATTCACTATTTAATTTAATATACAATTATTTTAATATTATTTTCGAATGTTTTAATACAATATGCCTATGGCATTTTATAAGACATAGACTGATCTACAATACCTGTGCCTGTAACAACCGTCATGTTTTTCACCTGAGTGTTCCTTTGACATACACGCACACAAAACACAGAACACACACAATCCAATCATCCATGATAATACACTTCATCAGGGCTCCGTTCTTCTTACAGGAAATTACTGAGTTAGCTGGATCGGATTGTTGACGATTTGACAGGCTGCCAAAAGTTTTCCGTTCTTTGAAGCTGACAACAAAAGTATTTAGGCTCAAACCTAATTTAGAAGCATTTATTTAATTGTTATATACTATATTCACACGTATGTATGTATACATAAGTTTCCAGTGAAAGGGGACAATTTGGAGAAAAGTTCATCAGCCATGCAAGCTAAATGCTTCTGAGGGTGTGTATATGATTTTTGCCTTTTTTATCCAATGTGTGAAGAACTGAATAAACCTTTTTGGAATTATCATGATTACTAAAAGTAGTACGTCACTTTTTACGATGAAAAAGGGAGGCAGAGAAGTGGCATGTTCATTGACAGATGATTTATTCCATAATAATCGAGTAAGTATCAAACCATTATTTCAACTAATGAGTTTTCAAAGTAGTTGAAATACTCGTACCTGAGGCACTGCAATGATGAGCATGCAGGCAACTCCACTCAGCAGCAGTGCTGGAGCACACGTCATTTTCCTCCCAACCCGGTCCATCGCAAAGCAGCCAATTAAGTAGGATGGCAGTTCAACAGCACCTGCCAAGAACCAATCACAAAAACACCAATGTCAATTTAGTGTAGGGGTTCTTAATGTTCTCAAACTTTTTGCTTTCAGGGACTATTTCCAGAGTATAATATGTACCATCATATTCATTTACTCAAGGCATGAGATCTCTTTTATTCCTGAACTTTCCACTCATTTAGATGTAACTTTTTAAACACCATGTATCAACTTCACTTCCTAGTTTTAATTTAAAACGGCATTTAGATTACAGTTAACATTATTTATGCTTCTTTTTTTTTCCAACATCAACTCAATGCACAAAATATGGCAACAAAATCAGAAACAAGCTGATATCCACTTACTAGATAGTACATATTCTGCATCATTTTAAAGATTTTGGTCTGGCTCATTTGACGATAAACTTTGATAGAATGAATGAACAGGTAATTTCAATATTAATATCTTGCCTATTATATTTAGCATTCTGTTTAACAATGACACTAATGATCAAATATTAATTCTAGTATATGGAGGACCAAACCTGCAGAAAAAAATAGATAGATAGATAGATAGATAGATAGATAGATAGATAGATAGATAGATAGATAGATAGATAGATAGATAGATAGATAGGTAAATGTAATAATAGAAAAATAAATAAAGGAATAAATGACTTGATAAAACAAATATAATTTATTTTCCTATTGTTATAACACACAACGGGAGGCAGGATGCATGCACTGGAGAAACAGTAACTTTATTAGGAACATAGGTCCTCAAAAGTAATATACATAAAAGGGACACAAACCGTGATTCACAAAACAGATAAGGCAATAATCCAAATGAGATAATCCACAAGGCAGTAGTTCCAACAGAGATAATCCACAAGGCAGTAATTCCAACAAAACAAAATGGAAGCAAACACATGAAACTAGGCTAGGGTACTGGGACTATGAATATGAGCTATGAGCTATGAACTATGAGCTATGAACTATGAGCTAAGGGCGAGACAACGCGAGAAGGTAGCAGGCGTACAGCACATGCTAAGCCGAACTCTAATACTCTAATACATTCATTCAATACTCCACGAGGAAGCGGAAACTGGAAGAGGTTTAAATAACTAAAATAATCAGAAACAAACGAGGTTAAACACAGAACACCTGAAACTCATAATTAAACAATAAACGGAAAACTTATCAATGAATGGGGCGGAGACATGATGTAAACCAGGGAGCAGAAAACCAATGAAAATACCGAGGCAGGGACATGACGTCAAACAAAAACAAAAGCACATGGCAAAGAAAACAAAACGTGAGTTCATGAATGAGGATTCCTCAAAGGTGGTGCGGAGAATGGAATGTGGAAGTGTTCGAGTCAGCCGCTCGCTTAGTGAGCGACTCCGAGAGCGAGGGAAACTCTAACAGAGCCCACCCCCCCCAAAGGCGCTGAAAGTTCTGACCACTCTGGGCCCCTGGGCAGGATCATAACATCTGCCCCCCAGGACCCGAGGCTGGTGATGTCCAGTGTCCCGAGGCCAGAGCAGAGCATGTCGGGTTGTCCCTGGTCGAGAACTTGGTCGAGAACTTGGCTTGGTGCTTGACTTGGAATTTGACTTGATGCTTGACTTGGAGATTGGAGCTGTGCGTGACCTGGTGCTTGACTTGGAGCCTGGACTGGAACCAGGACTAGACTCAGACTTGGCACCCGGATTGGAGACAGACTTGGAGACAGGACAGGGAACTGGACAGGGAACTGAACTGGGTACAGGACTGGAAACTAGGCTAGAAATTGAATCGGAAGCAAAATCAAAAATCTGACTGGGAACAGAACTGGAAACAAAGCTAGAAACAGAACTGGAAAGTGGATTTGAAACGAAACTAGAAACTTGACTCAAAGCTAAATTAGAAACTGGACTGGATCCGAAACTAGAAACTGAACTGTGACATAGACTGGAAACTGGATCGGAAACTGGACTGGAACCTGGATTGGGAACTGGACTTGAAATAAAACTGGAAACTGGACTGGGAACTGAGCTAGGAACAGGATTGGGAACAGAACTGGGGACAGAACTGGGAATAAAGTTAGCTGCATGGCTGAAAACTGGACCAGAAACTGGACTGCAAATGAAACTAGAAGCAAAATTGGAAACCGGACTGGAAATAGGACTGGAAACTAGACTGGAAACTAAACTGAGACCTGGACTGGAAACTGGACGGGAACTTGGACTGGGGAGTGGACTGGACAGGACACTGGCTCTGGGCCTAGACTGAGGCATGGACTGGCACATAACACTGGATATGACTCTGGGCTTGAACTGAGGCATGGGCTGGAACATGACTTTAGGCACGACATTGGGCATGGACTAAAGCATGGGCTGAGGCATGGGCTGAGGCATGGACTTGAACATGAATTTAGGCATGATGTTGGGCATGAACTAAGGCATGGGCTGAAGCATGAACTTGAACTTGGACTGGGACCTGGACTGGAATCTGGACCGGAACTTGGACATGGACATGGACTTGGACCTGGACATGGACTTGGGTTAGGGCAGGAACCTGGACATGGACTTGGACATGGACTAGGACTAGGGCAGGAATCTGGACATGGACTTGGACATGGACTAGGACAGGAACTTGGACCTGGATTTGGACTAGGACATGAATTAGGGCTAAGACATGGGCTGGGACTAAGACATGGGCTAGGACTTGGACATGGACTAGAACTTGGAAAGGAGGTCATCCCATGGACCTCAGACATGGACTTGGCTTCAGAGGAGGTCATCCCGTGGACCTCTGACATGAACTTGGCTTGGGAGGAGGCCATCCCGTGGACCTCAGAGATGGACTTGGCTTGGGAGGAGGTCATCCCGTGGACCTCTGACATGGACTTGGCTTGGGAGGAGGTCATCCCGTGGACCTCTGACATGAACTTGGCTTGGGCGGAGGTCTCCTGGTGAACCTCAAGCAGGAACGTGGCTTGGGCGGAGGTCCCCTCGTGGACCTAGGGCGGGAACAGGACTGGAGCAGAGCACCCCACTTGGGTCTCCGACAGGAACAGAACAGGAATGGAGGTCCCCTCGTGGACCTCCAGAGGCAGCTCCGCTGAGGAGACCTCCTGCTGGGTCTCTGGCTGGAGTTCGGGGCTGGAGGTTGCCACGTTAACCTCCAGGGGCAGCTCTGCTGAGGAGACCTCCTGCTGGGCCTCCTGCTGGAGCTCGGGGCTGGAGGTTGCCACGTTAACCTCCAGAGGGCGCTTCACTGGGGAGACCTCCTGCTGGGCCTCCTGCTGGAGCTTGGGGCTGGCTGGCTGGGTGCATCTCTTGGTCCGGGGCTGAGAGGTGCAGGCTGCCATGTTAGCCCGCTCCCTCTCATAGTACTCCAGGAACGACTGGTTGGGGTCTCCAGGCAGGCGCACAGAGCAAAAAAGGGTGTTTAGGTCGGGGTTAAACTCTGGGTGCCCGTATTCCTGGAGCAGGAGATCCACAAAACCTGAGACAGTGTTCAGCTCCCAATACCCACTGTCCAGGTGAACCTCAGCCCACTAGCGAGCTAAGCCGACCAACCGGGATTGGAGGAACCTCGCCCCATTGCTCTTCGCTGGGTTTTGGACCCTCCAAACTAACAAAAAACCCCTGGGCCTGTAACAAAAAATATTGGGGGTACCACGAGATGCCGTAGGAGGCCATAGGCCATAGGCAGTGGGAGGAGGAAAACAGGCCCGAAAAGAAATAGAATCCAGGGGGGAACAAAAAGTGTGGCGTGGTTAGCCATAAGTTTCCCCGCTGCATCCATGTTTAGTGGAGTATTCTGTTATAACGCACAACGGGAGGCAGGATGCATGCGCTGGGGAAACAGTCACTTTATTAGGAACATAGGTCCTCAAAAGTAATGGAACATAAAAGGGACTCAAACCGTGATTCACAAAACAGATAAGGCAATAATCCAAATGAGATAATCCACAAGGCAGTAGTTCCAACAGATAATCCACAAGGCAGTAATTCCAACAGAGATAATCCACAAGGCAGTAATTCCAACAAAACAAAACCGAATGGAAGCAAACACAAAATGGAAAACCGAATGGAAACTCTAACACCTATTATTACATTTATTTATTTATCTATCTATCTATTTATTTATTTATTTTTAATTCTGCGGGTTTGGTCCTCCATACTAGTAGCTTAAAAACTGAAATGTGAATCTCACTCTTACAGTACATTCAGTTAGCAAATTGAGAAATATACAAATTGTATTCTCTTAAAATAGAATAAATATTGAAATAAAATGTAAATTAAAATGCATATTTTCTCTTATATCAATATCTAAATGAAAATATGTAAATACATACCGTATAATACATATAAATATAAGCAGGCTCCCCTATATGACAACACTAGGAAATTCTTTATTACCAAAATCATCAAATTATTTACTAGCTTATTACTAAAGTGGTCCCAAACCAAAAGCAGTGTAATGTTAATATTATCTCAAACACATACAATGACACACACACACACACACACTCATTACCAGCCACGAAGAGGTTGATGTACTGGTTTCCACCCAGGTTGACAGAGCCCAGGCTGAACACGTAGTAACCCAGTGAGCCGATGAACCAGATCGCACAACATGTGGCGCTGCGTCCAGCCATCTTCCAGCTGCCAAACATGTTCAGGATGTTCAGTTTCTTCTCTGGTTCCTCCAGCCTGCTGTCATCTCGCAGCCTGTCCTTCATAAGTGTGTTCCCACTTTCCTCTATCAGCTCTGACACCTACAACATGGCATAATTCCAACAAGATTTTAAACTCTATTTTTTTTAAGCGAGTACGCACACAAAAAAATGAGAGAAAAACCATTTTGAGACATTATACTGTAGAACAATCCTCTTAACAATTTAAAAATCATTTACAACATTTTCTAATAATTTCCCTAAAAATAATGTAAAAATTGTGTTATAGATAACTTATAGAAAACGAATTGCCCCCTCAAACTTAAAATCTGGTTGTGCCACCTTTTGTGCAGCAATAACTGTAACCGAACGCTTCCGATAACTGGAGAGCAGTCTTTCACTTACTTAATCTAGCCACAGGAGGTCACAAGCCAGTGTACTTTTTGTGCCGGTCCCAAGCCCGGATAAATAGAGAGGGTTGTGTCAGGAAGGGCATCCGAGGTAAAACTTTTGCCAAATTCAATATGTGAATCACTAAAATGACTTCCATACCGGATTGGTCGGGGCCCGGGTTAACAACGACCGCCATCGGTGCCGTTGACCTACAGGGCACTGGTGGAAATTGGGCTACTGTTGGTCGAAGAAGGAGAGGAGGAAGGTGTGTTAGAGGAGGAAGGCGTGTCCGTAGGCAGAGAGAGAAGAGGAAAGGCAGGAGTTTAGGACTGAAAGTAGGGACTTTGAATGTTGGTATGCTGACAGGTAAATGCAGAGAGCTGGTAGATATGATACAGAGGAGGAAAGTTGACATTCTGTGTGTCCAGGAGACCAGGTGGAAAGGGAGCAAGGCTAGAAGCATTGGAGCAGGGTTTAAACTGTTTTATCATGGGGTGGACAGGAAGAGAAATGGAGTAGGAGTGATCCTGAAGGAGGAGTTTGTAAAGAATGTTCTAGAGGTAAAGAGAGTGTCAGATAGGTTGATGAGTCTGAAGCTGGAAATTGAAGGTGTGATGTTGAATGTTGTTAGTGCTTACGCTCCACAAGTAGGTTGTGAGCAAGAGGAGAAAGACAGATTCTGGAGCGAGCTTGAGGAAGTGATGCAGAGTGTTCCCAGATGTGAGAGAGTGGTGATAGGGGCAGACTTTAATGGACATGTTGGTGAAGGGAATAGTGGGGATGAGGAAGTGATGGGCAGGTTTGGTCTTCAGGTAAGGAACCCAGAAGGACAGAGGTTGGTAGACTTTGCTAAAAGTATGGAGGTGGCTGTGGTGAACACGTACTTTCAGAAGAGGCAGGAACACAGGGTGACATAAGAGTGGTGGCAGGAGCACACAGGTGGACTATATCTTATGTAGACACTGTAATCTGATGGAGATTAGCGATTGCAAAGTAGTGGTAGGAGAGAGTGTAGCTAGACAGCATAGGATGGTGGTGTGTAAGATGACTCTGGTGGTGAGGAAGATGAAGAGAGCAAAGGCAGAGCAGAAGACAAAGTGGTGGAAGTGCTGTGTGGTTTTCAGGGAGGAGTTGAGACAGGCTTTAGGTGGTCAGGAGGTGCCTCCAGATGACTGGACTACTACAGCCAAAGTGACCAGGGAGACAGGTAGGAAGGTGCTAGGTGTGTCATCTGGAAGGAGGAAAGAAGACAAGAAGACTTGGTGGTGGAATGAGGAAGTTCAGGAGAGTATCCAGAAGAAGAGGTTAGCTAGGAAGAAGTGGGACAGTGAGAGGACAGAGGAAAGTAGACAGGAATATAGGGAGATGCAGCGTGAGGTTAAGATAGAGGTGGCAAAGGCCAAACAAAAAGCTTATGAAGACATGTATGCAAGGTTAGATAGTAAGGAAGGTGAGAGGGATTTGTATAGAGAGGGATAGAGATGGTAAGGATGTGCAGCAGGTTAGAGTGATTAAAGATAGAGATGGAAATGTGTTGACAGGTGACAGGAGGGTGAGGGAAAGATGGAAGGAGTACTTTGAGGAACTGATGAATGAGGAAAATGACAGAGAGAGAAGAGTAGTAGAGGCAAATATTGTTGAGCAGGAAGTAGAAAGGATTAGCAAAGGTGAAGTTAGGAGAGCTTTGAAGAGGATGCAAAGAGGAAAGGCGGTTGGTCCTGATGACATACCAGTGGAGGTATGGAAGTGTCTAGGAGAGATGGCAGTAGAGTTTTTAACTAGGTTGTTCAACGAGGTCTTAGAGAGTGAGAGGATGCCTGAGGAATGGAGGAGAAGTGTTTTGGAGCCAATTTTTAAGAACAAGGGAGATGTGCAGAGTTGTGGAAACTACAGAGGTATTAAGCTGATGAGCCATACAATGAAGTTGTGAGAAAGAGTAGTGGAAGCAAGGCTAAGGGGAGAAGTGAGCATTCGTGAGCAGCAGTATGGTTTCATGCCAAGAAAGAGCACTACAGATGCAATATTTGCTTTGAGAATGTTGATGGAGAAGTACAGAAAGGGTCAGAAAGAGCTGCATTGTGTCTTTGTAGATTTAAAGAAAGCGTATGACAGGGTGCCAAGAGAGGAGCTGTGGTATTGTATGAGGAGGTCTGGAGTGGCAGAGAAGTATGTTAGAGTGGTGCAGGATATGTATGAGAGCAGTAGGACAATGGTAAGGTGTGCGGTAGGTGTGACAGAGGAGTTCACAGTGAAGGTGGGACTGCATCAAGGATCGGCTCTGAGCCCCTTCTTGTTTGCAGTGGTGATGGACAGGCTGACAGATGAGGTCAGACAGGAATCTCCATGGACTATGATGTTTGCGGATGACATTGTGATCTGTAGTGAGAGCAGGGAGCAGGTGGAGGAAACTCTAGAGAGGTGGAGTTTTGCCCTGGAGAGAAGAGGAATGAAGGTTAGTCGCCGCAAGACAGAATACATGTGTGTGAATGAGAGGGATCCAAGTGAAACAGTGAGGTTACAGGGAAAAGAGATAAAGAAGGTGCAGGATTTTAACTACTTAGGGTCAACAGTCCAGAGCAACGGGGAGTGTGGAAAAGAGGTGAAGAAGCGTGTGCAGGCAGGTTGGAATGGGTGGACAAAAGTGTCAGGTTTGTTGTGTGATAAAAGAGTACCAGCAAGAATGAAAGGAAAGGTGTACAGGACAGTAGTGAGACCAGTGATGTTGTATGGTTTGGAGACAGTTGCACTGAGGAAAAGACAGGAGGAAGAGTTAGAGGTAGCAGAGCTGAAGATGTTGAGGTTCTCTTTGGGAGTGACGAGGATGGATAGGATCAGGAATGAGTACATCAGAGGGACAGCATATGTGAGATGTTTTGGAGACAAAGTTAGAGAGGCCAGGTTGAGATGGTTTGGACATGTTCAGAGGAGGGAGAGTGAATATATCGGTAAAAGGATGCTGAGGTTAGAGCTGCCAGGCAGGAGGCCGAGAGGAAGACCAAAGAGGAGGTTTATGGATGTAGTGAAGGAGGACATGAAGGTAGTCGGTCTGAGAGAAGAGGATGCAGGGGATAGGGCTAGATGGAGGCAGATGATTCGCTGTGGCGACCCCTGAAGGGAACAGCCGAAAGGAAAAGAAAGAAGAAGTCTTTTACTTACTTCTAGGACTAAGACTTACTCCTATGCTTGGATCACTGTCTTGCTGCACAATCCAGTTGCACTTGAGTTTCAACTTACGGACTGAAGACCGGACATTCTCCTTTAGGATTTTCTGGTAGAAAGCAGAATTCATGTTTCCCCAAATTATTGCAAGTTGCTCAGGCCCTGAAGCAGCAAAGCATCCCCACACCATCACACTTCCACCACCATGCTTGACCGTAGGTATGATTTTCTTTTTGTGGAATTCAGTGTTTGGTTTACTCCAGATGTTATGGGACCCCTGTCTTCTAAACAGTTCCAATTTCAACTCATCAGTCCACAACATTCTCCCAAATGGTTTGAAGATCATCAAGGTGTGTTTTGGCAAAATTTAGACGAGCCTTAATGTTCTTCTGGGTTAGCAGTGGTTTTCACCTCGCCACTCTTCCATGGATGCTATTTTTGCCCAGTGTCTTTCTGATAGTGGTGTCACGACCAGTGACCTATTTATGCAAGAGAGGCCTGTAGTTCCTTTGATGTTGTCCTTGTCTCTTTTATGACTTCCTGGATGAGTAGTTGCTGTGATCTTGGAGGAATTTTGGAAGGTCAGCCACTTCTGGGAAGGTTCACTACTGTGCCGAGTTTTTCCATTTGGAGATAACTGTATTTTGTGTTTACTCAGGTTGCCTTTGTTTTATTTTAGGTTTTGTTTTCATTTCTGAAACAATTTAGTATGGTATATACACAAAAACAGAAGAAATCAGGATGGGGCAAATACTTTTTCACAGCACTGTACTGTATTTCAGAATATTCAAAACAAAGAAAATAAATGTTCAATATCTTGAAAATTTAATATTCACGAGTCCCTATTTAAATGTAAGCAAATGTGTGATATTGACCATGGTAACTGCTTTGTACAAAAGGTTAGATTTTCCCCATGCTTAATCTCTTCTATTGAAGCACGTGTTCAGACAACACACCAATGGATTTGATCTAAAATGGATCATAAGGTTTTGCACAAACTTGTGAAGTCCATGTCAGCTCGAGGGCACGCTGTCATTAAAGCAAAAAGGGGATGTACCAAATACTAAGAAACTCTGAAATCAATGTAAATATTTCAAAGGTTCTACTTTTCACTTTACAGTTGTTGTCAGTAATATAATTTGTAATGAAAATTGTTGAATTAAATTGGAAAAGAATGCAAAATAGAATTAAATTAGAAAAGAATGCAAAAAACTAGCATTTTCACTAGTGCTCTCAGACTTTTGGATCCCACTGTGTGTATACTGTATATAAAATTCTCATTTATGATCCTCTGAAAATGTAACGACAGTGCATTATGCCCACATGTTCATTCATACCAAATGCGCTTTCATTCAAACCAAAATACACAAAACGTACGGTTTGCTCGTCTTTCCTTTTGTGTAATTTGTACTTTAATTGTATAATGTGATGCATTTGGTTTCTCCTCCAAAGGCATTTTTGGGGAAAAATAATGTAAATAAGCATTTTATAAATACAAATATCACGTAAATGTCTCTTTAATAAATTGTTTGTTTTACCTTTTGTTACTTATCAGAGAGAACACAAGACCATAAACATGTTTTTACTCGTGGTTATTTGATATTTCAGATAACCTGGATGAGACATGTGATAGATAGTTGCAACGGCTCTGTAAACAAAAAAAGCAGCTGTCAGGCTCAGAGGACACTGAATTCTGCCACCGCTCTAGGGTAAAGTGATAGCGTTGGCTCTACACCAAGACGGTTTCCTCACTGTTATCTTTCTTTTTAGCCTTGAGTGACCCAGTGGATTAGGCAACACACTTATATTCATATTATTTTAATCTTTACATTATATGTGGATCAAAAGGACCTAACTACTAAAATTGGAGCTTGACTTAATTTCTTTAGTGAAACTGATTGTTTTCATTTTGCAAAATATTTTTTGCAATATTTCACAAAAAAACAATATTATGTTGGTTATGTTGAAGTTATTTTAAACTGAGAGATAAACATGGTCAAATAATACCTTAACACTGGGCATGAGGCAGGAATACACCCTGGTATGCCAGTCCATCACACACACACACACACACACACACACACACACACACACACACACACACACACACACACACACACACACACACACACACACACACACACACACACACACACACACACACACACACACACACACACACACACACACACACACACAGAGAGGTTGGTGGACATACCTTTTTTCAAAACACTGACATCACACTGCAAAAAATCTTGCAAGTGAAAATAGCAAGTGAAAATATTTTGAATATAGTCAAACTTATCTAGTATTTCGTATTATACTAGCTGTGGCATCAGGGAGAGGGATTTTGTGTACTTAGATTGTAATACACCAATTATCAATAGTATTTGGGAAATATTTTTATATTTTAAAAGTAATTTCAGAGTGGTATCCTCTGGGTTGATGGAACATCCATTGCTAAATAGTTTAAATAACATGAGCATTCAATCATATAGCATGTTCATACTGTACTATTGCCAATAATACAAAACTGTTCTCTGTAACATTCAAAATATAATATCTGGTAAAAAGTATTACCTTAATTGGCTTTATAACATATTTCCTCATAAAAATTCCATTAGAATTTCCATTATGCATCCGTGTCCGTACCTTCAGTCTGGGCTCCAGTCCATTCCAGCAGGCCATGGTATCCAAGAGCTCCTGGGTTTCCTGGTGCCGTCCTTTGGCCATCAGATAGAATGGCGTCTCAGGGAACTTCCAGCAGTACAGGAGAAAGGGAGAAGTGCTGAGGGTGAGGATGACCTGGTAGAGCCACCAGACTCGGACCAGGTAACCCACCAGGGCTACCACCATGACGCCTATAGCAAATGCTGCGTGCACGTGCATGGACGTCCACGTCCGCACTTTGCTGCCTGTGAACTCCGTAACGTACACAAAAACCACAACTA
Organism: Cranoglanis bouderius; assembly: GCA_023630585.1. Lineage (NCBI taxonomy): Eukaryota > Metazoa > Chordata > Actinopteri > Siluriformes > Cranoglanididae > Cranoglanis > Cranoglanis bouderius. Next base: position 14,660,196 of record CM042560.1, read on the forward strand.
GATAGCCACTTGACACCTGCCAACACAGGGAGATATAAAAGTGGGAAACATGAAGAAGGGGGAAAGGTATCTCTAAGCAGGAAAATGAGGAATGCTTTTCTTATGATGGAACTATTTGCACGAATATTCACTCACGTATACACTTTAGCTCATAATTTCATTGATGAGTTATATCTAGTTTGACTGTGCTTTTGTTTAAACAGAATATCAATGTTTGCAAAAAGAGGATGACTGCACAATGGTAAATAAAACTTCATTTACACCGATCAGCCATAACATGAAAACCACTGACAGGTGAAGTGAATAACATTGATTATCTCATTACAATGTCAAGGGGTGGGATATATTAGGTACCAAGTAAACAGTCAGTTATCAAAGTTGATGTGTTGGAAGCAGGAAAAATGGACAAGTGTAAGGATCTGAGTGACTCTGACAAGAGCCAAATTGTGATGGCTGGATGACTGGACAATCCCACAGAAGAGCTACTGTAGCACAAATTGCTGGAAAAGTTAATGCTGGCTATGATAGAAAGGTGTCAGAACACACAATGCATTGCAGCTTGCTGCGTGTGGGGCTGTATAGTCTGATGAATCATGTTTTCTTCTACATCATGAGGACGACTGGGTACATGTGCATCTCTTACCTGGGGAAGAGATGGCACCAGGATGCACTATGGGAAGAAGGCAAGCCGGTGGACGCAGTGTGATGCTCTGGGCAATGTTCTGCTGGGAAACCTTGGGTCCTGGCATTCATGTAGATGTTACTTTGACACGTACCATCTGCCTAAACATTGTTGCAGACCAAGTACACCCATTCATGACAGCGGTATTCCCTAATGGCAGTGGCCTCTTTCAGCAGGATAATACGCCCTGCCACACTGCAAAGATTGTTCGGGAATGGTTTGAGGAACATGACAAAGAGTTCAAGGTGTTGATCTGGCCTCCAAATTCGCCAGATCTCAATCCGATTGAGCATCTGTGGGATGTGCTGGACAAACAAGTCCGATCCATGGAGACCCCACCTTGCAACTTCCAGGACTTGCTGCTAGGATATGCTGCTAATGCCTTGGTGCCAGATACCACAGCACACTGTCAGAGGACTTGTGGAGTCCATGCATGAGTCAGACCTGTTTTGGAAGCACAAGGGGGACCTACACAATATTAGGCAGGTGGTTTTAATGTTATGGCTGACTGGTGTATACATTGATGTATATGGTACTGCGCAAAAGTTGTAGGCACATGCAAAGTAATGCCGTAGAGCAAAGATGCCTTCAAAATAATGAAATTAAATGTTTCTACATTAAAAAAAAAATACCATAAAGAGCACTAAACAGTAGTAAATTTAAGAAAGTCAATATTTGGTGTGACAAAAAAATAAAAATAAAAATAGTAGTCTCCCGTACAATTTTTGCAGTTTTATAAGGAAATTAGCTGGTAGGTTTTATTGAGCATCTTGCAGAACCAGCCACAGTTCTTCTGGAGACTTTGACTGTGGCACTTGCTTCTTACTTTTGCAGCAAAACCCAGCAGCCTTCATTGTGTTTTTTTGTCTGAAAAGTGGTCTCTGATGTAATATGCTGCTTTCTTTACTGACATACAAATATTTTTCTGTAACATTTAATTTTGTGCTAGAAAACTAATGTCTGGGAATCTAAAATGTTTTTTGTACTGATTTGATAATGTAGAAGTCATAAAATATAAAAATTACAAAGTTTAGTACAAAGTTTGTACTAAAAAAATAGGGTGCCTAAAACTTTTGCACAATACTGTATGTAGTTACAGTATTCGTATAGAACTATCACCAAGCAATGCTCTGCAAAGTCCAGATTGTGGAATTTTATGATCTGTCTCAACGAATCAACCAAATCATAAGACTCAGGTGAAATTGGGATAATAAACCTATTTGCATCTTAGAGCATTTTAGATCACAAAGGATATTCAGTCAGGTGTATCTAAAGTTGTGAGTGGTACTGTATGATTTAATCAATAAATAACTATACTCTCATTACATCTGTGGCCCCCTTTTGTAGTTCAAATAACAATTTCACATGTAGCTAACAGTAAGTAGAATGGCTATAGGTTGATTTTTATCAGAGTGCTTGTGCTTCAGAAACGTAGCTTGAAGACAAACATTCTTCAAGAGAATCAGAGATTCCGGCATTCAGCACGCTCAGCAGCCTGTAGCACAATAGCATGCTTCCGGGTTGTCAATGACTTTGTTTTCTTTCACACGTGGGTTGTTATTGGTTGTTTCCTGATTCCTGATGTGTCCTAATCATTGTAATCAGCTGTTTTTGTTTCCCCCTTTTGATTCATTTGTATATTTAAACCCCTGTGTCTTTGTTCAGCACAATGTATTGAGTTTCTGTGTGTTGCCGCCAGTACTGTACTGAGCCTTTGTTCACTGATTCATGGTTTTTGATCTTGTTTTTGTCATCATGTTTTTGGATTCAGAATAGTTTTGCTCGTTAGTTGATTATCTGACCCATGCCTGTTTTTGGACTTTGATATTGCGTTTTGATTTGGATATGTCTGCCTGCCCTTTTAATAAAGCCTTTAACTGCAATTGCATACGTCTGCACTCTGCATTATCTTACAGAATACTTAGCCGTAAACATGGATGCAGCAGGAAGGTGAGAGGGGAGCCATGCCGGGATCACCATGCTGGCATTTGATTCGGTTCACTTTCCCCAGTGGACCTTCATATATCTCCCAGACCCCTTTGATGGCTCTGAAGGTTTCCTGAGGGGATTTCTGCTGCAGAGCCAGGTCTATTTTGAGAGCCTGTCGAACCCCAAGCCTAAGGAGAAACAGTGGCTCATGTTCCTGCTGTCCCGGCTCTCTAGCTCTGCCCACAAGTGGGCGGAGCTCCAGGTCGCCAGAGGAACTATGGGTCTTGGAGGCATAACGGAATGTGTATGCTTCATGAGAGTGATTTACAATAAGGGGGAATTTAAATTTAATTTAGAACATTTTTTGGCCTGACAGCTGAACCCAGTCGGCCATTTACCATCTACTACGAAAGGGAGGCTGGAGACAAGGAGGAAGCAAAGTCCCCAGCCAAGCTCCAGCCAGAGGCCGACAGGGTGGCCTCTCCTGCAGAGCGCCCTCCAGAGGCCGACAGGACAGCCTCCATCCCTGAAGATTCCAGCCAGAGTCTGACAGGGCAGCCTCTTCAACAGAGATCCCTCCAGAGGTCAAGTGGCAACCTCAGCCCCAGAGCTCCAGCCTGAGACCATCACGGTGGTCTCCCCTGCCAAGCTCCAGACTGACATCAACTTGGCGACCTCATCTCCAGAGCTCCAGCCAGAGACCAACGAGGTGGTCTCCCCGCTGAGCTCCAGCCAGAGGCCAACGTGGTGACCTCATCTCCAGCGCTCCAGCCTGAGACCAACAAGGTGGTCTCCCCTGCCAAACTGCAGCCAGAGGTCAATGTTCGTCAATGTCGTTTGAGACGAAGTGGTCTCTTAAGCCATGTTCCTACCAGAGGTTGATGAGGCGACCTCCCATGTCATGTTCATGCCAGAGGCCAACAAGACAGCCTACCAAGTCCTGTTCATGCCTGAGGCTGATGGAGTGGCCTCCCATGTCATGCTCAAGCCAGAGGTCGACAAGATGACCTACCAAGCTCTGCTCATGCCTGAGGCCGATAAGATGCTCTCTCATGCCATGCTCCTGCCTGAGGCTGACAACAAGGCCTCCCAAGTTCACACCTAAGGCTGACAGCACGGCCTCCCAAGACTTGTTCCTCCCTCATGGCGTCGACAAGCCTGCCCCAGCCTCATGTCTGCTCCTCGGCTCCTCAGGGAACTATCTACTATATGGACAATGCCTGCCTCTGAACTTTGGGGGCTGTGTGGACATTTTGGGGCCAAGACCACCAGGAGGGGAGCAGAGATTCCCCCTCACACTGAGTGCCGGTTCGAGCAACGCGTTCAGCAGCCTGGAGCATGACAGAGCACTTCTGGGTTGTCAATGACTTTTTCTTTCACACGTGTGTTTTGTTTTGGTTTATGTTCTGTCTCTGCCCTTGTCATGTTATTGGTTGTTTCCCCAATGTGTCCTAATCATTGTAATCAGCTGTTTCTGTTTCTGTTTCTTGATTAGTTTGTATATTTAAACCCCCGTGTGTCTTTGTTCGGTGCAAAGTATTGAGTTTCTGTGTGTTGCCACCAGTACCGTACGGAGCCTTTGTTCATTGTTTCATGGTTTTTGTCCTCGTGTTTTTGGATTCTGCCTTTGCCGAGTTTTGCCCTTTAGTTGATTGTCTGTCCCACACCTGTTTTTGGACTTTCAATTTTTGCTTTTCAATTTCAATTGCTTTTCAATTTGGATTTATCTACCTGCCCTTTTAATAAAACCTTTAACTGCAAGTGCATCCGTTTGCATGCCCATTATCTGACAAACATGAACAGAGGGCTACTGCATTGCTCTCCTATTAGCAGATGTCCATTTACTGCACTTATCAATTCATAATACACCATTACATTTCACTTTTCCAGATTGACTTGTCATCTAATTATGTTCTTCTAATTGTATTCTTCTTCTTACAGCTGTGCCAGAGTGGGAATCAAACTTCCATGTCTGCTGTATGCCAGTGGGCAGTGTTAGCTTTTTACCATGACCTGTGGTTTTGCCTTTTTGGCCAATCAACTGCCATCATACCCAAGTTATAATACTTTAAACAATGTGTCTACAGTGTTATAGACATTCGGTTCATACTGATTTGCGAGAATGGTCAAGAGTGTATTTGCTGTCCTGTTTTTCTCTCTAATGAGCTCCCTTGAGTTTTTTAGTTGAGCATCACTACCAGTGTTGTGCACTGGAGTTAAGCAGCATTACATACATTTCTATCAAGGTGGTTTATCCAAAGCATTTTACCTTACCTGGGTCTCTAAATAATAAAAAAAGTTGACCTGCTTGATTGTTCAGATATACAAACAGTTTTTCTTTGTGTTTATGCATCTGTCCAGGAGCAACATAACAAATCCCAAGTCTCCGTCGTGGAAAAGTGCTACCAAGTTTTACTTATTCTACCTATCCTAGTTTTACTACATTTCTTATCATTAGGTTTTCTGGTGAAGCATGGCATGTACTGAGTGCTTACCAGACTCTTCGATGTTGTCCTTTCTGAGATGGGGGTGAAATAGAGGGGCTTTAGGCCGTGTCTATAAAAAGCCTGACAGGAGGACCATGTAAACACAAACAAGCACTCTGCACCAGACCGCCGCATTCCAAACATGTTTTCTCATCCAAATACTGATGTCTTTGTTTAAACAATTATTTTTTTATCAGGTTCTACATACTGTATTTTCCAAGATATTTATTCTAGTAAGAAAAAAAAATTATTCATTATTGCACCTTTAAAGTGTGATTGTTTGTATCTTCGCTTCAAAGGGAAACAGGGTCTCATTATAAGAATCTTACCATGGCGAGCAGAAAGCGCATCACCATGAAAATGTAGTAGTTTCCTGTAAATGCCACAGTGATGCCAAATGCAAACTGACACACACTGGTGGCCATCAGAATGGGACGTCTGCCAACCCTGGAGAAAGACAAAGAAAACAGAGGCTTATGTAATATTATGTTACTATATCCAGCACTTTACTGACTCTGCTGACAAGACATATTTTGAGGCAACTAAAATCAGCTAAAAAAATTTTATACAATTAGTCATTCATTTTCAGTAACAGCTTTATCCTGGACAGTGTCACAGTGGATCTGGAGTCTATCCTGGGAACACTGGTAATGAGGCGGGAATACACCCTGGATGGGACACACTCACACCTCGGGGCAATTTAGAGTAGCCAATTCACCTACTCCCAGAGAACATGGACATGTAAAACTCTGCAATACTACTTGGCAATGCTACCTATTGTATCGCCTTGGTGCAAATCTGTACACAGTACCTGTTTGATAATAATTACCTGAAATACCCCAGATACATATATGCATAGACATATTGGCCCCAGTGGACCACACATGAAATACTATGGCAAATGTATATGCATCATTACACAGTTCACATCTAGCACCAGACCCTTTTTTGGGACCCTTTTTTTTTCTTTTTTTTAACTATTGTGTCGAGCATACCTATCAGCGATGTCTCCAAACAGCAGTGCCCCGATCAAGACTCCCAGCATAAAGGTAGGCTGTGTAAGCTTGGAAAGCCATTCCTTCTCACACACCAGGTCCCATTCTGTGACAATGCTCTGTTCCACCTGGCTATGATCAAACACATAGCCACTGCATGACTCTACAGATTTATTGCCAATAAACTCATACTGAAAGCCTTCAGTGTAGTGACGCAGCATTTTGCGACAGGGTCCAAGTTCCCACTGTTCTCCGTTAACTGTCCGTACCACCACTGGCCCGTTTCCAGGAGCATAAACCGCCCAGATCTCCTCCAGCGAGCTTGCTGAGTGGTTTTTGTACAGGACATCAGTGATGTTCCAAGGAGCATCGCAAAGAAACTTTGGGGTCTCCACCAAGAAAACGGAGGCCAAGTAGTGAATCCCGCATGATGTGGCCTGGAAAACAGCGCCAAAGTAGAGGTAGGCCTGAAACCTAGAGAATGTGGAAGTAATGTCAGTATCTCACTGTGATTAACCTTCAGGAAAAATATAGTTAACTGCTGGACATAAAAATTTACTGCTTTATAATGTTCAAAGACAAGTCCTTCAGACGTGTCAGAGGGACCTGAAAATTGGTATGAAAACTCTACTCCTTATTATTTACATTGGTGCATCAAGGTAAGAAGAAAAGGTTTTAAGGGAAAATTTTGATGACAGCTACGTCTACATTTGTATTCAAGACAGCATATAATGATTATATCACATAATTAGTGCATACAAGCAACAATATAGAACATGTATCTTATTTTTGATTAAAGGCTAAATATAAATGCATTTTTTTAGATACGTTTAGATGTCAATGAAATACCAATATATTGTGAGTCAAGTTTAAGTAACTATAAAATGGTTATTTCAAACAAAAGACAACAGATAGTCAGAGTCCCTCACACAATACACATTCTGAAAATAACTGTAGGACTAATAAGTAATTAGCAGGGAATGTCACCAGATTCATTAACCCAAAAACTAGCAGGGCCAGTCAAATATAGACCATGCAGTGATGGGCAGAGAAGTGCCAAGGTTAGATAAAGCTACAGATGTAGCCTCTAAGATTCCTGATATACCAATGGCAATGATCCCAGAGCAAGGTTCTCCAGCCCTGCTAATTGTGCAACAGCATTTGAAAGACAGCGCTCAAGGCTAGATTGGGCAGCTATAAAGGAAAAAAACTGTTCACATGCAGCCTTAAGTGGCCCAAATATGACTGTTTTGCTCATGTGGAACATTTGTTTCATTCAAGACAATCAAAAGTTCAAATTCAGATATTGAATTTGCCATTCTCTATGCTTCCATATGTGGTACTGATATCACTGACTTACTCACTTTCAATAAGCACATTATCTGATCTGGGGCCTATCCCAGGAAAACTGGGCAGGAGGTGGGCTAGGGCATCATGCTCACACACCTAGGGGCAATAAATCTTAATCAGTCCACCCACTGGCATGGTTTTGGGAGGCAGGAGGAAACCTGAGAATGTCGAGGAAACCCATGTGGATATGGAGAGAACCTGAGCTCAGGATTGAACCATGGACCCTGGAACTGTGAAGCAGCAATGCCACTGGTACTGATAAATATTGATATGACCTCAGTCTGAATAATCAGATTGCAATTCAGGTGACTTTTTTCTTAAATCCAACACAATGATGTCATAACTGTGCATCATATGTATGCCCACTTATCACAGCAGCATTGTACAATAAACAACATAGTAACAGATGCATAACTTAAATTTTTGCACATTAACATCAAGCACCTTCTGAATTGTCATTTTTATTCCTTTGTGCATATGGGTTGGTTTACAAGTATGAACTGTTCATACCAGGTTATAAAGAAAATGTGTACAGAATAACAAAAAAAAATTAACTTTAATTAATTTAGCAGTACACCATAGTGGAACAATTACATTTGCAGTGTGAATGTAACCTATGTGTACCAGTGGCTTTGCTCATGAAATGAACTCATGATATGCCTTTTAGAAATTTTCAAATCCTTAAGTGTTCTTTGGTTGTCTGTCTGAGGGAACTATTAAGGGTTCGATTTGGAACCTTACAACAATGTTTCCTTGTAAATATAAAGTTCCAAGTAGGACTCATTATGGATACTAAGATCCATTAACTATTCAAAAGAACCCATGAACACTTGAAAAATGTGGGATAGCTCAGTAATGCAGCTTCCTCGAACTAACTCCAAAGATTCCAAGACGTTATATACAACAATATACAATATACTCCACAACAGTATTTCCCTATCAGGAATAGCTTAATTATCCAATGAACCACTGAAGAATGCTACACTAAGGGTGCACTAAGTACCAAGACAGATTTTAAATGCCTGATAGGTTATAGGTATTAAGAAGAACATAATTACAAAGAAATTGGAGGTAGTAGAAAAATTAAATTAATTCAAGGGTTCTTTCAGGGTTCATTGGATAATTAAAAGATCTTAGCTTGCTGAAAGGAAAATGCTTGCTGTATGGCTTTATACAGTGGGTATAGAAAAGAATCACCCCCCTTTAAAATAATCACATTTTGTCATTTGCCATTTCCACTTCCATATGTGATACTGATATCACTGACTTACTCACTTTCAGTAGGCACATTATCTTGGTCATGGTGGATCTGGGGCCTATGCCAGAAAAACTGGTTTGCTTCAGTTGCACTACAAAATGCTCCAGGAAAGCTCTTTTCATACTGAGCTAATCAAAATGACCACAGCTGATCACAGTTGAAAGTCAAATGGCTTTGTGTGCCATTGAGAAGGTGATTAGCTACACCTTATCTAGTTTACAAGTCATTTTTAGGAGGGGGGTGATCCTTTTTCCAACTCAGTGATTCTGCTTTTTTTTTTTTTTAAATTTTCTGACATGTTGGTGTTATATCTTTCACTTGGATGTTATAAGTCGCACTGAGTAAATACAGCTGGATAAAACTAAAACTGTATCCGTCTTCATTTCAGGCTGAAAAGCAACAAAATGTGATTATTTTAAAGGGGGGTGATTCTTTTCTATACCCACTGTATAGAACCTTGAAGTTCCCTTAAGTGTTTAAAATTGTACAGTTGCACATGGCAGCTCTAGGATCATAGCTCTAAGTCTACAGGAAGTTTGTGGACACCTGACCATCACACTCATATGTGCTTGTTGAACATCTCATTCAAGATTTGTCTCCCCTTTGTTAGTAACAACCTCCACTCTTCTAGGAAGGTTTTCCACTAGATTTTAGAATGTGGCTATGGGGATTTGTGTTCATTCAGCCACAAGAGCATTAGTGAGGTCAGGCACTGATGTTGGGCGAGGAGTCCTGGGGTGCAGTCAGCGTTCAAGTTCATTCCAAAGGTGTTCAGTGGGGTTGTGATCAGGGCTCTGTGTAGGCCACTTGAGTTCTTCCATACTAACTTTGGCAAACTATGTCTTCATGGACCTCACTTTGTGCATTATCATGCTGGAATACATTTGAGCCCTTTAATTCCAGTGAAAGGAAATCTTAACCCTACATCATACAAAGACTTCCTATACAATATACAAAAAAACAAAACAAAAAAAAAACAACAACACTTTGTTGCAACAATTTGGGGAAGAACAACATATGGGTGTGATGGTCAGGTGTCCAAATATTTGGGCCATATAGTGCACATCCTGGACATAAACACGTCCAAAATGTGGTCAAAAAATTATCAGATGACATTGCTAATAAAAAATATCTTCACATTTGTATATATGTTTTTAGTCTGATTACTTTTTAGCCTATTTGAAGTGTATCACTCCTTACTTCAATTTATGTATTCCATCTGATATGATTAATCGAATTTGGCTGACAATTAGACAGTGTACAGTACAGTACCGTGCAAAAGTTTTAGGCACCCTATTGCTTTTAGTACAAACTTTGTTATAGATTGCTTATTTTATGACTTCTACATTATCAAGTCAGTACAAAAAAAATTTGTACTTTTTAGATTCCCAAACATTAGTTTTCTAGCACAAAATTAAATGTTACAGATAAATGTTTGTATGTCAGTAAAGAAAGCAGCATAAGAGACCAAAAAACACAATGAAGGCTGCTGGGTTTTGCTGCAAAAATAAGAAGCAAGTGCGAAAGTCAAAGTCTCCAGAAGAACTGTAGCTGGTTCTGCAATATGCTCAATAAAACTTACCAGCTCATTTCCTTATAAAATTGCACAAGTTGTACCGGAGATTTTAATTTTAATTTTAATTTTAATTTTTTGTCACACTAAATATTGACTTTGTTTCATTTACTACTCTTTGCTGTATTTTTTTTTTTAATGTAGAAACATTTAATTTCATTATTTTGAAGGCATCTTTGCTCTACGGCATTTCTTTGCATTTTGCACAGGACTGTATACATAAAACAACAACAACAACAACAACAACAACCTTTATACCATTCACTTTGAGCTGATATCTTGATGTCTAGGTGAAACAGTGCATTTGAAACATAATAGTTGAATTTGCTAAAAATGTGTCCGCATCTGATGCAACAGGAATGCCACCTTTTTTTTTTCATGATGGACTCCTTTGAGTGCGCTTGAAACTGCACAATAACACACACACTCACATTCTACCTGTGTATCTTCACAGACAGGAGTTACAACATGGCTGAGAATGTCTATTTACTAACCCAAGGCATGATAACTGTGTGTACAGTTAAAATTACAGTTTCAGTCAAATGTAATAGTTTACGCTCGTGATGAAAACTGCGTCTCCATAACATAACATAACATAACATAACATAACATAACATAACATAACATAACAATAAATAGCACTACGTTAAGAATACGTACATAACCTGTCACTGTCTGTGCGTGTTTATAACATATGTGATTACTGGAAAGACAATCAAAACACCAAACCTACCTGTTGAAGTGGCCGAGTTGGTCGAACAGGTGCTCCACACCGCTTTTCATGTTGAGGTCGTGTGAGGTTCTTGGAGATTGTTGCCCATGCAGTCACTACTTGTAAATGTTGCCTCCCAGAGTCCAGCCCAGCTCAGAGGGGGAGGTTACTGAAGGGAAATTTCCACTCTGATCACTGAGTGAAATGAGAGAGGACAGCACTTAGAGAACACAGTGCCATGCTCGGGTGTAATAATTAATGTAATTATTAACGTCTTCAGTATAATCTAATCCAGTGGTTCCCAACCTTTTTTCCAGGAGACCCCTATTTTAACATTCAACATCCTTAATGAATGTGTGTAACTACACAGTTGCACTTTATATCATGTATCATACAGTTATAGAAGGGATTTACTTATAATTACACTATCCGGTGTCACCCAAATCCGCTATACAAATAAAATTGAATTGAATTGAATTGAATAAACCTGTGTTGTGTTTGCAATTGTTTGATATCCACAATAGTATTTTTGTGAATTTTTTTTTAACAAAAGATCAAAAGGTTAAACAATAATGACAATTTTTCACAGCCTTCTTTGCTCATATTTACCAAGGGTGCCAATATTAGTGGAGGGCACTGTAACTGTTCAAATAAATCCTTATTTGCTTTTTAGCGCATACATTTTTCTCTTCTCCCTGCCGCTTTGCCATATTTGTTTGTTTGACTAGTTACTCTGTTGTCTTGAGCGTTGCACTGTACAATTAGAGCAAGCAATGTGAATTTTGCGGCCTTTTTTAATTTTCTTAAAGCTGCGTCCGTCCTTTCCTACTCTCGCGATACACAGCTAAAATAATTCTCCATGTTAAGGAAATGGCTTCTCTTTTCATATTTCTTACACACCATTGAATATGTATTTTGAATACATATTCAAAATGGATTTATTTATCGTGCTGTTTTACATTTAGAAAATCATTATTTCTTCCTCTTGTAACCCTCAAACTAGAGTGAGCTTGGCGACCCCTCGTAAATCATTAGTGACCCCTAGTGGGGCTCACGACCCCAGGTTGGGAACCACTGATCTAAGAGTAATGCGATTAGGGAAGAGCGGGAAACGTTGTCACTTTTTCTTGCTTGAGGGGGTGCTGAGGGTTTCAGGATTCCTTCAGGATTGTGACCCCACGTGGTGTTGCTTAATTTACAAAAGGGGTCACTCTCAAAGAGATACTCTCTATCTCCTGTTTTGTTTCATTCATTTATTTGACAAATTAATATTAGAAATATTGAAGGCAGATTTTTTTTCCCGAACATTTTGAAATGTTACTAGGACACTGGGACACCATAAACAAAATACTGTACTGACCACCTGCATTTTTGCTGCTAATTAGTATGTCATGTTTACATTTACAGCATCTATTATTATATTGTAATATCTCTTTGCACTTTATTCCACATTAGAATTGTGTACCGGTCGGCATTGCGCTGTCCTTTAAAGTGCCTAGTGTCCTGTTTTTAGTAATTGTTGTACTGTCTTGTGCTGATTGCATACGTTTACACACATGCACTTCATGTAGTCCTGTGTAGGTCTGTGTAGTCTTATTTAGTTCTGTATCATCTCAAGTAGTTCTGTGTTATTTTATGTAGCACCATGGTCCTGGAGGAATGTTGTTTTATTATTAGTTTTTGAGTTGACAAAACCAAGCCAATCCAATCTGGCTTTATTGGTACCATGATGCTGCTTATCAGCTTTCTCTGTCAACTCAGGCTTTGATCCTTAAGCTATGATTAGTCCACAAGCACATAAAAGTGTGACATCGGCACTGAAGAACCAATTGCATTCAACATGGAAACAAAGCAGCATACTTCTGGCTGAAGCGCAAGAAATTATTATGCGGAAATATGAGGAATTTAAGCTTACACTAACCGCAAAAAGCAACACTGTTGTGGCTGCCAAAATTCGGGAAAATTGCTGGTGGAACATTGCTGATTGTGTAAGTACCTAAATTTACTTTTATAGGCTCACAATGAGAATATATTTTTTAAATTAAATATAAAAAATAAATATCAACTTGTGAAAATATATTGGACAGGAATAATGACAGCACATGCAAATATGTACCACTCGCAAAGAACCACAAAGCAATACATATAGTTTGTGGTACAGTAAGAGCGTGGCATTGGCTTGTCAGATTTTTATTGTGTGACTCAAGAAGTTGACAAAGATATGAGATTCCATCCGCAGAAAATCGATATCTTTCATGCAAGTAAGTATCAGGGAAAACCACGGGATTTTGTATCACCTAAGAACCTATGTTCACAGGATTACGAAGAAATGGTGAAGCCATTGCAAAAGACACTAAGTTGAATTAGTTGCGTCACACATGTCACTTTGCCCACAACTCAAAGTTGGGTTTGAGTTTTCTTACCCAGAACATAACCTGCCCCTAAGCAGGTTAGCCGTGGAACGTAAGTTACTGTGGTGATGAACACTTTCATGGTACCTAAAACCCTGGGTTGGCACAAACTAAACTGAAACCTACCTGGCTAGCCACCTAAACCGGCTTCATGGTACAGGCCCCAGCTGTATATGGTTGAAATGACAATAAAGCCACTTGACTTGACTTTGGATACACATTCAGACAAGCTACATTTAAATGAACAGGCTACATCCGGCTAGCATATTTCAGCAATAAAAATGGAAAATTTCCCCATCCATCTATCTCTGATATACAAACTAGCGTTGTGTCTTAAATCTAGATACTATACATACTTTACATACATACTATAGATACTAGATACATACTTTTGAATGTGAAGTCAGAGTGTTTGATTTGAGACACAGCTCATGACAACAATCACAATGATGGCGGAACGTTTTAAAGAGAGACAAAGATCGTCAGTGTGTTTAACATTGCTGTGCATTTACAGTTCGACTTGGAAACCTGTTGGACAGGGATGTTTTGGCTCTGACCTCTGAATTCAGTACCAATTCAGTACACAATGTACACAGTATACAATGATGACAGTTTTCATTTAAAATTCTAAACCAAATACAGCTTAACCAAAGAACCAATGGGACCAATGGGGCATGTGTGAATCCAATGCAAAGGTATACATTCTGTGGGGTGCATGAGTGAGGGGTGAGATGGAAAATACCAAAATTAGCAAATATTTAAATCACTTAATCAGACCTGCCAACATTTACATATTTTGTGTAGGAGCTCTGCATTTTAGCATCAAAGTCAATGATACCGAGTTAATACACTCAATAATCACTCAATAATACACCAAAAGAGCAGGCTTATTTTAGCATAATAAAAATGAAAGTTGCATCTGGAATGACTGACAATCCCACCCAACCTCAAATCTCAATAATATTTCATCAGTATTTTGCCCAATGCTCTCGTGTCCACTGATTTTTTCCTGCTTGAAAGTTGCTAGTGTGGTGAAAGGTGGTGTATAGGGGTCCAAAAATTACATAGGTAGCTTATATACATAAAAAAATAAGCAATTTGGCCAGGGATGCCCAATCTTTTGTGTAGGTCTGTTGGAAAAAATGAGTAGTTGCCAGTTAGGATTTAAATGGTATAACTTTCCTTTGTAATTTCTTTATTAATATCAGAACATTGGCTGACAAAACATTTATAAAAAGTTTATCAATACAATCAGCATTATTAATCATATGAGCAATCACACCTAGCTTGATCAAATCATTGACTAGCTGTATTAGCGGTGGGATGTTTAAGGCTGTATTCATGAAATTCCTTTGATATGCACAGTAATTTTTGCCATTTTCCATCAAGCACAGGACAGAGAAATGAAAGCTCTATTTATAGACTGAGAAGTTTCATTTCATTAAAAAAAAATCTCACTGAGAATGAAGACTTAAAGTGGCTAACCATAAGGCACAAAACACAATGATTTATTTTCATGAAGATTCCCAAACATTAGTTTTCTAGCACAAAATTAAATGTAACAGAAAAATGTTTGTATGTCATTAAAGAAAGCAGCTTATTACATAAGATACCACTTTTCAGACAAAAAACACAATGAAGGCTGCTGGGTTTTGCTGCAAAAATAAGAAGCAAGTGCAAAAGTCAAAGTCTCCAGAAGAACTGTGGCTGGTTCTGCAAGATGCTCAGTAAAACTTACCAGCTCATTTCCTTATAAAACTGCACAAATTGTACCGGAGACTACTACTTTAATTTTAATTTAATTTTTTTTTTGTCACACCAAATATTGATTTTCATTTACTTCAAATATTAAATTAAATGTTCATATTCCTATTTCATGAATTTAACATCGACCTACAATTTTTTAACTACTTACTTCGGCAGTGGTAGCTCAGTGGTTAAGACGGCCTACTGATCAAAAGGTCATGAGTTCAAACCCCAGCACTGCCAAATTGCCACTATGGGCCCTTGAGCAAGGCCCTTAACCCTCAACTGATCAGTTGTATAAATGACATAAAATGTAAGTTGCCCTGGATAAGGGCATCTGCCGTAAATGTACTTTTTATTGATCTTACATATTTCACTTAAGTGGAAATTCTGCCCTTAATTTAAATATATTGATCTATGCATCATTTTTTTTCAGTGTTGTCTTGAAAGTGCAGATGATTCTGCTAATCAATAAATTCATTTACAGACCCCCAGGGCCATACTCTGAATTCCAGAAATTGCAGATTTCATATCTAACCTGGTTGTTTCTTTAGACAAATCATTAAATGTTGGAGACTTAAATATTCATTTTGATAATCCAGAAGACCCTCTGAGAACAGTGGTTGTGTCCATTCTAGATTCAGTAGGGGTCAGTCAGAATGTAATAGGACCCACTCATAATGGTGGTATGGTAACCATAATGGTTAGTAATAGTAACATTCAGATTAAATATAGAAAATATAGTCACATTTCCACAGTCCGTAATGAATTTCCTGGTTACACAAATGCACTTTTTGACCATGTAGTACACAGCTATAGAAGGGATTTATTTATAATTGCACTATCCAGTGTCACTGCTGAAAATTCCACTTCTGTCACTTGAATAATTTCTTTGCTGATTTCTGCAAGCTTGCATTCAAAATGCTTATGTATACTTCTTCATGATGCCATCAGTGCACACTAGCTCACCAACACCACTGTAGGAAAAACAGTCCCAGCCTCCTCCGTGCTTTATAAAATCTCCTGCACCCTTAGTGCAGTTTGGTTGGATTTCTTCTCCTGGCTTTCTCCACACAAACTCTCTACCATCAGCTCCAAGCTAGTTCACTTTGCATTAATCTGAAAATGAGACACTTCTCTTGAAGCTGCTGTGTTTCTGTGCATGTTTCTTTCTCATTCTTGATGCTGATGAATGGTTTCCACTGCATTACTCTCCCTCTGTACCCATGCTCATTGATCCTGTTTTGAATAGTCTGTGCAAGTTATAGCTGCTAATTCTGACTGATATCACAAGCAAAACTTGCTGCTGTTTTTCTTGATTTTACTCACAGTTATGCCTGTATGCTTTCATTTCCAAGTCTTTTAACTTTTAACCTTTTTAATGATATATTTAGCTGTGGAGGAGGGAACATTTAGTTTTTTCCTGAGCTAGCAATAGTGTGGCCATCATTGTGCAAACAGACTATGTCCTTTTCTCAAAACTTACTTCCCTTTTCTTAGTAAGTTTTGCAATTACTTTTAATCAGCTGGTCCCAAGGTTATTTATAGTGGATGTATGTAGTCAATTACCATCACTTTCGTGCAAGTTCCCCCTAGCAGAGTAACCACATGGAGTAGTTCATCACATTAACTATGGATTAACTGTGACAACTAAAATAGGCTTAATGTGTCCAAATACTTTTTGGGCCCACTGTATGTGTTTTTTCCATACGAACAACACCATTAATTCAGCGAAAAGAATTTCACTGTACTGTAATGTATATGTGACAAATAAAGACTCCTTCTTCTAATAATAATGTGGAAAAACTTGGGTCATGGGTGTAAACCTCAGGCTTCTACATGATATGATATGATGCGATTTTAACTCATAAGGCAACAATTTGATGTTTGACTGTGCCACTGAAATCTGCTATGATACTAAACAATGTGATATGATTTAGTAGCCTCTGATTGATACGTGACCAACTTTGTTAAGAATCTCCAGTAGGCCTATCTTTAATTGTTGATGATGTAGCTGAGGACTGTTTTAAGTGCCTGAGTTCAAAGCAGCTTTTGGAATAAGGGAAATGCTGACAAATGGAAGCCTGAGGTAAGAAATAGTGAGCCTCATGAAAAAGAAGCTTAAGCTGGGTACCCCACCCGACATAAGCAACACTCCCAGAAGGCTCTGCTCATATTAAATACTCATGTTCCAGGGCCCCTTTCCAAGTCCTATATCATGGCATTCCTGCTGATGACTCTAAAAAGAAACTGTGCTGCAACTTGAACCTCTAGAGAGGAAAGCAAAGCTTTATTGTTTATTATTTTTCTACCTTTCTATTTCTTTTTTTTTTCTTTCTTTTCACTACATGCTCATATAATGCACCCATGCATATGAAACTTTAATCTCTGTATCCAGCTGCCAGGTTCCCACTCATCAAGGTTTTCTGATAGGGCTGATCAGAGTACACCATGTGTTTGTGCAAACATGAGAACAGAAAAAAAAATGTTATGGTTCACAAGTATAGCAACAAGAACATTACAAACACAACAGCATAACGTAAAAGACTGGACAGTGTGGACATAACATTAGAAACAATGCAAGACAATACACAACCAAATACACGATTGCAATACTGGATATAAAGCAGTACACACAGTGTAAAAAGAAAGAACGACATTACAGCAAGCTACAATTATTTTAAACTGTATTGGTGAAAAAGGAGGTAGAGATAGATATCTCTATTGCATAATTTATTATACAATTAATGCAGTAAAATGTGATTGTGATTACAAATGAATTTTCTAGTGACCATTCAGACCACCATCTTTACTTCTTGTGAAGCTGTAGTAAAGAGCATTCTTGATGAGGTTAATATGTAATGTGAGCTAGTGATATTTGTTTCCACAGACATCACAAGTGCAATCTTGCAATGCAAATGAAATGAGGGTTCATACCATTCACACAATGTTCAAACAGAAATGTATTTCTGGCCAGTGTCTACAGCTGTGGCCAAAAGTTTTGAGAATGACACAAATATTAATTTTCACAAAGTCTACTGCTTCAGTGTTTTTAGACCTTTTTGTCAGATGTTACTAACTGTTACTGAAGTATAATCACAAGCATTTCATAAGTGTCAATGGCTTTTATTGACAATTACATGAAGTTTATGCAAAGAGTCAATATTTGCAGTGTGGACCCTTCTTTTTCAAGACCTCTGCAATTTGTCCTGGCATGCTGTCAATCAACTTCTGGGCCACATCCTGACTGATGGCAGCCCATTCTTGCATAATCAATGCTTGGAGTTTGTCAGAGTTTGTGGGTTTTTGTTTGTCCACCCGCCTCTTAAGGATTGACCACAAATTCTCAATGGGATTAAGGTCTGGGGAGTTTCCTGGCCATGGACCCAAAATGTCGGATGTTTTGTTCCCCGAGCCACTTTGTTATCACTTTTGCCTTGTGGCAAGGTGCCCCATCATGTTGGAAAATCATTGTTCGTCACCAAACTGTTCTTGGATGGTTGGGAGAAGTTGCTCTCTGAGGATGTTTTTGTACCATTCTTTATTCATGGCTGTGTTCTTAGGCAAAATTGTGAGTGAGCCCACTCCCTTGGCTGAGAAGCAACCCCACACATGAGTGGTCTCAGGATGCTTTACTGTTGGCATGACACAGGACTGATGGTAGCACCCACCTTTTCTTCTCCGGACAAGCTTTTTTCCAGATGCCCCAAACAATCGGAAAGGGGATTCATCAGAGAAAATGACATTACACCAGTCCTCAGCAGTCCAATCCCTGTACTTTTTGCAGAATAGCAGTCTGTCCCCGATGTTTTTCCTGAAGAGAAGTGGCTTCTTTGCTGCCCTTCTTGACACCAGGCCATCCTCCAAAAGTCTTTGCCTTACTGTGCGTGCAGACGCACTCACACCTGCCTGCTGCCATTCCTGAGCAAGCTCTGCACTGGTGGTGCCCCGATCCCGCAGCTGAATCAACTTTAGGAGACGGTCCTGGTGCTTGCTGGACTTTCTTGGGCGCCCTGAAGCCTTCTTCACAACAGTTGAACCTCTCTCCTTGAAGATCTTGATGATCCGATAAATGGTTGATTTAGGTGCAATCTTACTAGCAGCAATATCCTTGCCTGTGAATCCCTTTTTGTGCAACGCAATGATGGCTGCACATGTTTCCTTGCAGGTAACCATAGTTAACAGAGGAAGAACAATAATTTCAAGCACCACCCTCCTTTTAAAGCTTCCAGTCTGTTATTCTAACTCAATCAGCATGACAGAGTGATCTCCAGCCTTGTCCTCGTTAACACTCTCACCTGTGTTAACGAGAGAATCACTGACATGATGTCAGCTGGTCCTTTTGTGGAAGGGCTGAAATGCAGTGGACATGTTTTTTTGGGATTAAGTTCATTTTCATTGCAAAGAGGGACTTTGAAATTAATTGCAATTCATCTGATCACTCTTCATAACATTCTGGAGTACAGGTGCATCTCAATAAATTAGAATGTCGTGGAAAAGTTCATTTATTTCAGCAATTCAACTCAAATTGTGAAACTCGTGTATTAAATAAATCCAATGCACACAGACTGAAGTAGTTTAAGTCTTTGGTTCTTTTAATTGTGATGATTTTGGCTCACATTTAACAAAAACCCACCAATTCACTATCTCAACAAATTAGAATACTTCATAAGACCAATAAAATAAAATAAAAACATTTTTAGTGAATTGTTGACCTTCTGGAAAGTATGTTCATTTACTGTACATGTACTCAATACTTGGTAGGGGCTCCTTTTGCTTTACTTACTGCCTCAATTCGGCATGGCATGGAGGTGATCAGTTTGTGGCACTGCTGAGGTGGTATGGAAGCCCAGGTTTCTTTGACCGTGGAAATGCTCATCTGCATTTTTTGTTCTCTTGTTTCTCATTTTCCACTTGACAATACCCCATAGATTCTCTATGGGGTTCAGGTCTGGTGAGTTTGCTGGCCTGTCAAGCACACCAACACCAAGGTCATTTAACCAACTTTTGGTGCTTTTGGGAGTGTGGGCAGGTGCCAACTCCTGCTGGAAAATGAAATCAGCATCTTCAAAAAGCTGGTCAGCAGAAGGAAGCATGAAGTGCTCCAAAATTTCTTGGTAAACGGGTGCAGTGACTTTGGTTTTCAAAAAACACAATGGACCAACACCAGCAGATGACATTGCACCCCAAATCATCACAGACTGTGGAAACTTAATACTGGACTTCAAGCAACTTGGGCTTTGAGCTTCTCCACCCTTCCTCTAGACTCTAGGACCTTGGTTTCCAAATGAAATACAAAACTTGCTCTCATCTGAAAAGAGGACTTTGGACCACTGGGCAACAGTCCAGTTCTTCTTCTCCTTAGCCCAGGTAAGATGCCTCTGACATTGTCTGTGGTTCAGGAGTGGCTTAACAAGAGGAATACGACAACTGTAGCCAAATTCCTTGACACGTCTGTGTGTGGTGGCTCTTGATGCCTTGACCCCTTGATGCCTTGACCCTCAGTCCATTCCTTGTGAAGTTCACTCAAATTCTTCAATCGATTTTGCTTGACAATCCTCATAAGGCTGCGGTTCTCTCAGTTGGCTGTGCATCTTTTTCTTCCACACTTTTTCCTTTCACTCAACTTTCTGTTAACATGCTTGGATACAGCACTCTGTGAACAGCCAGGTTCTTTGGCAATGAATGTTTTTGGCTTACCTAGTGAACCAAACTGAGAGACCATTTTGAAGGCTCAGGAAACCTTTGCAGGTGTTTTGAGTTGATTAGCTGATTGGCATGTCACCATATTCTAATTTGTTGAGATAGTGAATTGGTGGGTTTTTGTTAAATGTGAGCCAAAATCATCACAATTAAAAGAACCAAAGACTTAAACTACTTCAGTCTGTGTGCATTGAATTTATTTAATACACGAGTTTCACAATTTGAGTTGAATTACTGAAATAAATGAACTTTGCCATGACATTCTAATTTATTGAGATGCACCTGTATATGCAAATTGCCATCATAAAAACTGAGGCAGCAGACTTTGTAAAAATTAATATTTGTGTCATTCTCAAAACTTTTGGCTACGGCTGTACATGCCGACTGATAATCATATCTATTTCTGTTCTGGGTTGAACTGTATGGAAAATGTATATTATGATAACTGTGCAATCCAAAATCACATTTTTTGGTACTATCCCCATTTCCGTAAAAGTTGGGATTTTTTCTAAAATGCAGTAAAGACATTTGTCAAGTCTCTTGAAAATTTAATTAACTGCCAAAAGTACAAAGAAAAGATATTCAATGTTTCCACTGACCAACTTATTTGTATTTTGTAAATATAAACAAATTTAGAATTTGATGCCTTCAACACACTCAAAAAAGATGGGACAGAGTACAAAATACAATGTTTACCACTGTGTTACATCACCCTTCCTTTTAATTATATGTTTTAATCATTTGGGAACTGAGGATACTAATTGTTGCAGTTTTGCTAGTGGAATTTTTGCCCATTCTTGCTTGATACAAGACTTCAGCTGCTCAGTCCTTTGTCGCCATTGTCTGATTCTCCTCTTCATGATAGGAGACAGATCTGGACTGCTGGCAGGCCAGTCAAGCACGTGCACTCTGTGTCTACGAAGCCATGCTGTTGTAGCACATGCAGAAGGAGGTCTGGCATTGTCCTGCTGAAATAACCGTGGACTTCCTGGGCAGCATGTCTCTCTAAAATCCCAATATACACCTCCGTGTCAATGGTACCTTCACACATATGCAAGTCACCCATGCCGTAGGCACTGATGCACCCCCATACCATCACAGATGCTGGCTTTTGCACCTTTCGCTTATAACAGTCTGGTTGGTCTTTTTCATTTTTGGCACGGAGAACTTGACGTCCGTTTTTCCCGAAAACAAGTTGAAACATGGACTCATCTGACCACAGCACACGTTTCCACTGCCTTTCAGTCCATCTGAAATGAGCTCGGACCCAATGGTGTTTCTGCATAGAGTTGATGTGTGGCTTCCTCATTACATAATAGTTTCAGGTTGTATTTCTGGATGCAGCGGCAGACTGTGTTAAGTGACAATGGTTTTCCAAAGTACTCCCGAGCCCATGTGGTTATATTTATCACAGTAGCATGACGATTTCTCAGGCAATACCACCTGAGGGCTCGAAGGTCACGCACATTCAACTTTCCAGCCTTGCCCTTTATGCAATGAGATTTCTCCGGATTCCCTGAATCTTTTCACAATATTATGCACTGTAGATGGTGAAAGACCTAAATTCTTTGCAATCTTGCTTGGAGCAATGTTCTTTTTGAACTGACTGACAATTCTCCCACGAAGTTTGGCACAAAGTGGTGAGCCACGACCCATCCTTGCTTGCAAAGACTGAGCTTTTGGTGGATGCTCCTTTTATGCCCAATCCTGATACCTTCCCCTGTTACCTGATCCTCCAAAATGGTGTTACTTGAATATTCTATAAACGTCTTATTTTGCCTCTGTCCCAACTTTTCTTTGAATGCGTTGAAGGCATTACATTTTAAATGTGTTTATATTTACAAAATACAATTACGTTGGTCAGTGAAAACATTGAATATATTTTCTTTGTACTTTTGTCAGTTAAATAAAGTTTCAAGAGAATCACAGATTTTAGTTTTTATTTCATTTCAGAAAAAAATCCCAACTTTTATGGAACATATATGTATTAAGTTAGTACATACAATGGTATCTGTTTAAAAATTATGATGTATAATTCTACTGTGGCAATTCAAGTGTTAAAGCATTGAAATATTTTAGATTTTTACCTGGTGAAAAGTTATAGCACAGTTTAAGCAAAAGTATATCAGCATAGCATAATGTAAACTGTGTACTGCAGAGACATGTTCTCAGGTCATGTGACATCTGAACTGCTATCATTGGGTTGGACTGTTGCCCTCCACTTCAGTGCTCTCTTCTTTTTACTGATAGACTGGATGGACTCAGTGTGAATAGTAGCGAGTAATTCTCCTCATTCTCCAGCACTATCTGCACTACTATCGGATTCAAATTTGTGATCTACTGATGTTATGGTGAACCCTTTTCTCTTGTGCCACCTGGGGGCCAGATTCATATTAGATATCTAGATAAACATTGGTGCAACACTTGGGACTAAGAGGAGGATCCAGAATCCACAATACCCAGTCCAAAATGGTCAAAACACAGAAGTCAGAACACAGTCCACATAGCAAATCCAATGACTAAACAGTAAAGTAGAAACATGGCTACGCAGACACGGAAATAAGGCGCATGAAATGAGGCAAGACTTTGTTTTGTATATGTGTATGTCAGTCTACTCTGATAACAGGAAGGGATGGGATAGTGTTACAACTCAGGGAGGGGGAGCTCTGCTGGCAAGGAGAAGACATGACCTGAGCTGATGTTACAACTGATTATCACAATAGATGTGCTAAGGATTATGGCACAAATTAAGTAAGGCATAAAACACTCTGAGATGTGCTGTTATTATAAAATAATCAACTTCTGAGTGACTCCTGCTTCACATCATCAGGCCACATCACACCAACCCATTGTTGATTATTTTCCAGAAGGGCCCTGAAGTGTTTTATTCCTCTTATGCCACAGCAATATGACTAATATGAATAAATGACTGTTACAAAGACTCCTTTCCATAAAGTCTAGAAATAATAAAATAAAAAAATCTAAATTATATGTCAATAGAATAAGAGTATTTCAAACAAAAAATGTCTAGAACATTGTTACAGAACTGGAAGGAGGGAAGCAGGATGTAATCGCAGGGGAAAGTGGCAGTTTATTAGGAACAGTCAAAATAAATATAACCTTCAAAAGTAATGGTACAGTCTAACAAAAAAAAAAAAAAATCCCACAAATAAACAAGGCAATATTCCCAAAAAAACAACAGGGCAGTTATTCCAAAAAGGCTAGGCAATAATCCCAACACTCAAAGGGCAAAAATCCAGGAAGTCACGAGACAATAATCCTAAATCGAGGAAAAGCGAGGAAAACAAAGACATGGAGGAATATTCCAAGAAGTCACGAGGCATGAATCCAAAAACCAGGGAACGCCTGGTAAACAAAAACATAGGAAGATCTACGATTCTTTATCTTTGCTTCGTCGCTACTTTTCATTCTCATCATTAACAGCACTACTTTTAGATACATTTAGATATCCAGAATCACTTTCAGTTACATTTAATTACATTTCGTTAATACTCCGAGACGAAGCAGACACAGACAGGGGCTTAAGTAACACGGGTAATAAAGTGCAAACAAGATAAAACACACAACACCTGGAAACAATAATCAGACAACAAAAGGAGAACCAATGACAGAACATCGGAGGAAACATGACGTGAAACAAAACCAACGGACCAATAAGGAAGCGGGGGCAGAGACATGACGTAAACCAAAAACAAAAGAGCACATGGCAACGTAAACAAAACCAGAGTTCATGAATCAGTCTGGAGATTTTTATGAATGGCGCTGGAATGCGCTCAGTGGAATGCGGAACTGCGCTACTCTGCTAGCATCTGTTAGCGGTGCAGCGTGAGAGGGAGATTCTAACAAACATAAGTTTAATCTAATATTTGGTTTATCTAATCTTATTATTATTAATTATTACTTAATTTATTTAATTATTTAATTAATATATTACTTATTACTAAATAAGTTTGACTATATTAGAGATATTTTTATTAGCTAAGATGTCATTTTTTGCAATGTCTAGTTGGTCTGAAACTGAAACTAAATCCTAGGAAGAGTTAATGCAGAAAGTGGAGTATTTGCAGGTAGTAGATCAAGTAGTAGATTATGGCAACTGAGTAAAAGTGTGGGAAAATCAATTGAACAGTAATAGCGGACATGATGCAACTACTGGAGCACAGGCCAAAGAGTCATTTTCATTGAGTCAGTTTCAAAATGGCAGCATTGAGTGTCTGACAGGGGGCAGTATTGTGTTATGTATGAAACTATTAACACACGGTTCAAAAGTATTCCCAACATGTTCAATCTGTAAAGCCTGAAACTGTAAAAGGTGTACGAGAGAGGCAGGACACGAGGTTTGGTATATTTATTACAGGGAATCCATAGCGAAGGCAAAATGCAGACTGCAAAATCCTAGGTGAAGATACACTCCAGAGTAACTAGTCACTGGAAAGCAACATAAGGAACAAGCTACAGCTAAGGAAATGTATGAGGTACAGTACACTTACACATAGGGAAACCTAAGGAGTATACATCAACAGACTAACAATGGGTAACAAGAAACAGGTGTGACTAATTAACTGCCATGGCAACAGGCACAGGAAACAATAACCATATAGGGAAGGTCTGAATCTGGCCTGAGGTGACAAGTTTGATCTAGATTGATCTGGTGGATAATTCCACAATTAGAGTGCCACTGTATCTCCTAAACCTTTTTTAATCATTACTATTTTAATCATTTTTCAACCCTGAACCTTAGAAAATATGCTTGATTTTGGGTCTGGTTGTAATTCTGAACTATTATCACATCACACAATAAATGATTTTTTTTTTTACTTGGAGTCTCTCAGTGTTAAATCTGGATTTATCATTTTGGTTAAAATAGAAACATAAAATAAGATAAAATAACTGCATAACAAGCCATGCAAGCTTCCTTTGGGAACTAGTTGTGTATAAAGCTATTCTTCATTTTTTTTTTTTTTTAATGTCTTAGTTTATCTCATCTCTATTCATTTGTTGATTCAAAATCAACAGCTATAGACACTTTTGCTTTGACGTACCTAAAGTTCACTGCTTTCTCTAAACAACTTGGCTGTACTTATTACAGTGCACCATTGACATTAATTTATAAACACACTTCTGTGAATTCTATAATTAAAATAATACATGTGAGCTTGTAGTGAGGTACCAGATATATATAGCATATATATGGCTAATTCTTTGGGAAAACAGAAAAAAACCCTGAAATGACTTTTTACTGTATTACTCCAGTGTTAGTGAGAAAGATAAGACTACTTGAGATCAGTGTTGGGAAGCCTTTCTTTCATGTCTCTCTCATTTAAAGACTCATTTATTGTTAGAATGTAATGGTTATAATCTTGAATTTGTGTTATATATTGAAAGAAAATACGTAGACATTGAGTTTTGAGTATGTCCACTACAAACTGTATGTGTTGAGAGATTTTGATTCACGTCTTCTAATTAATTAATTAATTAATTAATTAATTGGAAATGAGGGCTTTCCTCCTATTTACTTGTTTTCAAAGTTATGTTGTTTTTTTTTGTTTGTTTTTAGCACCATTTGGTTTTTGAAAACTGGCTGATTGGAGATGAAGGTAGATGAAGGAAATTTCTGCTGTCATCTGGTCTAAATCTGATTGTGCCAACACTGCAGAGGCGACTGATACAGAACACAGAACAGATGACTGCTGACTGAGAGAGGGGGAGGTACCAAAAGTTGAGAGAGAGAGAGAGAGAGAGAGAGAGAGAGAGAGAGAGAGAGAGAGAGAGAGAGAGAGCGAGAGAGAGAGAGAGAGAGAGAGAGGGAGTTCCTGAAAATCTGAATGCGATCTACACACACACACACACACACACACACACACACACACACACACACACTCAGACCAACACACACACACACACACACACACACACACGCTCACTCCCGCCCGCCAGCATGGACGTAGATGTTTACACATGGTGCACTTTGTAACCAGAGAGCTTTGGAGCTGTACTTCAGAACAGGCAGTAAAGAAAATGGGATGAAGAAGCAGGACGAAGATTAACCAGACAAAAAAGAGAGAAAAACTTCACCACACTGCGTGTGAGAGTCCGTACACCTGGAAATGGAGAGATATGGAGAAATGATATAATGATCAATGGCATGAGAGAGTTCTGGAGAATAACCGAAAAAGTCAGAAGTAGAGGATGAACAGGTGTGTGCTCGCGCGCGTGTGTGTCCTCCTCTCTGTTCTGTGCCTTGGTGCTCATGTCTATGTGGAGTTTAAGGGATATTATGTGAAGAGCGGGAGAACACTTGCCCCCACAAAAGAACCTCAAAAGCACACTAAGACTCAGACAATTTCGGAGGAAAACAGAGGATTGAGTGACTCGGTGCCCATGTGCTACCCAACACGCAGACAGTACAGAAAGGTGAGTGTGAGTTTGCATTCTGAAATGGTTATTTGTTTTCATCTTTACTTTTGGGTTAGAATGTTACACACTGAGTGTGCAGTGTATAACAGTGAAGCCTCACAGCTCCAAGTTCAGTTTCAGGTCCAGGTTCAATACTAAACTTGGATTACTGTCTGTGTGGAGAATGTTCCAGTTTCCGTGTGAGTTTCCTCTGGGTTCTCCAGTTTCCTCCGACCTACCAAAACACGCTGGCTATGCTAAATTGCCCCAAGGTGTGTGTGTGTGTGTGTGTGTGTGTGTGTGTGTGTGTGTGTGTGTGTGTGCATAGTGCCCTGTGACGGACAGGTGTCAAACCTTGCAACCAGTTTTCCTGTGGATTTCATATAAGTAGAGCTAACCACACCTCTTGTCTAAATGTTAAATGTTTTTTATGTGCTTTTTAATGGTGCTTTTATGGAACATCACTGGAGTGAAGCCCACAGAAGTGGCACTTTCCATTATATTGTACAGTGACAGAAAGCTGATTAAGACTGCGGCCTCATTCAAACCGCATATGGATATTTGTGTGGCATACAATACCCTGGCAATTGAATTGCTGTCACAAAATGGAGGCCAGACATAATATGCTATGCAGGGAAATACAATACGATATTACAGTATAACCGTCCCCTCAGAGAGAGTGTCTGCTATGGATATAAATGACTTCAATTAGTAGGTAGGGGATTGGGCAGAACACAAATGTATCACATATCACTGAATCAGATATTATTAGATATCATGACCTCTTGTTAATGAAAGTGATACGGGGCTTGAATTGAGAATGCCTGTCCCAGTGTGTATATGTATTTCTAAACTTAATCACGTTGCGTGAATTAACAGTCCACAGAGATGAAACATACACACCCAAGTAAAGTTTTCTGCTCTCTCCCTTCTCATGTGTTTTTATTTGCCCGTTGAGCGGACACGTGTGTGTGGCATTGATTGTGAAGAAACAAACAAAGAAGCTTTGACATACTTTTCTGATCACAATGTTTGAATTGCATATGTGACACGTCGCAGCAGGCATTCAGACACTCCTATCATCCTCTGCACACCCCCCCCACACACACACACACACACACACGCACCCTGTCCCTCAGCTCCTCACTCTTATCTCTCACACACTCTCTCTCAAACACAGATACATACTCTCGTTCCCTCGCTCTTGACAGAACACAATGGTTAGTTTGTCTTATCACTGAATATTCTATTGTCTCTATTTTCTCTTTCCAGCTAGATTTTCACCAGACATGCACCAATGTCCTGAACTGCATAAAAGCCCTTATTTTGTTTCAGCCTCTCATGTAAGCAATAACAAAAGGCCCATAGAGAACATTATACATGACATATGTCTATTCTTTACATCATATATTTTTCACTGAACTCCATACAGGCTTAAAGGTACAATAGTCGATTTTTTAAAACTGTTTTTCTTTTAAAATTAACCTGAAAAAATATATAGAACATGATAGAAAATAATTGTTTAAGCCAGGGCCTCTGCACTAGTGTATTACTGAGCTGAGAATCAGAGTGCAGAGTGCTTGAGTTTACATTGCCCTCCTTTCAGTCATTTTATAGACACTATCCAATACCCATTCACTCCACCCCCATCTCAGTCTGTTCAGAGAGAAAAAAAATATGGCTGAAATTGGCAATCCCCCAGCATAGCCAGATAATTCTCTTGTGAACAAAAAAAACTAACAAACATACAAAAAAAAAAAACAAAAAAAAAACCCACACAGAGCTTCAAAAAATGAACAAAAAGAAATGCAGTTAAAAAAATAATAAAACCCAGAACAAACCCTTGCAGTTCTTTTGCAATTTTTTTTTTTTTTTAATCATTTATTTATAAGGGATAAAGGGATAAAGCTAGACACAGAATTAGTGACATTGCTAGTGGACAGGTATGCAAACATAATTGTTTTGAATTGTTGAATTATCTGAATGGCCTGCTTTGTATAATGAATCAAGTAGATCCATTTTTTAATTACACAGGCATTCTTGACCATTCTTATAAATCAATAATAAACTAATTTTTCATGTCTACAGTGTTATTAATTGGCATTCAAGCAGCTGAATGGCCTATCATGTAGCTTAAATTGCTAACAACACTAACATGCTAATGCAGAAGCTTAAAGCCACAAGGGAAAACAAGACAGCAAATGCATCTTGAGCATTTTCATAAGCCGGTTTTTGTTTGTTTGTAAAGTTAGAACTTGGCTTGTAAGCAGCCGAATGCCCTATCATGTAGCTTAAAATGCTAATGAAGCTAATACCAGAAGTTAAATTTTCATGAGACGTTATTACAAAGAAAAAGGACAGCGAAGGCACTCATGGCCCATTCTCATAAATCAGTATGGAATTTTAAATGTGTCATAACTCGGTTTTCAAGCAGTTGAAAGTGTGTCATATCAATCCTTGCTAATGCTAACTCTAGTTAGCATGCTAATGCTACTTGAGCAGAGCTTTAAGACTGAATTATATATATATATATATATATATATATATATATATATATATATATATATATATATATATATATATATATATATATATATATATAAACAAATCTTTATCAACTGAACTGTAATATGTAATATAACCACAAAATTATAAGCAGAAACACACACATTTACAGACATTTCTACATCTGAGATTTAGCATGCTGCTAGTAACTAACATTAACCACCTGGACCACACACACTGAGAGGGAACACACACTAAAACAGTGTAATGAGTGTCTACTACACACAGTTGACATCCAGCATAAAATATGCATACTGTAAAAAAAAAAAAGAGTTAAACAAAAGGGCTTGAATAATGCACCATTAAGAAGATAATATACACATGGGTTAGGCAAGTACTTAGTGTTCCTCTATTCTGCAGGTTGAGTGACCGTGTGTGTGTGTGTGTGTATGTGTGTGTGTGTGTGACCATGTGTGTGTGTGTGTGTGTGTGTGTGTGTGTGTGTGTGTGTGTGTGGCATAAAGTAGCATTATTATTAGTATTATTATTATTAGTATGTGACTGAAACCTTGGAGGCCCACAGCATCACTGTTGATATTATCTTTTTTACTTCCTCTTCATAAGGGAGTTCTATGAGAACTGATGCATAGAAGGCCAAAAGTATGTGGATGCATGACCATCACATGCATAAGTGCCTTCCCCAAATTTTGGCCACAAACTTGGAAGCACACAATTGTGTAGAATGTCTTAGTATGTTGTAGCATTAAGATTTCCCCTTTACTGGAACTCAGAGACCCAAACCTGTTCCAGCACGACAGTGTTCCTGTGCACAAAGCAAGCTCCATGAAAACATGGTTTGCCAGGGTTGCCTTAGGTTGAACTGGAACACAGACGTCTCTCCTGACATCAGTGCCTGACCTCACAAATGCTCTTGTGACTGAATGAGCACAAATCCCCACAGCCACAATCCAAAATCCGGAGGAAAATCGTCCGAGAAGAGCAATGGCGGGCAAAGGAGCTGCCAACTCAATATCAGTGCCATGCATTTGGGATGGGATGTTCAACAAATACATATGGGTGTCATGTTTAAGTGTCCACATACGTTTGGCTATAATTGTAAGATATATTGTATGCAGTAAATTGACTGAGTCTACCAATTTTGCTTTGCTGTCTATAACTAAGCAGGAATAAATAAGCACCAAGATACAGATAAAGGCTGTCTGTCAGCTTAAAAGGCAAACAAACATCAGACATCACATACAGACAATCACAGAGTACAACCAGTTACAGAAACTAGATCAGCATCTCCCAACCAGTGTGCTGCGGTTGGGACTATTCAATTACCAAATTCCAAATACAAAAACCTAAATGCCATTAAAATGCAGATCATTTATTTGGTAACACTTTACAATAACAGTACATCAGTAAGTAAACATGTACTAACGTGTACTTAATGTGCTCGTTATTCATGCATGCAATTCATAAGTTTCATGTCGTAGTTAAGGTTAGCTCTTAGTTCGTGATTAGTGCATGCATCATTAGTTCATATTTAAGTAAGTATTAATTCCGGTATTAATGCAAGATTATTCATGTATTGTTATTGTAGTGTTACCATTTATTTAAATACTCAGTATAACATTTATTTAATGATGCAAGTAGCCTAACTGCAGTGAGAAAAGAGACACTCCTGATCCAATATGTTCTGTTTTCTGAAATGAAAGATCGGGTAGCTGAAAAGTCAATAAGAAGGCAGTACAACAAAGTTTCATGTGATTTCACCTACATCGGCATATTATAGCTCTCCTATGGTGCTCTTATGTAGAACAGGTCTGAAAAGTACACTTTTTCCAAATTGAAGTTGGTGTCTTACTTGCATATATCTCAATCTCAAGTAAAGTTAAAGCATTTTATAAGTTGGTTAAACCAAAAAGTGAAAAGGGAGAAAATGAAGAATTCTAAGCAGCAACGTTATAGGAAATGGGAAAAAAAAATAAAATGAGCAAAATCTTTCATTAAATGTAATCAAAATCATGAACCACATTTGCAGAAAACATTACAAAGTGCTTTACCTGGATAATACTTATTTATTTACTTATTGTTTTCAGTTCCATTGTGATTTCAAGAAAGTATTGCTTATACATAACAAACATATTTTTCCAAAAGACATACTATAGCCAAGTTTTTAGAGATGGATTGACGGCAGGGAAATCTGTATAGAAAGTATTTTCCTGATAATTCTACAAGCAACAAACCACACTGCCAAGTTGCTCTAAAAATATTAAAAACTAATTTCACAATACACAATACACAATACACATTTCTGGTTTAATGCAGTGTTTGTTTTATTTATACCCTTGGCTTCCTATAAGTAAAGTATGCTGTCATATGTAACAGACCTTATTAATTGTTCTTTTTGTTCTAATTGGTTTTGGAACACTGGAGAAGTTCTGTTCAGATAAAGCAAAATGAAAATCTTTTCTAATCAGTGATTATAAGTTTACAAAAGTGAAATGAGTTCTCAGTTTGATTATCAGCATCATCTACATCAGTATGTCTCATCACTTGGGATAAAATTCACTCACGGCATTTAAACACTCTGTACAGCCTCTCTGTTTTGAATATGTGATGGTGCAGGCGCGTCAAAACCAGATTAGACAATTTTGGCTGTTGTGCAGAATTCCACCATAGCGACATCCACTTGGTGTTCCCAATCTGCTACACATGTATGATTTTGCATATAAAACAGGCATATTCTAATAATAACATCATGCCTATCCAGACTAGTGTTGTGGTACTCAAGACCAGTGTTGGGACCAAACATTCATAGTCTCAGTCTTGTCATAAACTCGGGTGAAATTTAACTTGGTCTTGTCTCGGTCTCGGCCTAAGAAGACTCAAAATATTATTTCAACACTACCCGAGACCATAATGTCATTTCCGCTACCAAATACTTGCTCCCATTGTAATGTTATGTGCATGCTATAAATAAAATATAATTAAACAATATAGCACATGTAATGCACAGCTGTATTTGGATTCAGAAAGTTGTATGAGTATGAGTATGCATGTCCTGTGTACATACAGTATGTGCAGTACGGAAAGATACTACAACCAGCACACTAACACATCTAAGTGTCTGGTCTTAGTCTTGACATGGACTTGGCCTTATGTGGTTTTGCTCCCGTTTTGGTCCCCGCCCCATTGGCTATGGTCTTGGTCTTGACTCAGTCTTGGCTAAGGTAGTCTTGAACCCAACACTAATGCAGATCATGTGAGTTCTATATAGATTAATCATGCTCTTATGCTGGAAGACCTTATAAGCAAAATCATTTTGGACCTCCATAGAGACTATAGGTCTTGCACATTTCAGACCTGAATTAAAACCACTTGTGCAAACACACAGCTCATAATACACACACAGACATAGCAAACCTCATACAGAAGAACTACCAGCGCACTCGTGATCTTAACTTCTTTAGTAGATTAAAGCTGATCAAGCAGTCAAACAATGTGGTTGTTACATCAATATACAGTAAATTTGAACTCCAAATGTTCATGTGAGAATGACTCATGAATCACTTATTACATAAAGTACTCCTCAGATTAACTTCTTTATTAAAACATTATCCTAATCCCTTATATTAATTCTGTTACTGTACATTCCCTCTGAGCTGAGATCGAGACACTGAGCAGATTTCACACTTAGAAATATAAGAAATAAATCTCTTAATATGAAATAAAGTGTGAGTCACACTCACAGATAATCATACTGCACAAGAAATGAAACGGTTTGCTTTTAATAAGCTTAGTGATTCTATTTCCATTTTCTACTTATTACTTCATAGGTCAAGATATTAACCATGATGTTTTTTTCATGCAATATATGGTTTTCTATTTATTCTTTTCTTCATATAACTCAATATGCAGTATAAGTAACTAAACAGTGCAGTATTTAAGTGGGTAATACATCTCAGTTCACACTGTTCCATTGCTCTAAAGCAGTGCAAGATTTTCTTTATTTTTTCCCTGGCACACAGAATAGCGATGATGGATATGACACAAATGCAACAGAGGTCATTCTGTTCTAAAGCTTATTGCTGTAATCGTACCTTCAAAAAGAGGTGAGAAAGGCAGGATGGGGCAAGCATGGGCAAGATGAATAGGAGAAAAGGATTGATTTTCATGTGTGGAACAATCAAAACACACACACACACACACACACACACACACACACACACACACACACACACACACACACACAGAGGGGACATTGTACAGACTGGCCTCAGATTTTGTATATCTGGTGCATGCACTGGCTGATGAGGAAAAACTTGCCACTTTGCAATTTGCAATGTATCTCAAAGCCTGACAGGAAACTTATGCTGCGTCCCAATTTGCCTATTATCCATCCTAAATAGTATCCCAGATTAGAATTAGTGTGTTCCAAATTGTAGTATGTTCAAATGAGTATCTCAAAGGAACCCGGTTGGTATACTATTTCCGGTAGATTTTCGAAGTGTGGATCTGTGGACACTTTTTCAGCTAATGTTACCCCTTGTAACTCCTTGCACGAGGGAGGGAGGAGTTTTATGACAGTTTGCTTTTTGACTCATTTTAGAGAGGTGTAAATGAAATGTCGTAAATTAAATTATACAGTATAAGAAATGCAACAAGTTTGTTTATGGTGACAGCATGCGTAACAACGTTCTCTTCTGTTACATGACACGTTAGTATGTCCCAGTACTTGCACACTGTTTTGCTACACACTCAAAAATATGTAATTTTTCTTTACAAAAAGAGTACATACTTTTAGTACGTAGTATATGTAGGCAAATTGGGATTCAGCATTATATTCTGCTGGTTTTTGTGTGTTTAATAAAAGATCATTTATCATCACATCACCCATGAATATAACAAAAACATTTTCTTTCATAAACATAATGACATTTCATATGCCAACAAAAAAATGAATAAAGAAGACTGGCTTCTTTATTCACACACAGTGTGTGGAACAATCAGAAGTTATGAATGAAGCACAGAAATACATTTCAACCAGTGTTATTTATTTATTTATTTATTTTTACAATTGGTTACAATCATTAGTCAATTGAAAAAGTTCACTTTTTCAAAAGTCTTCATATCTCTCTCTGTATAAATACATACAGTAGGAGTTTATTTCATGACCCACAATGCAGTACTACTTCTCATCAAAGTGACAAGGAAGAAAAAAACAAAAAAACAAAATGGTGTTATTACAGTAGGTGAACTACTGTATATGGCATGTATTGATGAAATCGTAATTTTTTTTAGTAAAGATTTGTACTGAAATATTATATATTACATGAAAATACACATAACAAATTAAAAGTGCTAGAAGCAAAAAACAAAAATTCTAACCATACCAGAAAAAATAACCCTATCATAAGCGTTCCCTTTCCTGTGTGCTTCAGTAATAATAAATAATATATGAAAAGTGACGCCATCTCTGAATGGACTGTAAATCAATGTGTCTGCATGAGGATGGTGAAATGCACTAATGTCACATTCAATTCAATTCAGTTTTATTCGTATAGCGCTTTTAACAATGGACATTGTCCCAAAGCAGCTTTACAGAAATATATAAATTCAGGATAAAGATTTTAAATGTATGAATTTATCCCCAGTGAGCAAGACGGTGACAAGGAAAAACTCCCTGAGATGATATTGGGAAGAAACCTTGAGAGGAACCAGACTCAAAAGGGAACCCATCCTCATCTGGGTAACAACGGATAATGCAATTATAAATAAATAAATCCCTTCTATAAATGTGCTAATACTACATGGTAAAATAGCAGTTGTGTAACCAGGAAATTCATTACAGTTTTTACATGAAGACTGTTTTGTTGAACTTCTCCACTGTTCATTGATGGAGACTTGTGTGCAAAACTGTTTGTGGCAATTGCAGTCTTAGCCATCATAGCATAACAGTTCATATGAATTGAAGTCCAAAGCCATCTTTATGGTTTTTAAGTGGTACCATCCTCAGTAATCTCAATGATCTTTAGGCTGCACCATGTGGTGCCATCCTCAGCAGCAGCATGTGACTTCCAATTGATGAGAACAGGTCCAGAGAGCAGAAGGGGTCAGGATCACTGGAATCTCAGGAGTATCATGTGTAGCTCAACAGAAAGAGAGAGAGAGAGAGAGAGAGAGAGAGAGAGAGAGAGAGAGAGAGAGAGAGAGAGAGAGATTATTAGGTATGCTTATTGTCCAGTAATGGTTAAGGACAATGTACTTTGCGTGAGTGCAAGAAGGGACTCTGGCAAGACTATCTATGACAGCATAACTAAAAGGGAGAGCCAGAAGGTAACACAGACATGAGGGAGCCCTGGGACATAAGGCGGCCAGCCACTCCACCATCAATAAACCTGGGTGAACATGTGAAAGTAGGGGGGGCGACAGCATCCAAACATCCCAGTTCATCACAACACTCTATGCCTGTGACACCTCTAGATCTTCTCCTTTACCTAAGAAAAAAATATTCACAAAAAGCTTGACTAAACAAATATGTTTTCAGTCTGGACTTAAACACTGAGACTGTGTCTGAGTCCCGAACACTAACTGGAAGGCTGTTCCACAACTGTGAGAGAAAGCTCTTCCCCTGCTGTAGCCTTCACTATTTGAGGTACCAACAAATAGCCTGCACCTTTTGATCGAAGCAGGCGTGACGGATCATAAAAGACCAAAAGTTTGCTTAGGTACTGTGGCGCGAGACCATTTAGTGCTTTATAGGTCAATAGTAGCATTTTATAATCAATGCGAAATTTCACTGGGAGCCAATGCAGTGTGGATAAGATAGGTGTGATGTTATATCTTCTGCCATTGTTTATATACTGTTGATAATCAAGGTGGAATTAACTTAAAGGTACATTAGGTAAGATTATTTTTTTCAAGATTGGGTCTCTAACGGTTAGGTGGGTTTGACATTTGAATGATTCCCGCCCATGTTCACGAAGCTCCGCGTCTTTGCTCTGCAGTGGCCCGTTGAGTGTCTATACAGCTTTTCCTCGATCGATTTGACACATTTTTCCGAACTCAGGTCACTTAACAAAATTTAAAACAATTAACATAGCCATCTGAACACTTTTTAATTGTCCTAAATAGATTTCAGTTTTTGTCAATTTCATACAAATTACATGTATAATTTTCTCAAAACACTGTGCACAAAATTCTTCACTGTTTTCACAATAGTTTATATAGCCAACCAGAATTTTAATATATCAGGAAAAAAGCGACTGCAGATTTTTTATTGGTTTAACACAAATCACAAATATTTATGTACCATTTTTCCAAACACAACAAACAAAACTATGTTATTTGTTAAATTCTCAATTAGCCCAAAATGATATCTGTTGAGTTAGTAATACACACAACACAGAAAATGCAAATTTCCTAATTGTTCACACAGCTATCACAATTACAACAACTATAAAAGGGATAAAGAAAAAAAGACTAACATTAAGAAGAAGAATAAGAACAGGAAAAGGAAGAGGTGTAAGAGTGAGAGATGGTGGAGAGGGTGTGATCAATAATGTTAAGATATATATAAAACTTCCTTGAATATATATTACAGTACTGTGCAAAAGTCTTAGGCACCCTATTTTTTTTAGTACAAACTTTGTTATAGATTTTTTATTTTATGACTTCTACATTATCAAGTCAGTACAAAAACATTTTAGATTCCCAAACATTAGTTTTCTAGCACAAAATTAAATGTTACAGGAAAATGTTTGTATGTCATTAAAGAAAGCAGCAGATTACATAAGAGACACTTTTCAGACAAAAAACACAATGAAGGCTGCTGGGTTTTGCTGCAAAAATAAGAAGCAAGTGCGAAAGTCAAAGTCTCCAGAAGAACTGTGGCTGGTTCTGCAAGATGCTCAATAAAACTTAGCAGCTCATTTCCTTATAAAACTGCACAAATTGTATCGGAGACTACTATTTTAATTAAAATTTTTTTGTCACAACAAATATTGTCTTTGTTTCATTTACTACTGTTTACTGCTCTTTTTACGCTCTACAGCATTTCTTTGCATGTGCCTAAAACCTTTGCACAGTACTGTATGTGTGTGTATGTGTATAATATATATATTCTATCTATATTCTATCTATTCTATATTTTCTATAAAAATCTATCTATATATCTATATCTATCTATCTATCTATCTATCTATATATATATATATATATATATATATATATATACACACACACACACACACACACACACACACACACACACACACACACACACACACACACACACACACATACAGGTGCATCTCAATAAATTAGAATGTCGTGGAAAAGTTCATTTATTTCAGTAATTCAACTCAAATTGTGAAACTCGTGTATTAAATAAATTCAATGCACACAGACTGAAGTAGTTTAAGTCTTTGGTTCTTTTAATTGTGATGATTTTGGCTCACATTTAACAAAAACCCACCAATTCACTATCTCAACAAATTAGAATACTTCATAAGACCAATAAAAAAACATTTTTAGTGAATTGTTGGCCTTCTGGAAAGTATGTTCATTTACTGTACATGGACTCAATACTTGGTAGGGGCTCCTTTTGCTTTAATTACTGCCTCAATTCAGCGCGGCATGGAGGTGATCAGTTTGTGGCACGGTGGTATGGACGCCCAGGTTTCTTTGACAGTGGCCTTCAGCTCATCTGCATTTTTTGGTCTCCTGTTTCTCATTTTCCTCTTGACAATACCCCATAGATTCTCTATGGGGTTCAGGTCTGGTGAGTTTGCTGGCCAGTCAAGCACACCAACACCATGGTCATTTAACCAACTTTTGGTGCTTTTGGCAGTGTGGGCAGGTGCCAAATCCTGCTGGAAAATGAAATCAGCATCTTCAAAAAGCTGGTCAGCAGAAGGAAGCATGAAGTGCTCCAAAATTTCTTGGTAAATGGATGCAGTGACTTTGGTTTTCAAAAAACACAATGGACCAACACCAGCAGATGACATTGCACCCCAAATCATCACAGACTGTGGAAACTTAACACTGGACTTCAAGCAACTTGGGCTATGAGCTTCTCCACCCTTCCTCCAGACTCTAGGACCTTGGTTTCCAAATGAAATACAAAACTTGCTCTCATCTGAAAAGAGGACTTTGGACCACTGGGCAACAGTCCAGTTCTTCTTCTCCTCAGCCCAGGTAAGACGCCTCTGACGTTGTCTGTGGTTCAGGAGTGGCTTAACAAGAGGAATACGACAACTGTAGCCAAATTCCTTGACACGTCTGTTTGTGGTGGCTCTTGATGCCTTGACCCCAGCCTCAGTCCATTCCTTGTGAAGTTCACTCAAATTCTTGAATCGATTTTGCTTGACAATCCTCATAAGGCTGTGGTTCTCTCGGTTGGTTGTGCATCTTTTTCTGCCACACTTTTTCCTTCCACTCAACTTTCTGTTAACATGCTTGGACACAGCACTCTGTGAACAGCCAGCTTCTTTGGCAATGAATGTTTGTGGCTTACCTAGTGAACCAAACTGAGAGACCATTTTGAAGGCTCAGGAAACCTTTGCAGGTGTTTTGAGTTGATTAGCTGATTGGCATGTCACCATATTCTAATTTGTTGAGATAGTGAATTGGTGGGTTTTTGTTAAATGTAAACCAAAATCATCACAATTAAAAGAACTAAAGACTTAAACTACTTCAGTCTGTGTGCACTGAATTTATTTAATACACGAGTTTCACAATTTGAGTTGAATTACTGAAATAAATGAACTTTTTCATGACATTCTAATTTATTGAGATGCACCTGTATATATATATATATATATGTATATCTATCTATATATATATATATATATATATATATATATAGATAGATAGATAGATAGATAGATATAGATAGATAGATAGATTTTTTCTTCAAAAAACTCATACAACAAAAACTCCTCATTAGAGAACTTCACAATAAACATGTATTTTCATTCATGTATTTGTGTCTACAGTTGAATATATTATAAAATCAACAGAAAAACACTTGTAGTTTTGATGTTAGTATTTATTTTTAATAAATGCATCACTAGAATAAAATGCAGTGCTTCATGACGCAGTTTAATTGTGTTTAGTTGGCTGTGCTAATTGTTTTGAGAACAGTTATGTTAATTTTGAGAAATGTGTAAAATCATTTGAGGAAAAACGGTAGACTGATTGACAGGATGCGCATCCAAAGACAAATAAGCATTCTGGACCGGAAGTCAGTTTCAAAATGGAGTTTGTCAGGAAATTAATACACTTTTGCTATTCTTTTGCTAAGGCCATTATTGTGTTGTTTTTTTAATCATGTTCTTCCAGGTTATTTGTATGTTTAATTGGCAGCCAAAATTGGTCAAATACATGACTTCTTTGTACAGGTAACTACGTAGATAGAGGACTAAAGAAATCCAAAGGGCTGTCAGTAGTATGTTGTGTGGCAGGGTGGAAATATCTAAAACTGGTGTAATGCTCAATAAAATTGATCTAATAGAGACAAAGCATACTGAAGATATTAATTAAATGAAATGTCAGCATTAGCTTGCCCAGATTTCTTTTCATTATAAACCAAAAATTATTCAGACACCTTCAACATTTTTCACGTTATCACAGTTTATTCGCTATAGTTTAGAAAATGGTAATAAAATATGACATGAACTCAGTGTGTTACGTAACCGGAAGGAGGGAAGCAGGATGCACTCGCAGGAGAAATTGGCAGTTTATTAGGAACATAAAGGAATATTCAAAAGTAAAGGTACATATATATCTATCAGGGGGAAAGGCAACACAGGGTCAAAAATAGGAAAATAGTCAAACCAAAAATCCACAGAGGATTCAGCCATAAATCCACAAATAAACAAGGCATTAATCCACAAACTGACACCGCAGTAATCCCACATAGGCAAGGTAATAATCCAATACGTCACAAGGCAATGATCCAAAATCCAGAGAACGTGAGGAAAACAAAAAAACATAGAGGAATGTACAATTCCTTATCTTTACTAAGCGAGATTCACTCGTATTCATCTATATACTACTCCGCGAGGAAGCGGACACAAAAAGGGGTTTAAATAACAAGGGTAATCCAAAGCAAACAAGATAAAATACAAAACACCTGAAAACAATAATCAAACAATAAACGGGAAACCAATGACAGAACAAGGGCGGATACAGGACATGAACCAAAATAAACGGACCAATAAGGAAGCGGGGGCAGAGACATGATGTAAACCAAAAACAAACGAGCACATGGCAAAGTAAACAAAACTAGAGCTCATGAATGCACAGTCCGGAGGGTTTTTATGAATTATGCTCGCGCTACTCTTCCTTGTAGCGCGAAGCGTGGATGCTGACCAGCCTCTGCCAGCATCGCAGCGAGAGGGAGACTCTAACAGAGCCCCCCCCCCCCCAAAGGCGCGTCTCCCGAAGTGCCGAAAGTTTTGACTGTTCTGGCGGACCCGGGCCCCTGGGCAGGATCAGAATATCTGCCCCCCAGGACCCGAGGCTGATGATGTTCCGTGTCCTGAGGCCAGAGCAGAGCATGTCGGGTTGTCCCTTCGAACTTGGTCGAGTACTTGGTTGAGAACTTGGTCAAGAACTTGGAGCGGTGCTTGAACTGGTGCTTGGCCTGGAGCTCGGAGCTGTGCGTGACCTGGCGCTTGGCCTGGATCTTGGAGCTGCGCGTGACCAGGCGCTTGGCCTGGATCTCGGAGCTGCGCATGACCGGGCGCTTGGCCTGGATCTCGGAGCTGTGCGTGACCTGGTGTTTGGCCTGGAACCTGGACTGGAACCAGGACTGGACTCAGATTTGGCACCTGGATTTGAGACAGATTTGGAGACAGACTTTGAAACAGACTGGGGAATAGGACAGAGGGCAGGACAGAAAACTGGACAGAGGATAGGACAGAGGATAGGACAGAGAACTGGGTAGAGAACTGGATAGGAAACTGAACTAGAACTTGAGTCGTAAACCATATCAAAAATTTGACCTGGAACAGAACTGAAAACCTGACTCAAAGCTAAAATGGGAGCAGAGCTGGAAATTAAATAGGAACCTGAGTTGGAAATTAAAGTGGAACCAGAGCTGGAAATTGAAGTGGAACCATAGCTGGAAATTGAAGTGGAACCAGAGATGGAAATTGAAGTGGAACCAGAGCTAGAAATTGAAGTGGAAGCAGGGCTAGAAATTGAAGTGGAAGCAGGGCTAGAAATTAAATGGGAGACAGGGCTGGAGACAGGGTTGGGGACAGGGTTGGAGACAGAATCGAAAACTGGACTGGAAACTGAATGTAACTAGAAACCGGACAGGAGACAGAGGAGGAGACAGAGGAGGAGACAGGGCTTGAAACAGAATCTGAAACTGGACTGGAAACCGAGCTAGGAATGTAACTAGAGACAGAGGAGGAGACAGAGGAGGAAACAGAGTTGGAAATAGAGTTGGAAACAGGACTGGGAACAGGACTGGGGGCAAACTTAGAAGTTGGGTCAGAAACTGGACTGGAACCTGGATTTGGTTTAGGACAGGAACCTGGACATGGAGTTGGACTAGGACTTAATTTAGGGCTAAAACATGAGCTAGAACTTGGAAAGGAGGTCAGACATGGACTTGGCTTGGGAAGAGGTCATCCCGTGGACCTCTGACATAGACTTGGCTTGGGAAGAGGTCATCCTGTGGACCTCTGACATGGACTTGACTTGAGAAGAGGTCATCCCGTGGACCTCTGACGTGAACTTGGCTTGGGAAGAGGTCATCCCGTGGACCTCTGACATGAGCAGGACAGGATAGGAGGTTTCCTCTTGAACCTCTGGCAGGAACGTGGCTTGGGCGGAGGTCTCCTCGTGGACCTCTGGTATGAGCAGGACAGGAGAGAAGGTTTCCTCTTGAACCTCTAGCAGGAACGTGGCTTGGGCGGAGGTCTCCTCGTGGACCTCCGGTATGATCAGGACAGGAGAGGAGGTTTCCTCTTGAACAAACCAACAGAGGAAACCTCTGTTCAAGGCAGGAATGTGGCTTGGGTGGAGGTCTCCTCGTGGACCTCCGGCGGGAACAGGACTGGAGCGGAGCACCCCCTGTGGGTCTCCAACAGGGACAGGACAGGAACGGAGGTCACCTCGTGGACCTCCAAGAGCAGCTCAGTTGAAGAGACCTCCTGCTGGGCCTCTGGCTGGAGCTCGGGGCTAGAGATGGCCACGTTAACCTCCAGGAGCAGCTCCATTGAGGAGACCTCCTGCTGGGCCTCCTGCTTTAGCTCGGGGCTGGAGGTTGCCACGTTAACCTCCAGGTGCAGCTCCACTGAGGAGACCTCCTGCTGGGTCTCCGGCTGGAGCTCGGGGATGGAGGTTGCCATGTTAACCTCCAGGTGGCGCTCCACTGGGGAGACCTCCTTCTGGGCCTCCTGCTGGAGCTCTGAGGGTGCCCACCTGTGGAGCCGTTTATGCACCCACCAGCTGCCCTTGAAACAGGCTTGAGAGCAGAAGTAGCTGCTCCTTACTCCCTGTTTCCTACAGGTGGGACACTGTAGGCTGGCTGGTCAGGTGCATCCCTCAGTGGCACACTTCTGGGTCCAGAGTTGAGAGGTGCAGGCTGCCATGTTAGCCTGCTTCCTCTCATAATGGTCCAGGAAGGACTGGCCAGGTTCACCGGGCAGGTGCACCTTGTTCAGGAATGCTCTTATGTCGGGCTCAAATTCTGGGCTCCCAAATTCCTGTATCAGGAGCTCCATGAAACCCAAAGCTGTGGCCAGTTTGGTGTACCTGCTGGCGAGGTGGCTCTCCGCCCACCAGCGGACTGAGTCGACCAAATGGGACAGGAGGAACCGCACCCATTGTTCCTCACTGGGCTTGGGGTACTTTAGGCTCATGAAATATCCTTGGGCCTGCCAGAGAAAATATTGGGGATAAATGGAGAAACCATTGTAAGCCGGAGGG
This sequence comes from Cranoglanis bouderius, assembly GCA_023630585.1. Taxonomy (NCBI): domain Eukaryota; kingdom Metazoa; phylum Chordata; class Actinopteri; order Siluriformes; family Cranoglanididae; genus Cranoglanis; species Cranoglanis bouderius. The sequence continues at coordinate 14,703,922 of CM042560.1, forward strand.
GGATGAATGCAGGCCCACTGGGAGAAGGAGACTGAGTCAAATGGAGGAACAAAGGCCGGGGCACGGGGTGCCCTAATTTTCCCTGCTGCATCCATTTTTTAGGCGGAGTATGCTGTTACGTAACCGGAAGGAGGGGGAAATTGGTAGTTTATTAGGAACATAAAGGAATATTCAAAAGTAAAGGTACATGACATGAACCAAAATAAACAGACCAATAAGGAAGCGGGGGCAGAGACATGACGTAAACCAAAAACAAACGAGCACATGGCAAAGTAAACAAAACTAGAGTTCATGAATGCACAGTCCGGAGGGTTTTTATGAATTACGCTCGCGCTACTCTTCCTCGTAGCGCGAAGCGTGGAATGCGGAAGTGCGCTACTCGCCAGCCTCTGCCAACATTGCAGTGAGAGGGAGACTGTAACACAGCATTAAACTGTGGCAGAACAAATCCTGATAATGTCAGATAACGTTGAGGTACTGTATATATATACTGTATATATGTATATATATATATATATATATATATATATATATATATATATATATATATATATATATATATATATATATATATATATATATATATATATATATATATATATGTACAGAATAGAACAGAATGGGGCAGAGATTTTTGGTTGGCATGTCAGTTGTAGACATATAAAAAGCAATTTGTAAAGTAATTACATAAATATCAACAGACAACGTATTTAGTTGTAACTGAGTAGTATTCTTGATCACTACTTACGCAAAGAAAACATAGACAAAGGAAAAGTAAAAAGCTCCTCAGCATCTCTCTATCTTTCTGATGTGATATTGATCTGTTTATAATCAGACAACAGTGTAAAGAGCATGAAAGGACAAATCTTTCAACTCTTATCAATTCATTAACATCTTCTTACCCAGTGAACTGTTCTGCCAACCTCACAATTACTTTATTGCTATCTTTCACAATTAGACACCTGGGGGAAAAAAACTCTATTTAAATTCTTTGGTATCAACTGATAATATTCTTAAGTATAATACTCTCTCTCTCTTTCTCTCTCTCTCTCTCTCTCTCTCTCTCTCTCTCTCTCTCTCTCTGTGTACTGATGGTGATGAGGATGTCTTTTCCAGCAGGCTGACAGGCTGTCAAGTCCTCCTTCATTATCTACACACACACACACACACACACACACACACACACACACACAAAATACACACATACTGCACAGGTATAAATAACCCACCAAACTCAAATTCACGCCTTCACCTACATAATAGTAAGAAACTTCATCCCACTCTTTTTTTCCCTTTTCCTCTCTATATATTTTTTCTCTCTCTAGCTGCCAAGCACTTAGTATCAGACAGTATATTCAGGTCTCTTATTATTTGAATGTGTACAATAATATTTTGAAGTTCATTTATCATTTGAACAGTATGACAGGACATATGTACATGGAAATTCTTGTGGCGAGGGTAAAGTAAGCTGCACACATAACAGAATATGATACACACACACACATGGGGCTTGAGCATAGACAAGTAAGTACACTAACAAAGTACAATATGTGCTACAACATAGTGAGAAAGAGAGGAAAACTAGCTACAGCACAGATTATTGCACTAAAGTTGTGTAAAGTGACCAAGTGTAAAGTGTTCAAGTGTAGTGTCCAACTATAAAGTGTCATTGCCAAAGTTTCCAAGTGTAAAATGTCCAAGTGTTAATTGTTCAGCATAAAGTATCAGGTTTCCAAGCGTCAAGTGTCCAAGTGTAACATGTTCAAGTGTAAAGTGTCCAATTGTAAAGTGTCCAAGTGCAAAGTGTCAAGTGTCCAAGTGTAAAGTGGCCAATGTAAAGTGTCCATGTGTAAAGTTTTAAGGGTAAAGTGTAGGGTGTCTAAGTATAAAATGTCCAAGTGCCAGAGGGGGAACAGGGGAAAAACAAGTGAAACTGTTTCTTTGTTTTTTGTTTTTTAACAATTGTACCAATTAATAAAAAAAAAATTAGGACCCCCCTGTCTGTGCTTCATGGAACCCAATCTATGGTCTAGAAAATAAAATGATTAAGGTACATATTTCCTTCTTACAGTATTCACAACCATGCATAATGTTTTGAATGACTGCAGGACTGCTTTATTCACTACTGAGTTGTTGCTAATCTGTTGACACATAGTGGTTCCTCCATAATCAGTACAGCTTCCATATTATCTTATTACTAAAATGTAAAAAAAAAAAAAAAGAAGAAGAAAAAAAAAAAAAGAATCTGAAACAGGTGCTCATTTGAATGTTCTCAGTAAAGGGAATGATGAAAAATGAAGAAAGGCATAATAATGGAGTGATAGCAGACTCAAAAATGCCTCAGATACAGATGTGGACACTTTCTAGATGGTTGTCATCTACTGTGAATGCTCTTTCCTATAAAGAGTTTTTCTCTATACAATTTAGGAAAGTTTGGCAAAGAATAATGTGGTGATTTCTTATTATCATTAAACAGCATTGTTACTGTCTGTGCAGAGTTTCTGAGCATTCTACTTTTCCATTCATCCCACACATTCACCTCAATTTCATGCCACTCCATCTGACATACTCTACAACAACTGTAATGTGGAGGATCCTAAAAGCAGACTTGGACAACCAGATGCCACACCCAGATTGTGTAGTAAAAGGAAATGTTAGAAGTACCAGTCAGAAATCTAGACTGAGCACTAGACTGTTGACAGAGTGTTTGGATGAGCCATGGTGGATGGAGAAGTCGCTTCTTCAATGGAGTACTTGGAAGTTGCAGTGCTTATAGGGTTCATATAAAAGACTAAGAAAGAAAGTGAGCAGAAATGTCTTTAATCAGGCTCAGTTTCAGGCTCAGAGACAAGGCTGCAGCATAAAGAAGGAGTTAAGAACATTATAATGGCAGGAACATTTGCAAATAAATGTAAACAAAAGTTTTAGCGGCTTACTGGTGCTAGATTGACTACTACTGACCCATCACTTTCATGTCTGTCTTGATGAAATGCCTGGAAAATGTACTCATGCAATTCATACACAGCAATATGAAAGCAATTCCTTACATTTATATAGCACTTTACATTGTATGGGGGGGACTCTCATCAACCACCACCAGTGTGTAGCATCCACCTGGATGATGCAACAGCAGCCATAGTGCGCCAGAACGCCCACCACACACCAGCTATTTGTGGAGAGGTGAGTGAGTCAAGGATGGAGATTATTAGGGGGCCATGATAGAAAATGGCCAATGGGGAAATTTCACCAATTTCAGGATTTTTAACGACCACAGAGAGTCAGGACCTCAGTTTAATCCAAAGTGCTGTTCTTACAATCCTGTCACTATACTGTGGCAATAGGGCCCCACACAGACCACAGGGAGTACACCACCTGCTGGCCTCCCTAATTTCACTTCCAGCAGCAACCTTAGTTTTCCCCAGGAGGTCTCCCATCCAGGTACTGACCAGGCTCAACCCTGATTAGCTTCAGTGGGAAACCAGGCTAGAGCTGCAAGGTAATTCCCATTTTGATTTGCCTGTGGGCACAATGGCTCAGTAGATGTTGCCATTTCACTCATTCTAACACATCTGGACAAGAAGAACAGATCCAGCCACAACTGTGTATTGGACTTTCTGTCTAACAGGAAGGACTGGCATCAAAACAGCTTCTACACCGATAGTAAGCATGCCACAGAGCTAGGGCATGACCCATGACAGTGGCAACAATATAATTAACAGACAACACCACAGTGATCATACGCATAACCAACCAACAAGTCTGTCGATAAAGCCCAGTCGATAATCATGGGCTCCTCTCACCCAGCTCATGCCCTGTTCTCCCCTCTTCCCTACAGCAAATGCTTCCAAGGCATCACTGCGCACACCTCCTGGCTCAAGCCTACTGTAGCTTCTTTGCTCTGGCTAAACAGCAGGTGTTAACTGATGCTGGCCTTCCATACCTCACTAAGCTGAGCCTCTCAATACAGCAGCATTTTATTTCTATACTTGTATACTTTGCATTGTTGTACTATTCTACTTACTACTTAATCAGTTAGGAGTAGTAGATATCTTAAAACAGGTAAATCATCACTGGCCCTGCAGGACTGAAGTTGAGGGCCCCAGTACTATTTAACATACAACCCCAATTTCAAAAAAGTTGGGACGCTGTGTAAAATGTAAAACAGAATGCAATGATTTGCAAATCTCATAAACCCATATGTTATTCACAATAGAAAATAGCAAACATGTCAAATGTTTAAACTGAGTAAATGTACCATTTTAAGAAAAAATAAGGTAATTTTGAATTTGATGGCCACAACACGTCTCAAAAAAGTTGGGACGGGGGCAACAAAAGGCTGGAAAAGTAAGTGTTACTAAAAAGAAACAGCTGAAGGAACATTTTGTAGCTAATTAGGTTAATTGGCAAATTGGCAGCTTGTCCTGCCATAGCAGGACAAGCTGCAGCCTTCCAGCAGCATGAGCAGATCCTCTCCGAGATCCTTCAATGCTTAAATCTTCAGCCCCCAACCACCCCATCACAAGAGCCCCAGCGGCTGCCTGGCAGCCCGGCTCAAGCAGTGGTAACCTCCCTGGCAGAATCCAAGCTACCAGCACCAGAAAGATTTGATGGCAGTCCTGAGAAGTGTCGTGGATTTGTCACTCAGTGCACGCTGGTGTTTCAGCTACAACCTGGCAGCTTCCCCACAGAAAGCAGCAAGGTGGCCTACATCATTTCCCTTCTCACTGGGCTTCGGCTATGTGGGATCAACAAACACCACTCACTGCAACCAGTGGCAGCTTCATTGCTGAGTTGAGTAGGGTCTTCCACCATCTGGCCACCACAGGAGATGTGGACTATCGACTGCTTCGACTCTCTCAGGCCACTCGGAGTGTGGCAGAGTTTGCCATTGAGTTTCGTATCCTAGCTTCCGAGAGTGGATAGGACCAGCGAGCCTTGAGGGCCACCTTCCACCAAGCATTGTCTCCCGAACTCAAGGATGAATTAGCATTTCGAGACCCTCCTCCGGATCTGGAATCCCTCATCGAGGTGGCTATCCGAGTAGATCATCGTCTCCGAGAGCGACAACAGGAACGACATTGAGAGGCAGGTGTGCATCCCCCGGCACTGTCAAACCACCCAGGAGACCCGACGATCTGGAGGAACCCATGCAGCTGGGCAGAGCCAAGTTAACCCAGACAGAAAGGGATTGACAGATGAGGGAGCGACTCTGTCTGTACTGTGGCAAGTCTGGCCATTTCCGATTCAACTGCCCGGAATTGTCGGGAAAAGCCAGCTCTCACCCAGGAAAGGGGGAACTGGAACGAGAGTAAATATGTTCCCCCACCCTGTGACCTCGGGAGTTACCATCCAAGCCACCCTCGTTCACGACAACCAGCATCACCAGCTTGGCACTTTCATCGACTCTGAAGCTGCAGGGAACTTCTTGGATCTAGAGGTAGCCAGACGTCTGGGCATTTTGTCTGTGCGCCTCCAGAGACCTCTAACCATCACTGCTCTAGATGGCAGACCCCTGGGGTCAGGACAGGTCAGTCACTGCACTTCACTTCTTCAGTTTGAGATTACGGGCCATAGGGAACTAATGCAATTTTTTCTGACCCAGTCGCCAGAACTCCCCGTAGTCCTTGGATATCCATGGCTAGCTAATCACAACCCATATATCGACTGGTCCAGAGGTGTGGTTAAGAGGTGGGGGACTAACTGTTGTGTTTCTGCTCTCTCCTTTTGCCATTCTCCTGAGATACTGGAGGCCCCCCCAGGACCTCCTGATGACTACTGCTTTCGAGGTCCTGCAGGGGGCCACTGTCTTCACTAAACTAGGTCTCCGAAATGCCTATCTGGTTAGGATTCGAGAGGGTGACAAGTGGAAGACAGCATTCAACATGCCAACGGGCCACTATGAGTACAGGGTAATGTCCTTTGGCCTGGTCAATGCCCCAGCTGTCTTCCAGGCATTCATCTATGATGTCCTGTGGGAGATGCTGAACAGGTTCATTTTTGTCTACCTTGATGACATCCTCATTTTCTCATGCAGTCACAAGGAACACATCCTACTTGTTTGACAAGAAGAGCGAGTTTCATGTACTCTCAGTTTCTTTTCTTGGCTTCATCATTTCCAGGGGCAGCCTCCAGATGGACCCCAGCAAGGTGTGGGCAGTGCAGGAATGGCCTCAGCCGTGCTCGTTGAAGCATTTACAACGCTTTCTTGGATTCGCCAATTTTTACAGGAGGTTTATAAGAAACGTGGACGCCTCTGATGTGCGGGTAGGGGCAGTTCTGTCTCAAAGGGCCAGGGGCGACAACAGGCTTCACCTGTGCACTTACCTGTCTTAACAACTAACTGCAGCAGAGAGAAATTACGATATAGGTAACCAGGAGCTCTTGGTGGTAAAGGTAGCACTGGAGGAGTGGAGGCATTGGTTGGAGGGGGCCAAGCATCCATTCCTCATCTGGACAGACCACAGAAACCTTACCTACATCCGGGAGGCCAAGAGACTTAATTCCCGCCAAACACGCTGGGCTCTGTTCTTTAACCGGTTTGACTTTGTTCTCTCTTATCACCCAGGTTCCAAGAATTCGAAACCAGATGCACTTTTGAGGCTGTTTGGTTCCCCAGTGGAGGAGTCAAGACCGGAACCCATCCTACCCACCCCCAGAATAGTAGCCACCATCCAGTGGGGCATTTAGGCTGCCATCAAGAGGGCCCAACAGCAGCAGCCGGATCCAATGCCCCATCAGGATGCCTTTTTGTACCTAGCCAACTACGCTCTGATGTGTTGCAGTGGGTACATGCTCCCCCTCCGACCGGGGTCTCAGTTCACCTCCTGGTTCTAGAAGGTGTTTGGCCATCTCATTGGCTCAGACCTCAGTCTGTCATCGGGGTTCCACCCCCATTCTAATGGGCAGACGGAGAGTGTAAGTCAGGAGATAGAGAAGACTCTGAGATGTTTGGTAGCAGAGAATCAGACCACTTGGAGCTCTCGATTGGTCTGGGCAGAGTTTGCACATAACACTCTCTACCATTCTTCCCTAGGCATGTCCCTGTTCGAGTGCCAGTATGGCTTCCCTCCTCTTTTGTTCCCTGGACAGGAGCCGGAGGTATGCGTTCCTGCCGCTACCCAACTGGTTCGCCATTGTTGACGGGCTTGGAAGAAGGCCCAGGCAGTGCTACTAAAGGCCACACAGAGACAGTGGATGCAGGCGAACCGACGCCAGAGGCTGGGTCCTATGCTTCGTCCAGGTCAGAGGGTGTGGCTCGCAACCAGAGATCTTCCACTGTGGGTGGAATCCTGCAAGCTGGCTCCATGCTACACTGGCCCTTTCAGTGTTCCTTCCCTCTGGAAAATAAACCCAGTATTCTACCGTCTGCTTCTGCCCAGGTCCATGAGGATCCAACCTTTCATATCTCTTGACTAAAGCCTGTTGTCTGTTCTCCTCTGTCCCCAGGTCGCAAGCCTCCTCCAGCTGCCCGTATCGTCAGTGGGCAACCAGCTTGCTCCATGCACAGGCTGGTAGATTCCCGCCAGGTCCATGGAAAGGTGCAGTACTTGGTCGACTGGAAGGGTTATGGCCCAGAGGAGCGCTCATGGGTGCCTGCTCGAGGCATTCTGGACCCAACACTCATTAAGGCCTTCCACCGTGCCCAAACATTCCACCAAGGGAACGTCAGGAGCCATTCTTAGAGGGGGGGCTCCTGTAAGAACTCATCACTGGGCTGCTATTCCCCTCCTAGTCGGCAGGGAGCGCTCCTCTCAAGGTCCCTGCTGAATTCTACTGCTCATTATGACTGATGTGTTACACCTGTGTCTTCCCCTATTCAAGTAGACTTGTGCCATGCCTTTTTGTTCAGTCTTGAGCCTTTGTGACCTGCTATCTGCTGCAAGCTAAGTTTATGCTTTTTGACCATTGTGTCTGTTTTTGTTTTTCTCTGTTTTGTGGAAGCACGGCTTCCTTTGATTTCTTGCACTTTTATCCAGTAAAGATGATCTTTTGTTGAAGATCGATGACTCCTTGCTCCTTGCCTCTGCCCTTGACTTCGTTAACTGGGGAGTTAGTAGCGATCAGTAAGCTCAGTGACTTTGACCATGGGAGACCTGGGTTCAATCTCCACCTAGAACAGCCTCATTACATTTTATTTACATTTTACACAGTGTTCCAACCTTTTTGGAATTTGGGTTGTATTATTTAGTCATTTGGTACCTCGAAATTATAAGCTTCTCTATAGAAGAATTGGGATAAAGAGTTGAACAGTAATTACATGACACTGAATTTACAGTGCGTGAGGTGATTTATACCAAAATATTAAATAAATATGGGCAATTTGCTTAACCTAGGTGCAACCCAGATCAGGATAATGTTAAAGGATTAAAAGGAATAAAATAATTACTGAGGATAACAACTTTAGAGCTCAATGTCCTTAAATTACTGAATTTTCAAACAAAACTACGTATAACTGTGTTAGTGTTTAGCACCAAAATCTGTTAAAAGTGTTAAGTATGATTCAGATAATGTACATTAAAATGCTTTTGATTATAAGGATCTCTATTAGCTATTTGTTCATTAGAAATGACAGTGATATAAAATCTGTTTGAGTTTTTTGGTCCCTGGACAGGAAATAACTTCAAATTTAGCCCAGTCAGAGGGTTTCTGTTCTATTCCTTTCTGTGTTTATCTGTACATTCCCTCACTGTCCTTCACTGGGCTTTTGTTCATCCTAATGAGTTCATCAGTGACCTTCATTGGCATGACCACGACAGCAGTTACAGTATCGCCAAAGCACTGAAATAAATGGTATTTATACATATAGAAATAACATTTTACTGTGTGCTTAGATTTGCCTACTCCAGTGCTTCATGTAAGTTTTTTAGGGTCATAATTTGGTTTACGTTGATTGTTCTTAGGTTAGGTTGGTTCTGACGCACTGTAGTGTTGTGTTAGTGTGCTGAACCTCAGGACCAGATCATTGAGCTGTGTTCAACTATTGGCAATGCAGGATTCTACAGTGGTGTATGTACAGGTCACTGTTCTTTAAAATGGAGTCAGTATTTAGTGGTTCTTTTGTGAATTTTCAGTAATAGTGTCTCTGTGTAGCTGAAGAATGCTTTTAGGTACTTGCGTGAGCAGCAACCCAGTCTCACTCCTACTGAAACAAATGCTTTTTGAAAGCCTGTTAAACAACTGTCTTTGTTCTGGTTAAAATGTAAAATCAATTAAGGGGTGTCGAATGTGAATATGATCTATGGTGTGATTTTTTGTGAATCCAGTCTGACTTTTACTCAAGACACTGTGTTTCACAGGTTTTTGAATTAGTGGTGCTGCACAAAATCTTCCCCCAGTTTACTCTTCACACAGATGCCTCTCTCTCTCTCTCTCTCTCTCTCTCATATATATATATATATATATATATATATATATATACACACACACAGTGGGTATAGAAAATAAATAATCACCCCTTTAAAATAATTATATTTTGTTGCTTTTCAGCCTGAAAAGAAGACGGACACAGTTTTTTCTTTTATCCAGCTGTATTTACTCAGTGCAACTTATAACATCCAAGTGAAAGATGTAACACAACCATGTCAGAAATTTTTTATTTTTTTTAATTAAAAAAAAAACAGAATCACTGAGTTGGAAAAAGGATCCACCCTTGCTTTAATTTCCTTAATTTTTTTAATTACAGCCTTTAGTCTGTTGGGATATTCTCTACTAACTTTGCACATCTAGACTTTGCAATATTTGCTGATCACAGTTGAAAGTTAAATGGCTTTGTGTGCCATTGAGAAGGTTATTAGCTACACTTTATTGAGTTTACAAGTCATTTTTAGGAGGGGAGTGATCCTTTTTCCAACTCAGTGATTCTGCTTATTTTTTATTTTTTTCTGACATGTTGGTGTTATATCTTTCACTTGGATATTATAAGTTGCACTGAATAAATACAAAAAACAAAAACTGTGTCCGTCTTTATTTCAGGCTGAAAAGCAACAAAATGTGATTATTTTAAAGGGGGGTGATTCTTTTCTATAAACACTTGTGGCGAGGAGGAGGGCGTGGCCAGGCTGTGAGGATGCACACCTGGCACTGATCTGTCTAATCAGTGGGAGAGAGAGATAAAGGAGCGGCTGGAAGTGCCAGAGAGAGGGAGAGAGACGCACGTGCATTTTGTGTTCCATTTGTGTGTTTCCTGTTCTGTTTCGTTTATGATTAAACTTTACGTTTATGTTCAGCCGGTTCCCGCTTCCTCCTTGCCCAACCCTTAAATTGTTACACTGGTGCCGAAACCCGGGAAGGAGGAGGGACGTGCTGTCAGAGAGCTCTCGCCGCTGTGAGAGGACCGCGACACCGAGAAGGCGGTGGTGCTGGAGTGATTGCCGAGGAGGACGGAGGAGTCGCTGCCGTCTGCCAGGATGCGGAGGAACCACTGCCGTCCGCCTGAAAGGGGAGGAGCGGTTGCTGTCCGCCAGGAGATGGAGGACCCGCTGTTGTCCGCCGGGGAAGCGGAGATGAGGCTGCCGTCTGCCGGAAAAGGGGAGGAGCCTGACTTCCGCCGGGGAAGCAGAGATGTGGCTGCCGTCCACCTGCAAATGGGGAGGAGCCTGATTTCTGCCGGGGAAGCAGAAATGTGGCTGCCGTCCGCCTGGAAAGGGGAGGAGCTACAGCCGCCCGCTTGGAAGTCCAGTGCCATCGCCCGGCGTTGTGGGGGATCGCTTCCCAGCTGGCTGAGAACCAGATGACAGCGTATCTGGGGACCGAAGTGTTTTTTTTCTCTCTCTCTCCTCTCTTTCTCTCTGGCTCGCTCTCCAGCTTGCTTCTTCTCTCTCCCCTCTTCCTCCTCCTCATCTCTCCTCTCTCTCGCAGGTAGAGTGGCAGCACCGCCCTCCCGAAAGGGTGGGAGGGGGTGTACATCAGGCCGGAATCTGGTGGCGGAGGCGTGTGGCAAGGAGGAGGGAGTGGTCAGGCTGTGAGGACGCACACCTGGCACTGATTAGACAAATCAGTGGGAGAGAGAGATAAAGGAGCGGCTGGAAGCGCCGGAGAGAGGGAGAGAGACGCACGTGCATTTTGTGTTCAGTGTGTGTTTTATGTTCTGTTTCAGTTTCGTTTATTATTAAACTTTATGTTTATGTTCAGCCGGTTCCTGCCTCCTCCTTGCTCGACCTTTAAATTGTTACACCACTGTACATACACTTGCCTAAACCATGTTCAGTGCACAAAAATGTTAGCCTCACAAGACACATTTTTATCACAGATTATTACTACAATAATTTCAAACTGAGAGAAAGATAGAGCGAGAGAAAGTGTGTGTCAGGAGTGCTGTTAGATAATTGACTATGTCAGGAGGGAGGTCACAGTTGGTGAGTGCGTCCAATCAGAAATTTATGATACAAATTGCAAACACACTTATGGACACATGCTATAATTACCTCATTTTCAAGTTCCCAGGAATATAAATGTGATATAAATGAATCGCCAGACAGATGAATATTAAGTGAAATTCTTCAGTCAGACATATCTGGGCTATGTCTGGTTTGGATCAGAAAAGGGTTTAATTTTTTTTTTTACATAGATTTTTTATTTTTTATTATTCTATTCTATCTATCCATTTCTGTCAAATAATCCTGAGAAACATTAACCCAGTTTCCAGTCTCGAGCATATTAAACATTCTATTTCACTTGCTCTCTCCTCTCTCCTAATCTTGTCAGACTCCATATGTCATATGTTCTTGTTAGCCTTTCAGTGCTGATTTTTTGAGAGACCTTTTAAGTCTCTCTCTCTCTCTCTCGCTCTCTCTCTCTCTCTCTCTCTCTCTCTCTCTCTCTCTCTGTAGTCTCTCAGGTGGAAGATAGAGCTGGAGCCATGGGCCAGTGAGAGCCACAGCCTGGAAGATGAGGCATTCAGATTTATCAAGTACATCACGACACCACAGGTAAACACACTTGCTTTTATTACATAGTACATGAATAAAGGACATAAATCCTGGCCATAAAAACATTCTATTTTGAACTGGGTTTCTTTCCTAACTTATGAGCATTGGAATAGTTGTCTCTGTACAGTGGAATCTCAAGGATTTAATTGAGGTGGCAAAGGCGTCACTGACGAGAGAAGTGGAAGTGATGCAGAAGGCTCTCAATGGGCCTTAACTGAAAAGTTTGCATTAGAGAAGAAACTGCATTTGAACAGAGCTCAGACATGTGCAGAACACCCCTGCACTACCTAATGTTAACCAAAATAACCAAATAACCAAAATGTTTGGATATAGAAAATGGTTGATGCATTTTATTTCTCAGTCTTTTCATGAGAAACAAGTTAGCATTAGTGCGCATTTCTGATTTGCAGTATCTATTTTCAAAATGTAGACATTTGACACAGAACCTGGCAACCCTGCTCACGGAACCAATACCAAGTTTGTTAATGTTATACAAATTGGAGATGTGCTATTAGTTTTTCACTGCCTTACTGAGCTCCAAAATAAAGCCATATTTCTGTACAAACAATAGAAATGCTTTTTTCATAGAGCCACTGCTTTTTATAGAGTTTTTTTTTTTTTTTTACTATTGTATTGTATACCATACAATAGTATACAAGTGAAATATAGAAGGCAAGAGAGAGTGAAACAGAAAGGAGTCTAGTCAAGCGAACAGCTAGGCAAACATCAAGACAGATAACACAACTTCAGGTTAGGAACAACAGTAATGCTGTATTCGACAAAAAAGTCTGACTTCTGTCTAGGAGAAACCAAAGACAACAACCTACACAGAAATTCTGGAAGGAATCCTCAACTCTGTCATGTTAACATGGCTGCTCACACAAACTAAAATATCACTTCACTACTTTACTTTACTTTACTTTACTTTACTTTAAGCTTTATAGTAACAGATAATTTAGATCAGTCAACATAAGAACATCAGTTATAGGTCAGACCTATAGCATTAACCAGTTCGCTGTTTTGAGAAAGTAAATACATCATAAACCCATGATCACTAATGTAATCTATTTACATTACTAATGTAATCTTGGTGCTAAAAAATACAAAACATGGAGGCATTCATGTTTTTTCGCACTATGTAGCTTGAATGCACTAACATCACAAAAATGGTAATTGGTCTTTTTTTAAGGAATTGAACTGAATACCTACCACAATGTCATGACAGGCCTATAAAGAGTCATGACAGGCCAATAAATTGCCAACTATCTCCTCCCATTCCCTCTCTCTCCCTCTCTCTCTCTCTAACGACACGTGCTCACTGAACAAACTTGGCAGTGAGAGCTGTGCACTGCAGCTGCAGGTGATGAATGAACACTCTTATCTCTTTCTTCGCCTCAGAATCAGCTCAAACCCTCTCATTCCTCCACAGCAACATCATATATCTGCTTTCATGTGCAAAATCATCTGCAAAAAAAAAACAAAAAAAAAAAACAAAGCAAAACAAACAGATCATGGCAATAATTTGATTAACACGTGTACATGCACTTAAATAATCTGATTACAGGGTTTGTTTGTAGGTGTTTCCAAATTGTGTGTAATTTTTTCCCTGCAATGGATGGTTTGGCACCATGTCCAGAGTGTCCCCTGCCTTGTGCCCGATGTCCCCCCACAGAAAATGGATGGATGGAAATGTTATGGCCTTCACTGTCACTAGATGAACACAAGAGAGACTATTGAGCAATGTGCTCTCCAGTGCTCTGAGTATCATTTGGAAAAATGGTGTTATCATCACCTGAGGTGAATTTCTGAATGTGTGATGTGAAGGTGAGAAAAGAAAGCTGTTGAAGGTGTTGGTTAGGGAGAGAAGCAGGAGAACAAAATGCAGCAGGTAAAGGTGAGATTGTATTTACATTTTAATATAAAGAGTCAAAAAGAAAATATGACAGAATTAAATATTCTTTAACTGCAAGCAAACCTTCCAGTGCAGGATGTCTATGATGGAGTCGAATTGTACAGCTGTTTTAGGACCGGACCGTGCCACCCAAGACCAATTGTTTCTATCAACCTTATTTTTAGAGAACTTTTAGAGATTTTGTCCTTGTTTAACAGATTTTGTCTGTTACACTTGTATGGTCAGTGATTCCTGTTTATGTTTCCATATATTTATGAGTTACCCCTTAATCTGTGTATTTACAGTGGGGGAAAAAAGTATTTGATCCCCTGCTGATTTTGTGCGTTTGCCCACTGACAAAGAAATGATCAGTCTATAATTTTAATGGTAGGTGTATTTTAACAGTGAGAGACAGAATAAAAACAAAAAAATCCAGAAAAATGCATTTCAAAAAAGTTATAAATTGATTTGCATTTTAATGAGGGAAATAAGTATTTGACCCCTTCGACTTAGTACTTGGTGGCAAAACCCTTGTTGGCAATCACAGAGGTCAGACGTTTCTTGTAGTTGGCCACCAGGTTTGCACACATCTCAGGAGGGATTTTGTTCCACTCCTCTTTGCAGATCCTCTCCAAGTCATTAAGGTCATTTTCAATGCCCTGGCTGAGGGAAGGAGGTTCTCACCCAAGATTTGACGGTACATGGCCCCGTCCATCGTACCTTTGATGTGGTGCAGTTGTCCTGTCCCCTTAGCAGAAAAACACCCCCAAAGCATAATGTTCCCACCTCCATGTTTGACGATGGGGATGGTGTTATGACTTGGGGTCATAGGCAGCATTCCTCCTCCTCCAAATCACGGCGCGTTGAGTTGATGCCAAAGAGATCTGACCACACCTGACCACAACACTTTCATCCAGTTCTCCTCTGAATCATTCAGGCAAACTTCAAACGGGCCTGTACATGTGCTTTCTTGAGCAGGGGGACCTTGAGGGCGCTGCAGGATTTCAGTCCTTCACGGCGTAGTGTGTTACCAATTGTTTTCTTGGTGACTATGGTCCCAGCTGCCTTGAGATCATTAACAAGATCCTCCCGTGTAGTTCTGGGCTGATTCCTCACCGTTCTCATGATCATTGAAACTCCACGAGGTGAGATCTTGCATGGAGCCCCAGACCAAGGGAGACTGACAGTTTCTTCCATTTGCAAATAATCACACCAACTGTTGTCACCTTCTCACCAAGCTGCTTGGCGATGGTCTTGTAGCCCATTCCAGCCTTGTGTAGGTCTACAATCTTGTCCCTGACATCCTTTGGTCTTGGCCATGGTGGAGAGTTTGGAATCTGATTGATTGATTGATTGCTTCTGTGGACAGGTGTCTTTTTACAGGTAACAAACTGAGATTAGGAGCACTCTCTTAAAGGGAGTGCTCCTAATCTCAGCTCAGTACCTGTGTAAAAGACACCTGGGAGCCAGAAATCTTGCTGATTGATAGGGGATCAAATATTATTTCCCTCATTAAAATGCAAATCAATTTATAACTTTTTTGAAATGCTTTTTTCTGGATTTTTTTGTTGTTATTCTGTCTCTCACTGTTAAAATACACCTACCATTAAAATTATAGACTGATCATTTCTTTGTCAGTGGGCAAACGTACAAAATCAGCAGGGGATCAAATACTTTTTTCCCCCACTGTATATGTCCTCAGTTGCCCTGCTACATTTCTGTGCTGTAGTTTCTGAGCCTCAAACTTTTCTCAAATGCCAACTGAACACACTTCATTGGCCTCATTCTTCTGCACATTATCTCCTGCATTATTACACAGTGGCAGTGGGCAATCATTGTGAAGCTGCAATTTGCATATTGTTCAAATATCATAATTTTTCTTGGATGGAATGTAGTTGCAGCGAGTACTGTTGCTGCCGAGTAGCTCCAGGAGCCCTGGATTGTTCCTGAGCTTGGGTTTCCTGTCTCTGTGGAGTTTCACATGTTCTTCCCATGTCCATGTTGGTTTCCTCTGGGTTTTGGAAAATTGAATACAAAAGACATTTCACCAGATGAAAGAGTATAATTGTGTACATTCTGTGTGTGTGTGTGTGTGTGTGTGTGTGTGTGTGTGTGTGTGTGTGTGTGTGTGTTGTGATGTACAGGTGTCCTGTAGAAATCCTGCAGACAGCCTGCCAGCTCAGGGATCATGGGCACTATGTTTGGATAACAGATTCAACTTGGCCCGAAGCATCAACACTAAATGCTGTCGAGTCTACTCACTTGGGTGAGTTTCATTCTCTTTTTTTTTTTCTCTCTCACACACACTCAAACAAGTCAAACAAACTCATTGAGGTGATACTTTCAGGGACATGTGATAAGTAACTGATGGAATTTTAAAGTTTATCTTCTTACTCATTGCAGGTCATTAATGTTATTCCTACAAGTAAAAAGCTGTCAGATATTCCTATATTTGGTCCCCACTAAGATATAACACACACACACACACACACACACACACACACACACACACACACACACACACACACACACACACGCACACACACACACACACACTTTTCTCATAAGGTTGTCTCTGTGGTGAAGGTTGTGCATGGATCGTTGCCAGCTACGCAGGATATCGTATCATCTGGGCTATCTACTGAGTCAGCACATTTTATATAGCATAAGTATTAGCCCACTTCTGTGTGTGTGTCTGTGTGTGTGTATGTGTGTGTGTGTGTGTGTGTGTGTGTGTGTAGACTGTCTTGAATTTGCTCTCTCTGTGGCTAAATATGTGCACAGCTGTATGCTAATAACCCAAATATTTGGCTCTTGCTGTAATCAAGGCGTTTGTGCAGTATAACTGTAACATATGTGTTTGCATGAGTCTCTATTTGTACCATGGTATAAATATACCTTATATAGATATGATCTAAGGTTTTTAACATTCAGAGTTTATTAGAAACAATCAGATGGTTATTAGAAATTATAGTTTGTGTGTAATAATTAAGTAGGTTATAAAACTAAATATGAAATGAAGTCATGTGTTTAAACATAACCAGCATTCAAGGTCATACCTACATTTACATGTATTTACATATAGCTAAATCATCTAAAAGGACTGATGTACAAAATGGCAGAGAATTACACAGTTTCTAAATGTAACTGATAATAAAACATGCAGCAAGGTGCAGTTTAAACACTTTCAGTAACCTGATCAGGGTCTGGAGACTATTCTGGACAATATATCTTAGCCATTCGACCTACTGGCATGTTTTTGTGAAGTGGGAGGAAACCGGAGAACCTGGAGAAAATGGACACAGTGAGGAACATGCCCAGAAACCTGAGCTCAGGATTGAATTTAAGGACCCTGGGGCTGTGATGCCACCCATGTTATTATTATGTGTTGGAAAACGTTCATCCTGTTTATTGGTGCAAAAACCACCAACTCCAACAACCACCAACAGCTGCCTAGTTTTAAAAGTAGTGTAAACATGTGCCTACACACATCTTCATTTAAATAGCCTTTACTTTTCAAATAGCCTCAATTTACAAATATGCTGGTTACTCACCCATCAGTGTGACCGCTATCTTAATGGGAAAAATGGTTTTGCTTTTTCCCATTCCTATCCAAATGGGAGTGGTCTCTTTCTGAATGACTCCGCCGCCTTGCACAAGGCATGAGGACTCACTGAATGGTTTGATGAGGATGAAAATGACGTAAATCATATGCTATGGCTGGGGGGCATGAGGCTTGGTTAGCATGTTTGCTATTCAATCCAGATCTCAAACAAACTGGATACCTGTGTACTCATTGGCTCTTCACCACCACTGTCATCAAAACACCAATGTCTTTTGGAAGAACGGTCTTCATCTCTCCAGGACAGATGTTGTTGGCTCAACATCTTCTTAAGACACTAGTTAGATATGCGTACACATGGAATGAGCACTACCAAAGTAGTAGAGTGTGGCAGCATTACAAATGCCCAATGCTAGACCAGTTTTATACTAAAGGTCAATACATGTTAAAGCAGGTTGGACATTGGATACTCACGTGACATGTGTCTTTCATTCATTTATGGTTGATGTTAGTTCGGTGGTTAAAGTTCCACAGAATGTTGGTGACCTTTATTGTATTTTTTATACACTATACGGCCAAAATGTTTACACATGACCATCACACCCATATGTTCTTGTTGAACATCCCATTCCAAAGACATGGGCATTAATATGGAGTTAGTCCCCCTCTGCAGATATGTAGAATAACCTTCACTCTTCTGAGAAAGATCCACTAGATTTTGGAGCATGGCATTGGGGATTTGTGCTCAATCATCTTCAAGACCATTAGTGACTGATGTCTGGTATGGAGGAGGCCTGACATGCGATCTGCATCCCAGTTCATCCCAAAGGTTTTCAGTAGGGTTGAGGTCAGTGCAGGACACTCAAGTTTTTTCACACTAACCATGGCAGACCATGTCTTCATGGAGCTTGCATTGTGCACAGGGGCATTGTCATGCTGGAACAGGTTCAAGTTCTTTAGTTCCAGTAAAGGGAAATTGTAATGCTACAGCACACAAAGGCATTCTATACAATTGTGTGCTTCCAACTTTGTGGCAATAATTTAGGGAAGAAGCACATATAGGAGTGATGGTCAGGTGCCCACAAACTTTTGGCCATATAGTGTATTTGAACTAGCTAGACATTATGCAGATGTGCTACAGAGATCCCCAGGGGTGTGTTTTGATCACATCATCTTCCCTCTCCCCTCTTGAGTACACATAAAATGACCTAAATATCTGTGGGTGTTTTGAATGCTAGTGAGCTTAATGAAGCACTGGAGTTGCACAAAAGGAGACATATCAACTAGCAGCAAATGATCATTTCAGAGAGAGGCTCTTATAGCTAAACATTAACCAGAGAAGCAAGAAAAGACAACCTGGAGCATCAGGAGGACATGGCACAAACACAAACATCACATTAAATCCGGCTTTATGCACCACGGAACCCAAAATTATCTCGCATCATGTCTTAACATTTTTCAAGAAGATATGTATATTTTTTGCACAAGGTTCAAAAGATGCCAGTTCTGCAGTACATGCTTTTATTCACAGATATTATAAGGGATTAAAAGGAAGTATCTGATCTGTTATTGCTCATTACTCATGCGCTAATTTGTAAAGGTGTTTAATCTTTTTTTTATAATTTGCTCCCAGCTGATTGATCTGATTTGCAGAAACCAAGTGATCAGTGCCTCCTCATGAGATAAACATTAGGAAAAGGGGTGGAGGTAGCAATTATATATTTTTTATGACTTTATTTGTAAGAAATCCAACAAATTTCACACTGCTCGCTACATTTCACATCCATTTTGCATGAAATTGGGTTGGAAAGATGGAAGACAAGACATTCCATGTAAGCCAAATTGAGACAGCTCATAAAACAACAAAAAGAAAATTAATTTCTTTTTCATTAATTTTTATCATTGAGGCTAATGTTTAATTCATACTGAAAACATCTCAGGGCAAGTACACATCCAGATAACATCTGCGCAGGCAAACACATTTACCCTACAGCTCTGTTCTGCTTTCAAATGACTCCCAAGCTCCTTGACCTGAAGGTAGAGCAGATTGGAAGGAGTTAGATCCTGTTTTTGCCAAAGCACAGCTCTGTGTCCTGACTTTCAGACTGAACTTTTTTCCCTGTTGCCTAATTGTGCAGTTATCTTACATTGCCATCTTCGAAGGTGAATCAATCTGTCTTCTTTGCTACTCTAAAGTGCAGCTGAGAAAGGACTTAGGGGAACTGTTGAAAAAACATTTTTGTTACAAGAACTTTTTTTAAAAATGATTTGTTGTTGCTGCCTGTAAACTCCACAGACGTCTACTGAAATCAAAACAATCACACTTTTTATACACTGTAAACTTGAACCCTTTCCCACAGTTTATTTACATTTACGGCATTTTGCAGACGCTCTTATCCAGAGCGACTTACATTTATCCAGCTGAGGATTAAGGGCCTTGCTCAAGGGCCCAACAGTGGCAGCTTGGTGGTGCTGGAGTTTGAACTCATGATCTTTTGAGCAGCAGACCAACGCCTTAACCACTGAGCTACTGCATTCAATTGATATTGCACATTTTCAATCAGTATAAAGAAATGACTTATTTTATCGATGCAAGTTTGTTATAAGATTAGTCAGGTCAGCCTTGGGTTTCTGTGTGTAGAGTATCATGACTGTGTTTAGCTGCTGGTGAACAGGGTGATGGGGCGAACAGGGTGATAGACAAACAATTCACACCTCTCCACTGACGGACTAAAGCATTTCCCCATCCCAGTCATGGGGACCTTTCCCAGGGGACTCGAGGCACAGGGTGGGGTAGACCCTGGATGGGGTACAAACCTATTGCAGGGCACAATCACACACTATGGACAATTAATAGATGCCAATCAGCCTTAAATGCATGTCTTTGGACTGGGGAGGAAACAGGAGTACCCAGAGGAAATCCCAAGGCATGGGGAGAACATGCAAGCTCTGTGCACTGAGGGCAGGGGCAGGAATCAAACCCTCAACCCTGGAAGTGCAAGGCAAACATGCTAACCACTAAGCCACCATGTCCCTCCCAAAGCTTTTTTTGATAATAAAACACTTTATTATATAATACTATATAAATATAGTGTTTATTATATAAACACTATATTTATTAATTATTAAATTAATAATAAATTATTTTTTTTATTAAATAAATATGCATATGCTGTTTCTTCCATGTTTCTTCCAACCCACAAGAAGGCCTAGAGCCACATCTACCGCACTGCAATATTGCATGTGACAGTTTTCATAAGCAAATTCTATGACAATTACAGGTCTACAATCTCCTGTAAACATTACAAACTACTACTTTTTTTGAGTTGCTCATGTTGCGCCACAGTGTGGCGTAACACACTCAGATGAAAGCGTCATCTACCCTCTTCTGCATGCATGAGCTCACAGATGCCCATGATTGGATAGTGTCGCTGTGATTGACAGGAGAGAGAGAGTATGCCATCCCTCCCAACCCTTTTGCTCTCTTGTTTCCCGTGCACAGATGACTGTGGCATTGTCAGCAGTTTGAAAGTTTAACTCCTGACAATGCAAACGCTTTTCTGTAGCATCACTCACCAGAGTGCAAATCGCAACTTTAAACAACATTTTGAAAATTAATAGTTACATGTGCTTCCATTTCCATAGGCTATGTAAAAACGTTTTTGATATTCCCATTAAGAAAAAAGACTTCATTATTCTCTTCCTCTCTCTTTGCAGGTTGGGAGGGGAGGATAAGCAGTTGGAGAGAGCATTAGCTAAGGCAGGGTGCGAGGTTCACTGTTTTGACCCCAGCATCAGGGAGGCTCACCTGCAGGACTCACACATGTGGCTTCACCGGCTCTCCATCGATTGGAGAGACCCGAACCCTGCTATCATGACACAGAGACAGCACAGCAGCACCATGAAGCTTTCCACTGTCCTCAACCACTATGGACATAGACAGGTAATTGCAGAGTACATGCACAGAACACAGGGGTGACAATATAGTGCATGGGTATGACATGATAAATTCATTTAAAAATAGGTATCCAGTCAGTGGCGGCTCATCCGTTCATTTCAGACCTCATTCATCCATGTATACATTTGAAATTCCATTAATATACTAATGACCTTTTTTGATTGACCAACAATATGTCACTCTTTAATAAATAATGTTATAAACAGTAAGCTTTGGGAAATTGCTGTAGTATAAGAGGAACAAAAACACTTTAGTATGTGCTGTTAAAGGTAATGGTAATTCCACATCATTGATTATTTTCTTATAAGAGCATGTCCCCATGATGTTTTATTCCTTATTGTCAAGCAGAGGACTACACAGTAATATAGAGATATGTGAGTTAAAGACTATTCAATTCAATTCAATTCTGTTTTATTTGTATAGCGCTTTTAACAATGGACATTGTCCCAAAGCAGCTTTACAGAAATATATAAATTCAGGATATAGATTTTAAATGTATGAATTTATCCCTAATGCGCAAGCCAGAGGTGATGGAGATTACAGCAATTAATACTGCTAATTTTTATGTACTGTAATGTGTTCTTGAATAGCACACATCAATCGAGTCATTTCTAAATTAAATATGAAATATTGATGAAATGTAAACAATGTACCCTTCCTGTAACCACGGTTGAACCAGAGAATAGCCCAAACTATATACTTCAGTATTTGAGGATGTGAGTGCCGTCTTTATTTTGTGTTATCAAATGTCTGAGACCTCAGGCCAGAAACATAACAGTCATCAGTCCACATCTTTCACAAAGCGTTTCTGACAGGAAGAAAGATTTCATGCCCTCTTTTATCAAAATGATAACTGCTACAGTGATTTATACACCGTATCCTAAGATGCCATTTTTTTTGGACGCTTTCATATATCACTCAACCTCCTGTTTCTTGCTGCATGAGCAAAAGTGTAATCCCGGCAAATTAAATTCAATGCCTTGAACAGAAGAGCCTACAGGCCATGCATCAGTCTGTAGCATTACCAAGTCAATGCCTTGTAAGCTGGGATGATTGATTTATCTTTCTTAGACAGGTGGAGGAAGTATATGGAATACATGCAGATTAATGCTGCTCATTTAAAAAGCTTCCAAAAAAATGCATCTGTATTAGACAATGTCTGGGGACAAGTAATTACAAAACCACTGCTATCATGTTTGCTTTATTATCACTACTACTAAGATGACAGCAACCAGTAACCAGCTAGCTTTTACTTTCTACACTGTGATCCCAATCAAGTCCTTGATTGTCTACAGAGTAACCACTGGCACATTGGCCAGCTGCATGGTGTTACTCCTTAGAGCCTCCTTAGCGTTCCTTAGTGTTTGTGAATCAGACTTGTTTTTAACTGGTGGTTGTGTGATTATGGAATGAACTGCTCTCTATGCATGTTCCCTCAAAACACTGACAAACATGTTTCTTTGTATCTTTTGAAGTGTCATCGTTTTTTACTCCATAAGGCACCAACGCTTTACACCAACATTGTCTGATTGACTGCTTCATGACTTTATGACTTACACCAGGGGTGTCCAAAATTTTTTCAAAGGGGGCCAGATTAGACTTCATCAAAATACCTAAATGGCTGGTCATATATACAGTACTGTGCAAAAGTTTTAGGTATTTTATTTTTTTAGTACAAACTTTGTTAGAGATTTTTTATTTTATGACTTCTATATTATCAAGTCAGTGCAAAAACATTTTAGAATTCCAAACATTAGTTTTCTAGCACAAAATTAAACAGAAAAATGTTTGTATGTCAGTAAAGAAAGCAGCATATTACGTAAGAGACACTTTTCAGACAAAAAACACAATGAAGGCTGCTGGGTTTTGCTGCAAAAATAAGAAGCAAGTGCGAAAGTCAAAGTCTCCATAAGAACTGTGGCTGGCTCTGCAAGATGCTCAATAAAACTTACCAGATAATTTCCTTATAAAACTACACAAATTGTACCAGACACTACTATTTTTATTTTTATTTTTTTGTCGCACCAAATATTGACTTTGTTTCATTTTTCTACTGTTTACTGCTCTTTACGGTATTTTTAAATATTTAAATATTTAATTTAATTATTTTGAAGGCATCTTTGTTCTACAGCATTTCTTTGCGTGTGCCTAAAACTTTTGCACAGTACTGTATACTGTATCATATTCATTTTATATATATATATATATATATATATATATATATATATATATATATATATATATATATATATATATATATATATATATATATGTGTGTGTGTGTGTGTGTGTGTGTGTGTGTGTGTGTACGAATTACAGCACTTTTTATATATGGTCCAAAAGTAATTGGACAAGCTAACATAATCCTGAATTAAATTGTCATTTTTAATACTTGGTTGCAAATTCACTTTAGTTAAGGACTCTTTCAAGAATTCACAAAAGGTTTTCCATTCTTAGTGGTTTCCATCTCTTCTCACTGTTAACTTTGCACTTTTTGTCTGTAGCCATGACTAAATATCATTCTGTAGATTAATTTGCAGGTGTAGCCAGAGGGGAAAAAGGCTCTTGCATTGTAGCTAACTATGTTAACACTCTGCTGGGAAAATGTAAACGTGTTGCACCTATCCTACATTCTAAAGAGAAGCCATGGGACAGTTAATGTCAGTTCACAGGCCACATTTGTCCCTGGGGCTGGACTTTGGACACCCCTGATTTACACCATCCCTTGTGTTTAGATATGGCACATTGGATCCACCTATCTACCATCTTCTTATTTTTCAGGCCCCTATGAAACTCCTTAACTACTATTTTTCTTGGTCAGTTTGTAGTGTTTTGAGAACTCATTTAGCCTTAGTAGCCTCTCAGATTATTACGTTCTGATAAATTGATAATATCTACTGCATCAGTTTCCCATAGTTCTTCTAGGATGAGGAAGATTTGTGTGCATGCTTACATTTTTTTGTCCAGTTGAAATTAAAGAAAATAAATAAACACAATTGTTATTTTATAGTTTCAAGACAAATGGATGGGTTTATACCCAAAACACAAAAGTGCGTGTCGGTTATGAAGTATTTAGAACATTATCAAGCAACAGTTTTCCAACTGCTAATAAAGTTTTGCAGAACATCTAGTCTAGAAAGAGTGTTGAGATTAACAACAAAGAAAGGACTTTTTTTGATGTAAGAAACATTTTTAATAGGTGAGGAAAAGTTCCCAAGTCTGATAAAAGGCTTGTGTGTTAGACCAGAACAAGTGTCTAATTTTCTCCAAATAGAGAAAACAGACCATATCAGCTAGCCAGTAATGATAAGATGGAGGAGTAGCATGTTTCCATTTAAGGAAAATAAAGCAGAAAAGAGGGTGCAGAAAGCCATACCATTTGATTGTTAAGCAGAGAAAGCTGCAGAGAGCTATAACATTTGATTATGGAAAAAATAAGGCAACAAAAGTATATGGGTTTTGGAAAGGATTTTGTTAAAAAGCTAGAAAAGCACTTAAATATTGATTACCAAAAAAAAAAAAAACAACAACAACAACCCAACAACAAAAAACGTAGGGAAGTCCAAAAACATGTGACAAAGCACTAATGTGAAACTAAATGTAGCAGGATTTGATACATATATAAATAATGAGTCTAATACTTGAAACACCAAACTGTTCAATGTTTGATCGGCAGTTAAAATGTAGCCCAATTCTGTGGGAAAAGCAGAGATCTGGCAACTCAAGATCTGTACAGAGCATAAAATCACAGATATGGAGGTTTATCCTCAACAGGTGAGGATAGAGCTCTGGTATTTGATTGGGAACTCCCAGAAAAAAAGCTACATTTTGTAATAATGTAATCTGATTAATCAAAATTGAATGAAAACAGACCAATACCTCTTTGTTGTCCACCTCTCTCAGATTATATCCATCCTGTGTTTAATCTTCACATCATTTAGTTTGTCTTCCCTTTTTATCCTCTCCTCCTCAAGCCTCAGTGTTTAGATGTTGTCAACTTTCTTTTCTTTCCCTCCAATTCAGGCCACCTACACTCTACATTCTACCCTTTCCTTATTCTCCTTCAGCAGCTGGCCTACTTTGCGTTCTTTCCACTTATTACCTTTTATTCCTGGCCAGCAAAATTTCAGCTCTAAGGACAGCAACCTTGCTGAACCAGTTTTCTGATATTTTTTTTCAGGAAAACTAGATTGAAACACAAGGAGGTGAATATGCACTTTGACAAAGCTTAATAATGTAATATGCGTCTACTGAAACATGAAATCTTCCAGAGTCATAGTAAAATGAATTGTAGTGGACATAGAAGACACATAAGAAACGTCTGTCACTAAAAATTTATTCAGAGAAAATCACAAGGATGATCTGAAGTTGAGAGTATGTAGAAAGTATGAGAAAGTATGAGAAACTTTAATGTTTCTGATTTGTTTTTATTTATTTTTCCATACAATATTATTATATTATATTATATTATATTATACACTCACAGGCCAAACCTGTACCCCTGCTCATTCATGAAATTATCCAATCAGCCAATCATGTGTCAGCAGTGCAATGCATAAAATCATACAGAAACATCAAGAGTTTCAGTTAATGTTCATGGGAGGAATTAATGGGGGGAAATGTGATCTCAGTGATTGGTTCTTGGTGCCAGAAAGGTTGGTTTGAACATTTCAGAAACTTCTGAACTGTCCAAGAGGGCTACGTTACTGTTACCTTCCTTTTCCGCCTGCAGAACTATTGCTCGCTGGATGTTTTTTGTTTTTCACACCATTTTGTGTAATGCATGTGAAAATCCCAGGAGATAAGCAGTTTTCAAACCAGCCCACCTGGTACCCACAACCACACCAAGGTTGAAGTCACTGAGACCACATATACCCCCTCCCCCCATTCTGATGTTTGATGTGAACGTTAATTGACACTCTTGATCTGTATGTGCATGATTTTATGCATTGTGCTACAGCCACATGTTGGCTGATTGGATAACTGCATAAATGAGCAGGTATACAAGTGTTCCTACCCCGGTGTGTAGCTGTGATTATCTCTATTTTTCCTATAAATATCTTGTATCAACTCTATTACTATTGGATTAGTTGGTTTATTTGGGAAAGGATACAGTGCAGAGTTTATTACACACTATATGCCTACCAGATGAATAAATGCAAATGTAACTACACAACACATAATTACTACCCAGATGGCAATTCTGCTTTTTTGCCTCTCTCTCTCTCTCTCTCTCTCTCTCTCTCTCTCTCTCTCTCTCTCTCTCTCTCTCTCTCTCACAGGTAGACGTGCTGAAAGTGGACATGGAAAGTGCCGAATGGAAAATCTTAGAGAATCTGATTCTGGAAAATGTTTTACACTCTGTGGGCCTCTTGCTCCTCGAGGTTCACCTTCACTGGGCCGGGTTCGAAGTGAGTGGCGATGAGCCCTCTGTAGTGCGCTACTGGTTCAGTCTGCTGAAAGAGCTGGAGAATACACACTTCCGCCTGTACCACAGTTACAGAGACCCAGCAAAGCCACGGCTCTTCCTTCAGAAGAACCTACACAATGCAAGCAGCACTTACATACTGGGGTGGGTCAACAGGTGCTATTCGGCACAGTGAGACTCGTCCAGTTTAAAATGTGAGAAATGGAGTACAGCAAAAGCTGCTGATAGAGACTTCATTTTTGAGGTATAAAGAAGTCAAGGCAATTCCCACTCAAATACTGCAATCTGCAGTGAAAAATATTCCAGTTAGATTCAGTTTATTGCAAGCAGTATGATGTGTGTTTTAATCCTGCAAATATCTCAATTTCAAGCTTGTGTACCTTCAGAAGAACATACACGAGCAGCAAGTAGGAAATAAACTGGAATGTAGTGGGTCAACACAAATTACTTGGTACAATAATGGCAAGAAATGGAGTTCAGTAAAAATGAATAAATAAATTAGTTAATTAATTAATTACTTACTAATGGCCATGTTAAAGCAAATTTAGTTGAGAGTCAGGCCAGAAGAAACTCAAACAACAACAAAGTGGATTTCATTTTATTTGAATTACTGCTACATTCAAATGAAGGCATGTTCAGCATTTTTACAAGAATATTCCCACTCAAGTGTTTTCTAATGGAGTCTTTATAATTTACCAACAGATCTGAAGAAATTTGATACTCCTCATGGCTTGATTAACTGCCACCTCATACTTTTACAAGCTAGTTAGCTAAGTCTTTAGCCACAAACATTAAGTAGTATGTTCAGAATGCTCATGTCTGTTATGACTTGAACAGCAAGTGCATTGTGTGTTTGCCTTTCTATGTTAAAAGTGGAAATTCCTTCCTTCATTCAGGGGTTACATGTAAGCACGCTACTACATTGTTAGGGCCTGTCTGAGACATTATAATGCTGAGTCTTGCTTAAGCATTGAACTTATGTAAGACACTGTACTAGCATGCTGTGCTTTTGTGTGTATATTGAAATTTGTAGTATTACAACCTGGAACTGAAATGGACTTTTTTAAATGTCAAATTTTTACCATTTGATTTACATAACATTCTATATTATACATTCTATATTCAAAGGTGTGGTCTATATCTATCTATCTATCTATCTATCTATATATATATATATATATATATATATATATATATATATATATATATATATATATATATATATATATATATATGTGTGTGTGTGTGTGTGTGTGTGTGTGTGTGTGTGTGTGTGTGTGTGTGTGTGTGTATGAGTGTGTGTGTGTGATATATATATATATATATATATATATATATATATATATATATATATATATATATATATATATATATATATAATTTCCCCATGTATTTGCTTATTTTGCCATAGGTCAAAAAACTAATACACTTTTAAAATTAAGACTTTTTATTCTTAACCTCAGTGATAACAGGTAAATAGATAGCATGCTTTCAAGAGACAAAGAGAGCTATGAAATTAATTCACCAAATGCAGAACTGAGGGAAAGAGACAAACTAGCAACTTAGCATTGAGGGATGTAACTTGAAATACTTAATAGATGGAAACATTGACCTGTGGTTTGGGCAAATTGAAACAATGGAAAAACTGGAAACAGAAGTGTTCAGACACACTTTGAGGATGAAAAAAAAAAAAAAAAAAAAATCTATGGTTGAAATTAGTTTCAAATGTAAATAGTAAAGTTAATGCCCATGTATAAATTAATTTCTCTATTTTTAATAAGTATTGCTTAAAAAATTAAGAAAGGAATCCTGGGTGAATCTCAGTGATGAATCTGTTTGAAAAGATGCCAAGTGTGTGCAAAGCTGTAAAGAATTTTAAATATTAAAGAGATTTGCTTAACCTTTTTTTGGTTACTGCATTATTTCATAGTATAGAAAACTGATGTCCTGTTGAGTGTTATGGGTTGAGTGTTTTCAAGATTTGTTCTGTGTTCACTTTAAGGTCTGCGGTTATTGTTAAGTTTCACAGAGTTTCATTCTGTGGCGGGGGGTTGGGAGGGAGGGGTTAGCTCATCAATCTTTATGGAGACTGGCATAAATGTTTCTCTTTGTTTAATAAAAAGCTCATGAGTACACCTGTGTCTGCTCACAACACTGGTGTCAGACTGGCACTGGCAACTCATTGAAGCAGACAATGCTGCTTGACCAGAGGCAATTGGAAGAAGTGTCTTCCCTACAGAGAGAGCTGCTTGCCATGATGCAGGACAATGGGAGCAAGTGAGGTGGGCTACAGCTGGAATTTTTCATTAAATAAAACAATATCCTGCATAATACCAAGACTGGTAAGATTGTGGTAGGGGGTTGCAGAATCAGCCTTTGATACTTGGTCCTTGCTGTTCTAACATGGGTAAGGCTGATGAACTGTGTGATGAGCTATTCAATTGGATTGATCAGCAGGAGCGATGTGCAGAAGATCTCAAGGGCCTGGCAGCTGAACTGGGGTCTCCCAGGGGAGGCGCAGTGCAAACGCCAGTTGAAGAAAAACACAGCAACTGTGATTGGTTCCTCCAGCCTGTTCATTGGAAGCATTGCAGTGCTTTTACTTGTAGGTCTGCCTGGACTTGTGGTGGTGCTGTTGGGATGTACTGCAAGTGGATTGAGTACTCTAATTCCTCTTACACACACAATTATGAAGAAATGGAAGTCCAGTAAAGCAATGAAAAATGCAGAGAAGACAGCTGATCAAATTGAAAAGATTCGGAACAATATTGAGAGGCTCCAGAAGAAGCTGACAGAGGAGTGTGAGATTCAAGGCCTTAAGGCCTCATCCTCCGATGAAGTACAGTGTGAAATCACAGCAAGGATCCTGAAAGCCATGGCCAAACGGAGCGGAAAGGATCTGCCTCTCAATTGCCTAAGGCACCTCTTGAGGAATGATGACATAGCTTCAGGGATTAATTTAGACATAACCTTCTTCCAAAATGTCAGTGTTTTGCTAACAGTTACTGGATATTCCTTCTTCGTTCTGAAAACAATAACACAAACAGGCCAGGTATGTTTACAGTTGTAACATAACTATATGTACGTTATATGCACACATACTGTACATAGACTGGTTGCAAATTAAACAAGAATAAAGTGTCTTAATTTTTATCTAGGGATAAAGGTGCTCAGTCAGAATAGGCCAGGTTGTGTTGATTTGAAGTGAGTCTTTGGTGTGACCCAAACCACACCAAACAATGCCTCTTACAACATAGCAGAGTCACCATTGTTCCTTTAATTTGTTGTGTGTGAATGTTACAAAAATACTTTTTAAAGGCTTAGTAGAATGAATGAAGTTTACTCCTCAATATGTAAATGATCTAAAATTCTATAAGATAGATCTTATGTCTTAGTGCTGGGTTTGATACTGTTTGCCATTTCACTTGACCTTCTGGGCTGTATTCTCTTTTAGGAGCATTTGCACTGGTTAATTAACAATTATGTATACTACAATGCTGTTGAGCACTCATTACTGATTGGTCAGAACTTATTGATTAATTTTCTATAACAGCAGATTTTTGTAGATTAGATTCTAATTCTACAGCACTACTTGTTTCTACAGTAATAACTTAGACAAGGGCTTGCATAGCACAGACTCCAGATAAAGAAATTTGCTTAATACTGATTAATGCAGTTTTCTGTGAGAATTCTTTGGTTGACCAGCACCAGCACTTTGGAACAGTCATATGTAAAGCTGTTCCTTTCAGACACAGGATGAAGGGCTTTGCATTTTCTCTGTAACATGACAAGCTTAACTTATTAAGAGAGAAAAAAAGGAGCCTGGTGATGGACCAGGTTGGTGAGGACAAGGTTCCCAACCCTGGTACCCTGCACATTTTAATGTTTTCCCTGCTCACTATACAATGTCAGAAAATTAACAACTCTTTCTCATTTGCAAGTGTATTCAGTGCAGGGAAAACACCAAAATGTGCAGGACAGAGAGTATTCCAGGACCAGAGTTGAAAACTTGTGACATATGAGAGAACAGGAATTAGTGGACCACGAGGGTCTTATCCGCAAAGGGCCAGTGTGGCTACAGG
Organism: Cranoglanis bouderius; assembly: GCA_023630585.1. NCBI lineage: Eukaryota > Metazoa > Chordata > Actinopteri > Siluriformes > Cranoglanididae > Cranoglanis > Cranoglanis bouderius. Next base: position 14,734,770 of record CM042560.1, read on the forward strand.
CTTTCATACCAGCTAAACCTATCTCCTAAGGCACTTGATAGTTGATGGGATTCCAAGATGAACTGATTAAACAAGTGGAATCAGGTATGGCTCTTACCTGGTTGGAATGAAAGCCTGTAGCCACACCAGCCCTTTGTTCTACAACCTTAAGCATAAAACTATATTTTATAGGGATGCATATTGTTCTTTAATTAAAATAAAACTGCAATAGTTGGCCAATTGCTGTGGCATAAGAGGAAAAAAACATCTCACTTCACATCTGGCCATATTATACTACAGTTTTGTTGATTATTTTCCTACAACAACACACCCTGTCATGTTTTATTCCTTACTTGTATGATCATGTGAGCTATGTGACTGTGCAATCTGTAATGTGTTGAGACGAATTGATAGATTTATTCTTCCCACCGTAACCTCATCACATAGCGGTGAGCCAAGAAATGCTGAGATAATGATATTTGATTAAAACAGTGCTATATAAATACAGTATAATATGAAACAAATTACTATTATTGTTCAGATTATTTTCACATGTTTTCCTCCAGGTCACAGAAGGAGTCTTTGGGCTGGTGTTGACACTTCCTGATTTGATTAATAACTGTGAAAACTGATTAAAAACAAACATCAACCAGAAGCTATCGATTTTTTGAAGACAAAAGCTAATGAAATTTGTGAGGCTATGAAGAAATTAAAGATGCAATTGAATGACATACAGTAAGTACACAGATGTATACATCATAATGTAAATGGTATGTTGGTAGGCAATATATGTAGGAATGCTTACTATAGTATAATAAGCTAATAATGTAATATATCTTGTGCATCTCCCTGTAAGATTTTATCACCTTTGAATTTATGTTTCAGAGAGATATTACGTCAAATGGTGTGTCACATCAATTTGGTTGAGATGGTTGGTTCTCAAATCAAAAAAGGCACCATTTACATAAAGTACAAGCAGTCCCAAAAGCAGATAGAGAAATTTATTCTCATATGTTCAAAAGACATAGGAGCAACCACACCAAACCAAACAAGCACCTCAGGCAAATGCAAATTAAATGTGAAAATTACACAGGAGTCCACTATATCAGAAGACAGTACTTCTGATTGAGTAGATCATAGGAAGAAATGTGCTACTGAGCAGAAACCACTACTCCAGTGTAATATAGAAATAAAGGATTTGAAGTGCAGACTCCCACAGATAACCTTAGCCAATGTGCGCTCTCTTCCAAGCAAAATGGAGAAGCTCATAATATTGGTTCAAGATGAAGAATTTTCATTGTTTAATAAGAGTAATTTGATTTTCTTCACAGAGACATGGTTAAAGGAAAACTCACCTGATGTCACCTTGACTGAGTTTGGGTATAGCAGTGTAGCAGTGGTAATGTGGAGGAAACTAAGAAACATAGAAACATATGAGTATCCTTTAAACCAGCTAACCACCCTGAGGACAGTCCTGGATTTATCTTCATCCAAGTGTATGTCCCTAAATTTAAAAAAGCTGTTATAGAAATCATAAATAAAGTTTACATTGCCGCTGAGAGTGAGAATTGTGGTCCTGTTTTCTTATTGGGTGACTTCAACAAAAAGGATGACCCTCCTATCCTTAGTACCCTGGAGCAATATGTCACATGCCCAACCAGGAAAAAGAACATCCTTGATAAATGCTATGGGAATGTGTTAGGGGCTTATAGATGTATATGCAGTAGATCACTTGGCAAGTCAGACCATAATGTCATTCATTTGCTTCCCCAAGACAATACCAAGTCAGTTAAGACATGTAACCATGAGGATGTTAAACTCAGAGAGCAAGAAATAGAAACCCAGAAGGCAACACACTCAACAATAGTAGCAGCTGTGTAGGCAAAGCTTATACACATTTTCCTATTGATAAACTTCAGATATAAGCTGTGTACAAACTGTGTAATAATATTAGTTTTGTCCCATTAATATAATAAGTACCCTATTAACTTCCTTATTTTTAAAAATAATATATAGACTTTATTTACATTTAAGTACTCTCTTAAAGCTTTAATCCCACATCAATTTACGCATTGAGAAAGAACTAGACTTGTGAACATTAGTACCTTAGCACCAGAGACACCACTGTGTCACTGACTTGAGAAAAAAAAACTCCTCCTTCATAGCATCAAAGTAAAAAACAGCCTGAAGAAAAAAAAATCACAAGTAAATAATTACCAGTAAAATAATTATTCATTTAAGCCTTTATATAAGAGCTGGTGGCTCAACAGTTAAAAGGCTCTGGGTTACTGATCAGAAGGTCAGGGGTTCAAGCCCCAGCACTGCCAAGCTGCCACTGTTAGGCCCTTGAGCAAGGCCCTTAACCCTCCCTGCTCCAGGGGTGCCATATCATGCTGACCCTGCGCTCTGACCCCAACTTCCTAAAAAGTTGGGATATGTGAAGTAAAGAATTTCACTGTGCTATAATGTATATGTGACCAATAATGGCTTCTTCTTCTAACTCGTTACATTGGCACCCCACTTACCTTGGAAGTGGGAAGTCAGAATTATGTCAATTTCGACCATGTGTTTGAGTGAACTATATACTCAATGTTACAAATTTAACAATCTAATGTACGCTGATTGATCCAAAGCACATCCAAAGCAAATGCAGTATAACTCATTTAAAATGAAAGTGCTACACTTTAAATTTGATGCTGTGAGCAGCCATGTTGATTTGACATCACTTGCTGCACTTGGCATTGAGGAGATCTTCCAGAGTTTCCAAGTAGGAATTCCATGTTGAGGGGGTGTTTTCTTTGTTTTTTGTTAAAAAGGTATAAAGCTACCATGTTGCTAGTCTACAATTTATTCAAACAAATTGCTAATGATGCTAATTAAAGAAATTTTATTGAGGTTTAACATTATGCCCCAGAAGGATCTGTAAAAGTAACGATCGCAGAACCTGGGCAACTTGAACCAAACCACAAAAATTGCATAATGTAGACTGGCTGTGGATGGTATCATTAATTATCTTGTACAACCCCAAGTCCAAAAAAGTTGGGACACTGTGTAAAATGTAAATAAAAACAGAATGCAGTGATTTATCTTAAACCCATATTTTATTCACAATAGAACATAGAAAACATATCAAATGTTTAAACTGAGGAAATGTACCATTTTAAGGAAAAAAATAAGGTAATTTTGAATTCGATAGCAGCAACATGTCTCAAAAAAGTTGGGACAGGGCCATGTTTACCACTGTGTAGCATCCCCTCTTATTTTAACAGCAGTCCGTATACGTCTGGGAACTGAGGAGAGGAATGTTGTCCCATTGGTATATGATACAGGATTCTAGCTGCTCAACAGTCCTGGGTCTTCTTTGTCGTATTTTTCGTTTCATGATGCGCCAAATGTTTTCAATTGGTGAAAGGTCTGGACTGCAGGCAAGCCAGTTCAGCACCTGGACTCTTCTACTACGAAGCCATGCTGTTGTAATAGTATGTGGTTTAGCATTGTCTTGCTGAAATATGCAAGGTCTTCCCTGAAAAAGACGTCGTCTGGATGGAAGCATATGTTGCTCTAAAACCTGTACATAGCTTTCACCACTGATGGTGCCTTTCCATTTCCACTGATGTGCACTAATGCACCCCCATACCATCAGAGATGCAGGCTTTTGAACTGAGCGCTGATAACAAGCCGGATGGTCTCTCTCCTCTTTAGATCAGAGTCCATGGTTTCCAAAAGAATTAAAACTTTCGATTTGTCTGACCACAGAACATTTTTCCACTTTGCCTCAGTCCATTTTTAAACTGAGCCCAGAGAAGACGACAGCATTTCTGAATCATATTCACAGAGATTTCTCCAGATTCTCTGAATATTTTGATGATATTATGTACTGTAGATGATGAGATATTCAATTTTCCATTGAGGAACATTATTCTAAAACTGTTCAACAATTTGTAGATGCAGTTTTTCACAGATTGGTGAACCTCTACCAATCTTTACTTCTAGACTCTGCCTCTCTAAGATACTCTTTTTATACCCAATCATGTTACTGGACTGTTGCCAATTAATCTAATTAGTTGCAAAATGTTCCTCCAGCTGTTTCTTTTTAGTAACACTTACTTTTCCAGCCTTTTGTTTCCCCCATCTTTTTTGAGACGTGTTACAGCCATCAAATTCAAAATTACCTTATTTTTTTCCTTAAAATGGTACATTTCCTCAGTTTAAACATTTGATATGTTTTCTATCTTCTATTGTGAATAACATATGGGTTTATGAGATTTGCAAATCGTTGCATTTTGTTTATTTACATTTTAAATAAACCTATTTCATAAGATTGACCTCATATGAAGCATACTAGGAAAGTATAAAAATTAATTCTGTGCTTTAGTAACAATTTTGCCCCCCAGCAATCACCTACAGAATTAGAATCAGCTACCCAATAGGCTGCCAGTTATGAGCATGTTTTGGAGTGGATGAGTACTTCAGATCAGTATGATTTATACATGTTAGCACTTTTACCAATCTGATTCATCTGGTTAGACACTGAGCAACTGTAGTTCTGGGAATATAACTGGTACTGCAAACACCTCAGCCCTAAAGTCTAGCAAAAAATATTACACAATGAAGCTCTTGTCAAGACTGGTCCAATGAGTGATGGGAAAAAGTACAAAATGTTTTATTATGTTCAGAAACAGATGCTGGGTAGCTGAACTGAAAAGCTGACATTATGTAAAAGTGTTACTAAGCATGGCTTTAGCAGTACATGGCAGTAATGCTAAAATGAATAACAACCACATAAAAATCTTCTCAGTGCCCAGAGTTTTTGAAACGGGAGGGAAAGATAAACAAACAAAAACTAGAAATCAGGGCTGGATACCAGTCCATAAAATTTACACGAAACTCAGAGCAAATCCAATACCATAATCACAACTTGGAATTACCATAAAATAGATGTACCCAATAAAGATCACATCAGGTGAGCAAAAAACTGACAAGATGGCAAAAAAATTTTGATTTAGTTTTCCGGCTACTTCTTCCATCGTCTCGCGCACTGTCTTCTTCATCTTAGTCCCATAGTTTGATCTGTCCATCCCAGCCGCAGGTGATGACCTTGGAGGTCTCGTGTGGATGCCAGATAGCGCTGATACACACTTTGTCATGTGCTTTAATTCGATGGTAAAGCTTGGTGGTCTTCCAGTCCCAGACGTTCAGCTTCCCATCCGCATCGCCAGACACTACATAACTAAAGAGAGAAAATAAGTGTATAATTACAGAACATCGCACACCATCCGCTATAGACAGTTTAGTTTTAAAATAAAAAGGCATATCAAATAACTGGGACAAGAAAGTGTGTTACTGGGCTTTAAAATAGAGACCCGCGGGTTGTCCCTCTTTAATATTAAAAGAAAAGAAGAAAAAAGAAAAAAAAAAAGTCTTATAGGTACAGGCTTGCTGTTTCTCCAAATATTAAAATTAAACTGATGTGATTTTTTTTTTTTGTTTGGTGTAAAATGTCTTTTTAACAGATAACCAGAACAATGAAATCTAAACATTTTCATTATCTATACTCTCCCTCTTTCAGACAAAATATGCTACACATTTTGATATGTAGTATTCGATACTATACAAAACTGATATAGTTCAGAAAGCAACGATTCAAAACACTTCATCACTAATCCAATATAATTCGGTTCCAATATAATCGCTGACGCGATTTAATTCAGTCCCGTTGCAATATTATTCAAATATACTGTAAATGTAAGTTTTTCACCACAGGAAAATCAGAATGCTTTAGTAACATGACAACAAGTGTGTTTTTTTTTTTTTTGGTCATTAACTTCAAGAGAGGGGAAAAAAAAGAAAGAGGCTGTTGAGGGAAAGACTATTTATAGCTGCTACAACATAAATGATACCAGGAACTAACTTGTTTCACTTGTGTGTTACAGCAGTGTTGCAAAATATGTATATAGCAGGGTCAAGATTTCCTGCTGAGCTTTCGTTAAAACAGACATAACTTGAGTTCGGAAAGTATTCAGACCCCTTCAATTTTTTGCATGCTTTATTGTGTTATAGATTTAATTTAAAATGGATTCAGTTGACTTTTTTTTTGGTCATCATTCTGCACAATAACCCAAAATGACAAAGCAAATATTTTTTTTTGCAAATGTATTTAAAAACATAATAAATAAATTAATAAATAATTGAAATCTCTCGTTTAGGTAAGTAATCAGACTCTTGGTTACAGCAATCTAAATTGATCTCAGGTCCATCCTGTTTGCTTTGATTATTCTGAGCTGCCATTTTAAAAAAACAAAAACAGCCAAATGTTTTATTAAACCTATTTCATAAGATTGATCTCATATGTAGCATACTAGGAAAGTATTAAATTAATTCTGTGCTTTAGTAACAATTTTGCCCCCCAACAATCACCTAAAAAATTAGAATCAGCTATCCAAGAGTTGGCCATTTATGAGCATGTTTTGGAGTGGATGAGCACGTCAAATCAGTATGATTTACATGTTAGCACTTTTACCAAACGGATCCATCTGGTTAGACACTGAGCAGGTTTTATTATGTTCAGAAAGAGATGCTGGGTATCTGAACTAAAGAGCTGACATTACGTAAAAGTGTTACTAAGCATGGCTAAGCATATGGCAGTGATGCTAAAATGAATAACAACTACATAAAAATCTCCACAGCCATTGTAAGTGCCCAACGTCTCTGAAATGGGAGGGAAAGATTAAAAAAAAAAAATATATATATATATATATATATATATATATATATATATATATATATATATAAAAATCAGGGCTGGATACCAGTCTAGAACCTGCCTGGAATCGACCCGTGGCAAATTCACTTTAATGATTCAATGATTTAAAAAGACACACACTTGTGCATACAGCAGAGGTATTCAAACTGCGAGGTGAAGAAGAGATGGAAAATACCAAAAAATAAATATTTAAATGACCATTTCAGGCCTGCCAACATGAACACATTTTGCACAGGAGCTCTGTATTTTAACAACAGAATGCAAAACACGCAACGATATCAATGATCCCTCCCTCCAAAAAAAAAAAATTTATAAATGACTGATAAGTGAATCAACATCTGTAATGAATTACAGCTGCGCAGGTGTTTGAGGTCTCTGCTTGAAAGATGCGCTGGTGTGTACTGTTTACTGTACTGTTTTCTTTCTTACTGCTCACTGGGGCTTGTGGAGGGAAAAAAACAGTTGCTATACATCCAGTGCATGTCAGCCATGATGTCCAAGGAAATCTCCATGGACTGAATGTTCCCAGGAGCATGTGTCTGTGTGTGTGTGTGTGTGTGTCTGTGTGTAAACTGTAGAGCATACATCAGTTGTCGTGTGCATCGAATTTCACCATCAATCAGATCTAGGCTTGTAAATCAATGTGCCTGCATCTGACACTTCTGGACAGATTTGTCTCCTTTACGTTCCTACTGATTATGTATATACACATTCATGAATTCTATAGTAAAACATCCTAAGAGCTCATCTGATCACCAAGCTTTTTGGAATACATGTTCTTTTCCCCATCCCACTAAATTCCCCCATGTCCTGTACTAAAAATAAACATCTGAAGCAAATGTTTACCTCATATCTGGAGAGAAGTCCACCTGACAAGCATATCCAGCCACCATGTGACCCTTGAAGACCTTCTTCTTGTTCAGCCTGAATCGGTTCTGAGCTCCAAAGATTAGGATCTGATTATCCATGGACTGACAAGCCAGCCACTTCCCTGTGAAAAAAAAAAAGAGAGCAAAACTTCAATATCTCTTTTTTTCAATATTACAATAATACGTTATCCAATATTAAGTACTAGATTTTTAATTTGTTAGCATAATTTTTCTTATGGGTAAATCTTGATGACTGATAAAAAAAAATTCTGCATTATTATGTGACCTAGAAGAGGAGAGAAAAAAAAAATCAGACTCCTTGTGATTAGGAGAAGTGTGCATTTGAATTGCATAGTATCATCTCCGAGTGCTTGTATTGTACAAATCGCACACTGACACAAGTCAGATAACTATTTCAAATGAACTCAAGGCTTCTCTTTTCCCCCTGAGAAACACTCAGCATCCGGGCAGAATGCTTTCAACGTGCACTCAAAACGGTACTTATCCAGAATGAAAGTGGGGCGAAGAGAAACTGTGGCTCATTTCCTACTAGTTCCCATTTTAGCATTCGTGATGTCTGTCACTGCTGCTGTCGAACACCAACCCAGGCGAGAACAGAAGCTATTTACACCAACGCATCTGTCTTATGGCTGTGCTATTTAAATAAGAGGGAGACACATACCCTAGCAACACCGCTGCTCCTGATACCAGGTCAGTGACACTGCAGTCGTCCTTTTCTACACCTTGTTCCAAATTATTATGCAAGTGACATATCAGTAGGATTTCAGTAAAATAAACTTTTAGGTTTTAGTTTTTCAAAGAAAGTGTTTGCTTGTTTTATTTCTCATATCTTTTTAGATAACTGGTGTTAATCTCAGACAGGTTTGTTAATTAGTTTGCCAGGTGACCTTAGTTAAAGGGAAACCTACTTAAAGAGGTTGTTCCACATTATTACGCAAGTCACAGTTCTCATGCAATATGGGGAGGAAGAAAAATCTTTCTGAAGATGAAAAGCGTGAAATAGTGCAGTGTCTGGCAAAAGGCATGAAAAAACTGATATTTCGCGAAAACTGAATAGAGATCATCGAACTATCAAAAGATTTGTGAGTGATTCAGAGCACAGACGAATTCGGTCAGATAAACGCTTATTAAGGAACGTTTCTGTCAGACAAATTAATGGTATAAAAAGGGCAGCTATAAAAAAAAAAAAAAGCCACTGTTGTGCAGCAAACACGTATTTGAAGCTGCTGGTGTCTCTGGAGTCCCAAGAACCTCTCGATGCAGAATCCTCCAGAGGCTGGCAGTTGTGCATAAAGCTGCATAACCAAAGCTCACAAAGAGAAATGTTTGCAATGGACTCGGAAATACATGAAGACTAATTTTTTTAACAGTTTTATTCACCGACGAATGCCGTGCTACACTGGATGGTCCAGATGGATGGAGTTGTGGATGTTTGGTGAATGGCCACCCTGTTCCAACAAGACTGCGACGTCAGCACGGAGGTGGTGGAGTGATGATTTGGGCTGGAATATTGGGAAGTGAGATGGTAGGTCCCTTTAGAGTCCCTGAGGGTGTCAAAATGTCTTCTGTAAGATATGTGGAGTTCCTAACCGACCATTTTCTGCCATGGTATAAAAAGAAGAATCATGCCTTCTGAAATAAAATTATTTTCATGCAGGACAACGCACCATCCCATGCTGCAAAAAACACCATCGACTCCTTAGTTGCTATGGGCATAAAAGGAGGGAAAAAATCATGGTTTGGCTACCATCATCCCCTGACCTCAATCCAATTTAGGACCTGTGGAGCATCCTTAAAAGGAAGATCTATGAGGGTCGGTGCAGTATACCTTAAAACAGCAGCTCTGGGAGGCAATACTGGCATCCTCAAATGAAATTCAGGCAGAAACTATCAATGGACTTACAAATTCAATGGAGGAGAGAGTTGCTAAAGTCATCTCAAAGAAGGGCTCATATATTAATATGTAACTTGAACTGTAAATAGAGGTTTTTTGTTTTAAATTGTGTTTATTTTTTGAAAAATGATCTGTCCATGCAGCACATATGACAGATTTCTGTTCTGAATTCATTATAACCCACTGAATGTTTTCAAACTGCATTCTGCATAATTATTTGGAACAACATATGTTGTGTTCTTTTCAAAATATCAATAAAGCTGTTGTCATCATCAGATCTTTCACTTGTCATAACATCCACGTTGTAATATAACTGTTAAGGATGAAAAAAAATCCTTAACCATACTGACTGTTTAGGGAAAACAAACAGAAATGGCATGTGCATAATAATTTGGAACATGGTGTATTGATGGAGGGAGTAGCATTCGGAAGGCTAACAAATTGTCTACAGCAACAGATAGATGACTGTTACGTAGATGTACTTGATAAAGTGGTCAAAGAATGTTCAGCATGGCCAGAGCTACTGGTTTCTTCTTCTTTTCCTTTAATTCACCCAATAAAAAGACGCCCATAGTATGTCTCTTCACACTTGCGTAGTTTTTCCCCACTAAACATTAAAGTGTAGAGGAATTTGGAGGGGACAGTGGTTACCAAAACAGACATAGCTCAAGTGTCTTTTTTTTTCCCCAAAAAGAGAAAAATGCTTGAAAGAAAACATGCATGTGGTGCGGGTGAAGCAATGTTCAGGCAAACCCACTCACCGTTGGGGGACAGTGTCACTGCAGGCATTGAATGCATACTGGGCTCGGCAATATATTTGAAATCCACAGGAATATCCCTGAAAAAAAAAAAAAAGAACACGCATCGTAATTAAAAAAAAAAAGAAAAAAAAAAGGAAAAATCAACCAAAGTGAATTCACACCTGTATTTTCCTGATCTTTATTGTTCACCTTCATACCCACTTTCCCGTACTAATAACTAAAATATCTTTCATGTTTAGTGCATCTTGAATTCAAGAATGTGTAGTAGGCGTACAATAAACGAACCACGCATGGCTTTAGAAGTGGTATCATGGAGGTGGTCAGTTCATGGGCAGGCCATAACAATTAGGAGGAACCATAAGGCCCAGGTGAGTGGGTACCTGTTGGTGTAATTTCTTTTGCAAAGGAACAAGGCTTCAGAAATAAATGCTGGTAATGGGCTTGTGAGATAGAATTTTTTTTCATCGCTCATGATATCACACTGCCAACTCTGACACAGAGGGTCCACAGGGTACAAGCCTTTTCTTCTTCCTTCCCATTTTCTCCACAAATTTTTCCAATTCCCAACCCCGATCCATTAGCCAGCTCTGCCCTAATCACATGACAGCCACCAACCAAGGCAGGTGAAGGCTAGCACACGCTTCCACTGAGACGCGTAAATCCAGCCACTGAACTACTGTTCAAGATGCAGCACAGGGTAGAAATATCTGCCCTATTTTACATACAGTCGCAATCAAAATTATTCAACCAAATCAACAAAACATGAACAAATGAACAAATCAAACAAAAGCAATTGAAATAGTTCAACACAATGAATGCTTCAAGTGGTTTCCCCAAATTCAACTGAAAATGCAACTTATAATGACTTCTCCAGTCTCAAAATTATTCAACCCCCTGAATAAAATCACTCACAACAGCACAAATATGCAAAAGAGGTGTTATCTCAAGCATACCTGATGCAACTAATCAAGGACTTCATTAGTTGCACCAGGTGTGCTTGAGCTGGAACACATGAAATACCTGAACTGGCTAGGGGCAGAAAATACATGAAATACCTGGACGGGGCAGAAAAAGAAAGCCATCAATGGCTGCAACCAGATTTCTGAGAAGGCAGGTTATGAAAAACCCTCGAGTGACTGCAAAAGACCTGCAGAAAGACTTGGTGGCAACAGGCACTGAGGTTTCAGTGAGCACAGTATGGCACGTACTAAAAGCAGAAGGTTTCCATGCCAGAACTCCAAGACGTACACCACTACTGACCCAAAAGCACAAGAAAGGTCGGCTCTAAATCATATAAATAAGCCACAGAAGTTTTGGGATTCTGTTCTGTGGAGCGATGAAACAAAACTGGAACTTTTTTGCACGATGGATCAGCGGTATGTCTGGAAAAGAAGAATGAAGAAAGAAAACACTGTCCACAGTCAAGCATGGTGGTGGCTCGGTGATGCTCTGGGGCTGCTTTGCATCCTCTGGCACTGGAAACCTGCAGCGTGTGGAAGGCAAGATGGATTCGAAGTATCAGGAAACCCTAGGAGAAAACCTCATGCTGTCTGTGAGGAAGCTGAAGCTTGGGCGTCACTGGACCTTCCAACAGGACAATGATCCCAAGCATACCTCAAATTCCACCAAGGCATGGTTGCAGAAGTAGTCCTGGAAGATTCTACAGGGCCATTACGGTCACCTGACTTTTTGATTTGAAGAAGGCGGTTGCAGCACGCAAACCCAAGAATATTACTGGGAGAGTAACACCATCCCTTTCATCCAGAGAACGTTTTGCTCTCCATGGATGCTGTTGGTGCTGGGAGTCAAACTCGAGTAAGCTCTTGGGAGCCAAGTTTTCCTATTAAGAATGAAACATATTGCTGGTAGCATTTATAACTGAGATAGAAACAGTGTGAATTGGACAGAAAGTCACTTATGCTATATTTACATCAAGTCACCTATTCAGTTCACCACCACCTAGTTAATTGTGATGGGTGGATGAATAGTAGTATTAGGAATCAAATAATACATTTCTAAACACTCAAAGTTAAAAATAGCAAATATCACCCTCTTTCTCTTTATGTGGGTCTGTTCTTAATGAATAGTCTCAGTTTGGGCTTTTATAAACATTTACTGCAATAGTTAATAATTACTATGTATGCAAGTGGAAATAGAAAAGTCTGACGTGTAGTTACAAGTGATTTAAGGTTAAAAATCTTCAGTTGGGGAAAAACAAAAACACACATACACACAAAACAACAACAACAACAACAACGGAACATATTTCACTGCAGAAAGAATTTCATGTCTCTTCATTGCCTTTCTCCCTTTCCCACATCTGGAATGTATAAACAGACTCAGGGTAAGAAGGCTGAAAACTGGGCCATCGCTGAAACCTGAACGACGTTACACACAAAACACATAAAATAAATCAGAACAGATCTGAGCAGGAGATCACAAGTGAGCACAACTTTCTTTAATCCCTCAAAACATGGTTCTCAAATATTCTTGTTTCATTATCTCCCATCTCCTCTCTCTCACACCGCTTTTAGATTCCTCACTTTGTTCCCTTCATTGCATATTTTCATCAGCTCCCTGGCTGCTGATCTCTTAAATCCCTCCATCTGAGTAGGCCTGAGGGATAAAAACCCACAATTTCTCACACACAATCAGCACATACACAATGTGTCTGAGAGAGAGAGAGAGAGAGAGAGAGAGAGAGAGAGAGAGAGAGAGAGAGAGAGAGAGAGAGAGAGAGAGAGAGAGTGTGTGTGTGTGTGTGTGTGTGTGTGTGTGTGTAGCAAAAGAGCTGGCGCTTGGTGAGGGTGAGTGTTCCAGCTCCCACCCGCTCAGATTCACTAAATGTCCCTGTGCACTGAAGAGACCTGCCAAAACCTGCTACACACCGTAGCTCTTTTTAAAATAATCACTGTGTGTGTGTGTTTCTGGTTCTTACTTACTACGTATCAAAAAAAGGGTGGGGGGGGGGACCGAGTAAACCACCTCAGCAAAAGCCCAACAATGTAACTTGAGCCTCAGCTGGAGAGTTGAAGCTTGGATCAGGTTGAATCTCTAAACTGACACGTTGCATCTGTGAGTGAAAGCATGATTAGTTTCATGAGCTGCTGGCACATGGACAGCCAGAGGTTTTGGACAGGATCTAATTTCAATTAAAAACGGCTATGAAGCACGGACAGAGGATGAAAATCGAGGATGCGATACGACGATACCATTTGATGTCTATAGAAGGCCAAACCAGTAGAGATTGAGGTCAATAAGTGATTGTAGCTCGGTAAGTATGAAACGTTCCGGTGTCTTTCCACAGTGCATTCAAAAAACAAGAACCAGCCCTGGTTATAAAGCTGTGTATATCATGTAACAGCAGATTATTGTCCCATAACCTACTGAAATGATTTATTGTTTTTATACCACAACAATTCTTAGTTTTTTTTATTTACTAATGAACAACACATCATACCACTGATTGCTACAGAATATTCAGTGCTGTTAAATAAAAAAAAAAAAAAAAAAAAACATTTACATTTTGTTGTGCGGACAAATTCTATATTCTACACCAAATCGAGGTCATTAAATTCAAATGTGTGTGCGGATGTATTTTCTCACGTGTTTAAGTTGCTGTTGTGATTTGTTGATAAAATTCATAAAAGCCAAAAGTTTTTGTTAATTCTGTGCTTCCTGTAAAGAAATACTCTAAAGAAAGACCCGAATACTCATCTGCTACACCTACAGCTTTCTTTAAGTGTTGTTTATAATTACCAATACATTAAATTTAAATGGTGGCCTTGGATGCCGTTCAATAATTTTATTTTAATTTTTTCAACCCTAAACATGCATTTTAGCATGATGCATTGTGGTTCAATACAGCTCTATTGAGCTGGATCTCAATTCAATAGAGCTGAGATCACGCAAGGTCAGAACCTCAGAAACTGAGACATGCTTCTCTTTTTGACGCACTCTTCTTGAATGTGAGAAAACCAGTTTACAGTAGGGGTTGCAGGACTATTCATTTTTAGTTGTCAACCAGTAGTCAAAAAATAAATAAATAAATAAATAAATAAATAAATAAAAAAAAATAAAAAAAAAGTAGTCGACTAGATGTCTTTTTATGGAAGCCCGTTGCTGCCACGGAGAAAAAATAAAATAAAAAAGGTAATTGCGACTTTATATCTCAGAATTGTGAATTTATTTCTCACAATTTTGAGTTAACGTCTCACAATTCTGACATTTTTCTCACAATTGCGAGTCCAAATTGCACAACGTTGACTTTATTTCTCGCATTTTAGACGTCCACTTGACAGCGAGTTACAAAGAATGCACCGACAAAGCATCAATCATTCTCTATAAAAAGGCAACACTCATCATCTCTATAAGAACACAACACTCATCAGCTAGTCAAGACCAGATGCTAGCGCATGCTCATTACTTGACGCTAGTCACATTTTAGATACTGTGTCAAGTGGACACCTTTCTGGACACGGCTATTTTTAGGCCGTTTTAATTTTGCAGCAAAGAACGTATCAGTAAAGAAAACGTACACCATTAAAGAATGTCCAAAATAATAAATCTGTATCATATTACACATTTTAAGACATCAGTTCTCAAAACGCGCACTGCAGAAGAGTATAGCGTAATGACGGATGGAGGACGCAATGTCTACAGCATCGTCTGGTAGTCCCCCCGCCATTTTCAACTCCAGACTCATTAGCATCCGAAAACGAGTTCGGGTCGGCGTTTTTGACCTGGCACGCCCCATTGATCGGACTCTAAACCAGAAGAGTAAGACTGGATAGTGACTCACGACCCACGGCTCTGAGAGCGCATACACCTATCCGTTTCATGCAGAGTGATAGCAAAGTGTTAACTCGCCATCAAAGCAACCTTGTGCAGTTGAATGTAAAGTAGAAGTGACTTTGTCTAGTGTGAAATATTTTCAGACTAAGACAGCACATTTAGCTGCCTTCTTTCTTTACCGTCTGCTTCACCATTTTTTCCACCACCCCCGACTAATCGCCAATTGACTAATCCCCATAGTATATAGGTTTTTTTTTTTTTAAACCTCATACCTGCCTACTCTAACTACAGCTCTGGAAAACACTGTGCAATACTGCAAGGTGAGCAGTATTGTACTGAAGCTCTAATCTCTTTACCCTTCCTGCACTTACCATTCCCACACACGCAGACTCTTGTCGTCGGATGTACTGACGAAGCGGCGGTTCTCGTCCACAAACGTGATCGTGTTAACGGCTCCCAGATGACGATCATATTCCTGAACCACCTCCCCGGAGCGAATGTCCCACTGAGAGGGAAAGAGGTGAGACAAAAACAAAGGTTAGTCTCTCCTACACACACACATACACAAGCTGACAGCTCACAAAAATAACTTTCTCTCCACCAGTGATGGATAGACTGTTGTGCTGGAGGTCTAGGAGACAGAAAGTCTCCTAGAGAAAAGAGTTAGAGGTCGTTGATGGCTCAGTCGAGATTATTTGCTCTTGGCACATTTATGGATGAAGGACTAAGGCGTTTTTTTCTTCATTCCTGCTTGTGGTTTATGGATAGCTCTGCAAGCCCCATGTGACTATCTACACTTCAATACACTCCACTCTCTTTATGGAGGGAACCACAGAGTGTGAAATAAGGTCTTGTCTTTAGATTTACTGACGAGAGCTAATACCATGGGCTTGTGTATATGGGTGTGCGTGTGTGTGTGTGTGTGTGTATATATATATATATAATATAAAGCTGGAAGTCTAGGACAACGGTAGGCAATATTTCTCCCTCTTACACGCACACTAACCTGCACAATCTTTTTGTCCGACATGCCTGCTACAAACAGGTTTTGCTTGTCTTCATCTGGGTTGAACTTCACGCAGTAGGGCACTTTTCTGTTAGTGAACCTTGAGATGCACTGACCTGAAAAAGGGAAATTGACATTAAGGCTTCTCTTTTAGCAGGACATGCAGGGACTCTGCTCTAGTTCCAGTATCTAAGACTGATCCAGGAACGTCCCTGAGTGGGTTTGGCTCCTCCTGCTGGTGGAGCAGAGAGCAGGACAGACTGGAGCGCTTTGAGACCAACACACACTCGATCAATGCTCCAAGCTATAGCTCTAAAACACGTCTAAAATCTCTGTGAAAAGCTCATCACAAACTCTTATTGTGAGCATGTGGTTTTTTTTTTGTTTGTTTTTTTTTAAACTCACCAGTCTCCGTGTCCCACAGTTTGAGATAGCGATCGTATGCAGCACTGAGAAACTGAGTACCGGTGTTGTTGAAACAGATATCACGCACCGCTTTACTGTGACCTACAGAAGACAGGAATTAATGATCTGCATTAGCAAAGGATATTTTCAAAATATAAGCAAAATAAAAAATGGTAATGAGTAAAATTGATTAAGTCCACCTAGAAACATCAAGAGAGAGAAGTCACCGTGCTCTTTTTCTCTTTTTCAACATGACAAATGACTTGAAAAGACATGAAAAGAAAACTCCCCACTGGTCACACAGCACTCTAACCAGCACCATAACATTAAACCAGATTTGGTTTAAATCTTTAAAAATTTAGATTTGATAAACCAGATTTATACAGATTTGTTAATGATGCATGATCCTTATGTTTTCTGTAAGGATATGGAGTCTCAAGTTTCAGGGCTTTGTAACAATCCCAGGTTGTTGAACAGAAAATGTATCTTAAGGAGGTAATAAATGTTTGTAGCTATTATAACGCAAGTGATCAGGGACTAATTTTTTTTATCAGATGTAATTATAAATTGATTAAAAAAAAAAAAAAACTATGACAATGTTTATAAATAAATTTAAACCAATAATTTGGCTGTGTAGTTACTGGACAGCTCATATGAGAATTTTTAATAAGTTACAGAAATGTTCCAATATACCATGTTATGGATGAGCAGGTATTTTATGTATATTTATAGCAAAAACAGACTTTTACTTGACTTACCACCCCCTAACCCTTTTCCCAATTTTGCCACCTGCCAATTTTAGCTACCGAACTGTATCTTTTCGAACAGGGCAGTGCAACAGACTCAGAGGAAAGCGCTATCCACCCTCTTCCACCTACATGAACTCACAGACGCCCCTGATTGGCTAGTGTTGCTGTGACTGACAGGGGAGAGGAACAACCCAGACAGCATGCGGCAAATTATTTATCTGGAGATTATTTTTGCTTTGCTTTTTTATATCAGTACACCAGTTGACATAGATAGTTTAAAATTGATGTGGAAAGCAAGACAGACATTATTTAGATATGGTGCAATTTCTCACTGATATCACTAAATAAACAGTTATAAACAAATGAAGTATAGAAATGGGTAAAATACTGATCTTACCAATAAATGTCCGTAAACATCTGCGGTCATTGTACACCTCCCATAACTACAAGAGGGGGAAAGGAGAGTGCTTTAAGACCAGTGTGGCCTTTACACGTGATACATATTATATACGTATACAGTATATATTCCAGGAGACTCTACCATTTTAATTAGTGATACTGCTGAAGAAGTAACCAAGAGCAAAATAAAGTTACACCATTCAATTTATATTCCTAGATTTGCAGTGAATCACTTGGTCAGCAGTGGCTTGTTTCGTTTAGGAAGAGGTATTTCAAGATGTCTTAATATTTGGTCTATGACTGCATGTAGAAACTTGATATGAAGTGAACTATGTCCAGAGAAGTAGTTGAAAAGTGCATGAAAGAATGGATGGACAAAAGTTTAGTTCAGTGTTATTGATTTCACTCCAATAACACTTCATAGCTTGTGATGTACTCATACTGAATGTGTGTTGGGGCAGCTGTGGCTCATGTGGTAGAGCGGGTTGTCCACTAATTGTAGGATTGGTGGTTCGATTCCCGGCCCACATGACTCCATGTGCCGAAGTGTCCTTGGGCAAGACACTGAACCCCAAGTTGCTCCCGATGGCAGGCAGGTGCCTTGCATGGTAGCTCTGCTGCCATTGGTATGTGAGTGTGTGCGTGAGTGGGTGAATGAGACACAGTGTAAAGCGCTTTGTGAGCCGCAAAGGTTAAAAGGCACTATATAAGTGCAGACCATTTACCATGTATACATTACTGAAACTGAATTCATGTTATTTCTCATATCATACCTAAGCAATGGGAAAGCATGATATGCATGATATGATATACGTACCTCGTATGTTGTGCATGCGATACATTGTATACACTTGGAATTGTGAAACATACTTCGATTTTGCACCGAAATGCATTTGTGAGCATGACTTACAGAGTCGTAAGGAATATAACGTACCTTAATCTTACAGTCCATAGAGCAGGAGAGCAGCAGGTGGCCAGACGCAGGAAATAGCCGAATAGCACTGACACCCTGCGAACGTCAACAGAGTTCGTGAATCTCAAACCTCCATAAGTTAACAAGTACAATGTCAACTGTACGCTTTTTATACACTGTTAACTTTGTTTAAATATCACAATATCTACGAAATGTCATGATTGCGCAACAAGAAGTTTCATAAAAAAGTGTGTACAACAGTGACACTCATTGATAACCAGGACAAAGATGAATAGGCTGCTTATTGTCACTATTCTCTACAGAAACAAGAAGAAAAAGAAGAGAAATAAGACAAACTGCGGAGGAAGCATTGGTTAGGGAAGTGCTATTTAGTTAGTTCTATCTAACATGGTTGCAAACATTATCACACACAACAGCCATCAAGCCCACAGAAGATCATGGCATTGCTCATTACGCTTTTTTTTGTTAAGCAGGATTGCATAGTGCACATTTTTTTGGCTTCGGGTGCGGTCTTTCATCATATAATGACAACGCTGACAGTGTAAGAAAGAAAGGTCACTCTCAAAAATATCTTTCTAAGTAAGAAGAACAATTCATGCAATTATCCAGTCAAACGATCGTGTGGCAGAAGTGCAATGCAAAAAAGGTCAAGACCTTCAGTTAATTCAATTTGCATCAAACAGCAGAATGTGGGAAAATGTTATTGGTGCCGAGCAAGGTGGTTTGTGTATATTAGAAACTGCTGAACTACTGGGATTTTCACACAGAGCAGTCTATAGAGTGGTGCGAAAAACAAAAAACATCCATTGAGCAACAGTTCTGCACAAGAAGACAACAGAAGCTCAAATAATCACTCTTTACATCCGTGGTGAGCAGAAAAGCATGTCGGAATGCACAGAATGTTCACCACTGATGCGGATGGGCTACAACGGCAGAAGACCACATCGGGTTCCACTCCCGTCAGACAAGAACATAAATCGGAGGCTACGGTGGGCACAACCCGGACAGCTGGAGACTGGAAAAAGTCCATGTAATGTGTTTTCATTTTTCAGCTGTCCAGTTTAGCTTTGTTAACGGTAAGATATATGCTGCGTGTGTGAGGGAGTGAGAGGTTCATTGCCAGATTCATTCCCCAAAGTAAAAAGTGTGAGCACACAGAGTGAATATTTATACTGAACTGAACTCAAGGAGATCTGCTAAAAGCTATGCTCAGTTTTTTAAAAAAAAATGTACAACCATGTAGTAAACCAAACAGGAATTCCTAGTAGGCCCGTATAATATATCGTTAATTGCTATCGCAACACTGATAAAGCTCAAGTGACGTTCGAGTCTTCCTTTCACATTTACGCTAGTCAAATTCTCAAGCAAATATCTAAATATTCTGATCACATCAGCTTCGCTCTCATGAGCTTTAAAAAACCCTGACCCCTGACCAATCTGAGCACAAAGGCTTCTAACAGTTTCTAACAGTACTTCATAAGTGAAACAGAGAGAGAGAGACACACAAACAAAAAATATCTTATATAATGAATAACTGATCAATATTTCTATATTTATTTGAAGCATGTAAGTATAAAAATACATGTGAAATGTGTCTAGTTAAGATGCAGGGCTGTGAATTCAGGCTGTGTGAATGTATGAGGGAGCAGAACAGAGAGAGAAAGAGAGAGAGAGTGAGCAAAGGGGTCATCTCCATCACGCTAGAGCTGAGGCACAGAGTGAATACAAATACTGAACTGTTCCACACACATGCAGAGGTCTTCAGCTACAATCATACACACATATACAACACACATACAACCATACTTAATACCTCAAAAGCAGATACCGTGGTTGGCCCAATGATGTTTCAAACAAAATCACCTTTTGAGCCGATTCATTATTCGCAAACGGACGCAATTAACATATTCATCAAATTGGTGTGAAAAAAATCTAATCAATTATTTTACTGTACATCAGGCATGCATGCTGCCTAGACTAAAACATTTTAATCATCTCTACACACCACAATATCAGGTGACGTTAACTCTGCTTATAGCACATAACCAGAGTGCACTTTGTTAGAAGGAGCTCTCTAACTGAACATCGGAGTACGCTAATATGAGACATTTTCTCCCTAATAAATTGGTAGATGAGCCAATCGACGTATGAATCTGGAATGATTTGCGTAAGTGCTTTTAACACTCCTATATTAACTGACAGCGCATGGAAGCCCCCCCCCAACAACCCCCCCCCCCCCACAATCTCACATGCTTCAATAACAATGTATGTTCGACTTGGCTAACGTTAGACAAATATAGGTTTAATATGAGTTAACCATTTGCTATTAGGGATGCCACCAGAAAAATGCCAGCTGAAAATAGTCAAAAACAGCCAAAGAGAAAAAAGAAACATTTTGACCTGAGAAGATGAGGAGAAAAAAACAACAACAAAAAAACCCCAGCATCCATTTATGGTGATTGGCGCTGCCAACAAGCAGCTCCCGACTGCACGGTTGATATCATTACGCCCTCCTTAACCCCGAAGTGGTGGAAATGCTCATTTCCTGTCTTTATTGGCTACTGGTTCAGGATGATCAAATCTTTAACTGTCTATGTGAATTCAAAGTTCATTGGAAATAAAATTCAAAGTCTTTTCAAGGCTTCTTTCTATATGATGAAGATCAACATTTAAGCTTAACATACATCACATACTAACTGGAAGGAGTTGTTAGTAGGTCCCAAAAATGTAGAAAAGTAGAGATCTACTGCTTTGCTAAGGCTTTGTTTTGCTAATCTATCAGCTTGTTATTTAGTGCAAGTTATAAATATCAAGGCATCAATTTCTAGCAACATGCCTTAAACACACCCTGGAGCTTTCACGCTCTAGATAACTGAAGTTAAACTGAAAGTCAGATATGATGGCGTACTTGACGAACCTGCCACTTTCCTTGTCAAACCTTCCACTTTCATGTCTAATTCTAACATCAAACGCCATTAGGAAAATTTATTTAGCACAGTACTTACAGCTACTTGCAAAACTATAAACCTATGGAAGGCTTTTGGCAGTTTTTTTTTTTGTTAACCAAATCATATTAAATCCACTAAACAAGCATTTATTCAAAATTAAGCACACTTCAAACCTTGACTAACTTGATTAACTATCTGAAGTTTTGCAGCAGTAGTCTTAAATGGATAAGAATGTTGAGTGGTTTCATGTAAACGCTAAAGCTCCAGTTGTCCGATTTCAGATATTATTTAAGTGGCAGAAAAAGCATTCTCCAACATCTTAAACTGGATCGATTTCAAGAATCGTGCTCAAGAAATCTAGCAGACGCCTAGATCCTAATAAGAATGTTATTCAAGTATGCTGTTAATCCGTTAATGCTATCTCAACCTCAACCTTTAGAGAATAAAACAAACTTTTCGAGACAGCCTGAATCATCTAGACTGTGCTCTTAAAAACCGATCCCTCCTCACCTTTGTGTGTCCGGTCCAGACGTGCAGTTGCTTTTTGGGCAGATAGCATTTCTCAGGTGTGTCAGCTGAGCGAAGGTTAATACCCACATCCTGTGGAATGTGCAGGTAAGAACGGCCCTGGTAATCGTACGCATCTTTAACTGTAAAGAAACAACAACAACAGAAGGACAGAGTGATGAATTTAAGGGCGACATTTACATAGCAGCCCAGGGGGAGTTCATTTAAGCTTGCCCTTTTACATAGCAAAGGCTGTTTTTGTTTTGTTTTTTTAAACATCAGTGTTGTAAATGGCTGCTGTTTGCTTTTGAGATTGAAAAACAAGAAAGTGAAAAGCCTTATGCTGCGTCACAGGGCAGCGTAACACACTCAGGAAGAAAGCGCTATCTGCCCTCTTCCACATACATGAGCTCACAGACACACACGATTGGCTAATGTTGCTGTGATTGACATGAGAGATAGACTATGCCCCTCCTACCCAGACAGCATGGACAATTTTGCTCCCTTGTGTGAACATTTTTCTATATTTGTTTATTTTTATATTTTACCTATTACATATTCAATTAAATGTCTAAGCTGCTTTAAGACAATCGGTGCACTTGTGTTCCTCAATGTTGTCAGATACAGAAGTAATTTCACTTTTAACCAGAAAAAAAAAATCCTCTAATTACTTGCGGTTGAGAGACACGCAAAGGACAAAAGGCTGTAGTTTGTATATCAGAACTATATGTCAATATTTTCCGTCATGTGAAGGCTGCTACAAGAGGGTATAATTGACATGGCGTTTTAAAACCATAGTTGGCAATTTCTTTACCAAAGCAATATATATTCATAAGCAGTGGTTGGAGATCTACAGCTACACATGCTGTTTTGCAAATACGTTTTCGATTCCAGTAAGTTGCAAGTTAACTGATTTGCCTTAAAATGGCACAACAGCAGCGCACACACCTGCAGGGTTTTCAGAGAGCAGAGTTAAACAAAATCAAGAACTTTCATGCGTGCGACATTGTGATCAACAACCATATATTGCCAAACCCACTCCTACATCAGCTGTAACGGCACCGTTTCATGCTCACACGCCCAGTGCGGATCAGTCAAGCCTAAAGGCCTCATGTTCAAGCACTTCGTGGTAAACAGGTATAAATGAAGACTATTATTACTATAAAACATACTTATTCCATGAATGAAGTACAGTTACCATAAAATATTGTGAAACTATCATGTAATTTTTGTCATATCGCTGACCCTGCTGATATTTTTCAACATATGACTTCAGTCACATTTGCATTAATTAGTTCGGCTCGATTAGCCAACAGAAACTAGCCAGATTTACATTTTAATATGGATTTCAGAGAAAAGAAAATCAGACTCTCACCATGTAGAATGGTCTTCTCCTCTCCAGGAGCCTCTTCCTCATTTTTGCCTTTCTTCTGCCTCTTTGCTGTGATTTCATCCAACTCCTTCTGCTCCTCCTGCCAGCCAAAACAAATGAAATTATGAAAAAGTGTTAAAAAGCTAAAAAAAAAAAAAACAACAATAAACAGTATTTATTCTATACTACTATTTTGAAGAAAGCCATTGTTACAGCTGACCTCTGTGGGTTTAGCAACATCTTTTTCATCCTGATATTTAGCCCAGGGGCCCAGGAAGCCATCGATCTCCGATGCGTCTCCTCCTTTCACCTTCTTCCTCTTCTCCGTCTTTCTAGGACCCGACTCGAAAACAGTTTGTCCTGTGGAGAACCGAAACGAAGGTGTTTACTGACACTACTGGGCATCGTGTAAATAAAAGACACAATGTCATGATCTGTTACCTTTGTGTTTCTCCGCCTCGTCCACTGCTCCTATGTAACTGATTGAAGAGACCTGACTGTTGTCCATGGAGGGGTCCAAGGCATAACCTGTAGAACACAGTGAAGATATTTTATGTAAGAAATGAATGAATGATGAAGGAGAAGCATCCTGGAATACACTATCTGTTTTCACACAATTTCTATTCCTTCAACAGGAATGAAATCATAAATTCATTAGCTAGCTCATCGGGACCTCCAGTGTGTTACCCAATCTAACGACTCGGTTCAGCCTACCGGCTAATGCAACTTAACACCAAAATATGACAACCTAGTTCATGCGGTCATCTAATCGGCCAATCCTGTGGCAGCAGTGCGATGCATAAATTCATACAGCTTTGGGTGATCTTCACATCAACCATCAGAATGGGAGGAAAATGTGATCTCAGTGTTTTTGACCGTGGCATGATTGCTGATGGCAGGCAAGCTGGTTTACGTTTAACTGCTGATCTCCTGGGATTTTCACATACAACAGTCTCTAGAGTTTACGTAGAATGGTGCGATAATGAAAAAACATCCAGTGAGCAACAGATCTGCGGACAGATACGTCTTGTTGATAAGAGACCAGAATCCCAAAGGAATGTTTCCAGCAGCTTGTGGAATCCATGCCACGAAGAATATAACGGATGAGCTGCCACTTGGTGTGGACCATTTCTTTCTGTCGTCCGACTGCCACAGAAATGTGCAGAAAAACAGGAGGCTGTTTGTTCTGCTGCTTGATTATATAGGTTCGTTTTTGTCTGCCATCTTTTCTAGTTATGTACAGAATGATGATTTAAAATGTTCCCGAGGCTTTCGGAAAGTGGCGTGAAAAGCAAAGGCGTGTTTTATCAGCTCTGTTAGAGGAAAAAAAAAGAAAATCAAAGTGTCTTCTGACTCAAAATGGTTGCTTCTGTATCTGTCACACTCGATTATAATGTCTCAGATTTATTTATATTCCACTCCTACACAGAACCCCAGAGCTACAGTAAAGATTTGCTCCATTATATAACACAACTAGAATCACAAAAACAGCAAAATGTAAGGATTTAGTTGTTCCTTTGGTAAGAATTTCAACAAGCATCACGTATGAGCCTTACCGAATGTAGAAAACGTCCTCCGCTGTTGTTCAAACATGAAATCGTTGACATGGTCAGGCTCAGCGTATCCTGACAGCATGTTCCTCGGTGCAGCCATTTGTTGAGATTTAAATGGATTAACAGGTCCAAACTGTAACACAAGGTGTCATTCAGCATGTATAATGGGATGGGAACCTCAATGCTGATGTTCTCATGACAGTATGATACATACAGACAATGTAAGAGATTTTATAAAAACACAATTCTCAAAAATATCTTTCTAAAGCTCAGTTTCCACATGTTAGGCTTCACCTTTCCCTGTCGTAACTGTGGTATGATACAGGAGAGCTGGCTGGTGACCAAATTGAGGCGAAAAACAAGACCTCTTGTCTGCAAGGTGTTTACAAACCACTCATTTTCATTCTTGTTTCAAGATCTTACCTAGCAAAAGGATTTTAAGCTTTTCAAAGCTTTGACAACTTTGGAAAGACACTTGAACAAGCTGACTAGACCTGAACAGATCTCACCTCAGGTGCAAACATGGTGTCGTAGGTAGGATTGTAGTTGATCTCCTTGAGGGAGGGATCCAGATGTGTTCCTGTCTCAACATCTTCCTGAAATGCAACAACAGGATGAAACGTGACTTAAACATTCAACTGTCATGTAATGTCATGAGGAAACGATAATTATATTCATGTATCACGCGTTTGGACGTTTGAAGGAATTATAATAGCTGGTCTAATGGACAACTGGCAACAAAGCTAACTAGTTACCCGCCTATTTTATATATGAGCCATAAACATCGACTGTACTTTAATAGACCTAGTCTCCTAATGTCACTGGAGGCCATAATTATATTTAAACATCAAATATGTGTCAGTTAGTAATACCCAGACATTTATATCAGTGAGATAACTTACTAAGAGACCCTAGACGGCATGTAGCTAACTAGCTGGCTAACTACCTTACCTTTACAGCGACCTCAGGCGCTGAATTAAGAGCCAAACTTGTAGTTTTTCCAGATTTCAAAGGCTGTAGATGGGCGACTACATCCGGATCAACTTGTTTTTTATTTGTGCTGGATTCGAGCTCATTTTCTGAATCTGAATCACTAGCGTACGCAACGAGGGAACCGACCAGAGCCGCCATCTTCGATGTTGTTGTCTAAGGGTCCTGCACAGGTCATAGATAGCGTTGTGTGTATTATAACTTCAAATAATGTTTTAGCTCAAAACCGCTTTCAATAAAAATGAACATGTTAAACATTTTGTGGCTGATACAATAATTAAAAAATAGCTTAAAATGTATTTGAAATGTGTAGTAAATATTTTATGCAACTTCTAGGACCTTGGAGGGTTGGACTCAGAGTTTGCGTATATATTAGAGAATGGATTATCAGGGGGATAAATCTTTTTCAGAAAGTATAAAAACTGTAATGTTTAAATTGGCTACATATTCAATGTATTTTATAATAGTATATAATTATACTTTTTAAAAATATGGAATTATGGGTCTAAAAATCTTTTTTTTAAAAAAGCACTATGTACAATATTGTCAATATTTCCAATATTTTCAGTGTTGCTGTAAGTTTTTATTGTTTAAAAGCACTCCAAATACAGGGCAAGGGAAATGTATACAACTTTAAAGGTTCAAAATGGACTTTTGTAAAGGTAATGGACCCGTTACTGGTTATAATACTCCTGATTAGACTTCGGTTTATGCAGAGGCGGGACTTGTGGCTTGTGGACCAATCAGGCGAGGCGTCTTTCTTTTGGGCGGGGTTTGTGTCGTGAAGGGGCTCCAACAATAGAAAGCAGACAGAGCAGAGGTGGATTCACATGGATTATAAGCAAGCGCGCTGTAACCTTATACTCCTAGACTCGTAAAGCACTCGTATTTCATGCAGAAAGACATTTGTTTAGATTTGCTTGATTCCTGATACGGCTGAGAAATTGTCCAAAAGGTTAATCTGTGCGGATGCGTTTTGGATGAATGCTGGGAGCGCATCTGTGACATCCACAAGCTGCATTTCAGCAATGAGAAGAGAAGTCCTTAGAGTGGAATAGGAACTGCGGAAAAAGTGACAGGGATACAGGAATACCTACACAGCCCAGAGAAGGATGGAAAAATAAACATAACATTTTATAGGTATGTTTTTTTCCCCCCCTCATACCACTATGGAGCACTTTCTCCATAGTGCTCCATGCATTTTGGTAGGTTTCTTCTTAGGTGCTCACAATTTTGGAAAATGAGGTTTTTCATGAAAGAAATGCATTGCATTGTGTAAATAATTACGAGCTGCACCGGCTCAGGTAAGGCTATACCGAACTGAGCATGAGCGCGTGACAGGTGTGGGTTAAATTATGCATGCATCCCAGACAGAATAGCTTTGTATACCTGGAGAGCTTTATATGCTGTATATTTAAGTGTGTGTGTGTGTGTGTGTGTGTGTGAAATAATGTGTAAAAATATATATGGGGACCATGCAAGCAGAATGCTCTGTTATTATTATTATTATTATTATTATTATTATTATTATTATTATTAATATTCATTTTGTTTCTTTTCTCTTCTGTGTATTTTGTGGGGGTTTTTGGTTGTACATCTTGAGTATGAGAAAGGCACTATATAAATTCAACTTATAAACGCACTATATAAATTCAACTTAATAATAGTATTATTATTATTATTATTATTATTATTATTCCTCAGAGTTTGATTAACCAAGCGTGTCTTGCAGTGCAGAGGGAGGAATGCTTTCCCCACATCTGCCGAGCTCTCTCTCTCTCTCTCTCTCTCTCTCTCTCTCTCTCTCTCTCTCTCTCTGTGTGTGTGTGTGTGTGTGTGTGTGTGTGGTGTGGTGAGGAGGTGTGGAATGTCAGGATCTACTTTTCTTACTCTGTGTCTATGTTTTCCATCCAAACACTGAGTTAACTCACACCAAAATGTCAGTTTGACAGATTACAATAAGCATCTCGTTAGTGCAAGCATCCCAAATATTTTGCTTTTGAGGTGTTGGAGCAGAGCTGCACGTGGAGCTGTGAAATGAGCAAAAAATGACTGATTTATCTACAAATCTGTACATATAGGTATCTCTAAGTAGGACAGGATTATTTATATAATTCAGTTTCTTAAGTGGAAGTAGAATGGTCTCCATGTTTTTTTTTCTTTTTCGTTTTAAGGGGGAAGGGCGGCAAATCACTGGGAGTCTCTCCGTGTGAAACCTGAGACTGTGAAAAGTATGGAGGAAAAAACGCAGCAACTCTGGGGGACTGTTCATGTTTCTGATCAGAATTTGAAGCAAAATTGTTTGTACCCCTATCCTATTATTTAAACAGGCATGTACAGGCAGTGTATAAATAACACACAGGCTGTATATATTATATCACATAGCTGGAGAGCAGTTAGCCTAACCCTCTCAGAAATTAAGGTACCAAACCTTGTCGCTGAGGTGGTACCATCAGTATTACATGTTTTGTACCTTTAGTTTGTATTTTTACCTCAGAAATCCACGTGGTGTCCTTTAGTTACCTTTTAGTATAGTGGTCCTTAAGGTCATGTTATGTTACCGTAAATTATTGTGAAAGGTTTCTAGGTAAAACATATTAAAGGTATAAAAGGCACCACCGCAGTGGCAAAGAAAAAGCACAGTTTGGTACCTTTCTTTCTGAGAGTGTATGAGGAGTTAGCCTTACCAGAACCATATCAACATACAGATGTGAACACATCCAAAGCAAATCCATATGAACATGCACAGTTATAGTGCATTATAGATCCGTGGCAGGGGGCATGTTGGCTTAGTGGTTAACACATTTGCCTCGCACCTCCGGGGTTGGGGGTTTGAATCCTGCCTCCGCCCTGTGTGTGCGGAGCTTGCATGTTCTCTTCGTGCTTTGCCATCGGTCGTCTTATAACGCACAGCTGATTTAGAGCCACTGTGACCAAAAACAGCCGACAACAAAGTTCTGGCGGTGTTGGAATACTTTGATTAAAATCTCAGCGTGTGAGCGCTGCTGTGACACTCGCCTAAAATCCACCAATAGGAGGATGGTGTAGGATTACACAAAACTCACAGGACAGCTAAAAATACAGTAGTGGTAATAGTGAAACGTAAACAAAACATATGGGATTTATGGGGTTTGTTGAATTATGGCAGCAGAGAAAAAGTCTCTGTGATGTGAAAAAGAGCTAGAGGATGAATTACAGCTTCCAGTTGTGTAGCTAACTAAGCCCTCTGTTCATCGAGTTTATTTAGTATTATGACAACATGAAACTGTTACATGGTTACCAGTCGAAGAGCTACAAACCTGCGCACCACTATGGCAGAACATAGCATTTAATCTGACATGAAGCGCACATGTTATTGCACAGTCTGTTATGCAATTTAACTGGGATCATCTTGTACAATGTGACGAGGATGGAAAACAGGAGGAGAACCTGAAGGAAACCCACACAGACGTGGTTAGAAAATGCACAGAAACAAAGCAGAGACAGTAACACGAGCTTAGGATCGAACCAGGGATCCTAGAGCTCTAAAGGTGTCAACGCTACCCACTGTGCCTGTGTAAAATATACTGTATGTCTGGACTAGACCTAAAAATATATGTGGTATCCTGGGAAAACCCTTCATATGGTAAAAATGTTGACCTTATATGTAGTAATGTAATGTAATATAGCTCTGAAAACTACAGGGTGTCCCAAAAGACTCCATACATAGGGGAAATTAACACTTTTTTGCTAAATTTCTTCCAAAATTGTTCATACTTAGTTTATACAATGTATTTTTATATAAAAAATACCTTTGACAAAAGAACAATGTATTGAAATCATTCTCATGGCTGGATCGGGAAGCTGTTGCAAGGTTGCGATGGACTTTAACAGGAAACATGGCAAGCACATCACACACCACTCTGTTGCCAAACTTGTTAACAAATTGGAAGACTGGAAGTGTCCAGTGTGGAAGACCAACTGAGAAGTGGACGTCCACAAACATCCACTGACGAAGGCACAACCGACATGGTGCTGGCATACAGTACATAGTTCCCTATGTATGGAGACTTTTGGGACACCCTGACCTGAACTGAAATATGTTTCCCATTAATGTGTATCACAATCAAGTTTTTAAACTCTGGGTACCCCCAAAAGTGAAAAGGGAGAAAATGACATGTAAAGATTTAATTGGTGTCACTTTGACAGCTGGTATCTGTGTACATATTGAATTGATTAGGCTTATGTCTGTTTCACTACAGCACATACTGTAGCTATACAACGAATTGATTACAGCCTGACATTACACACTTAGCTAGAAAGGCACACAGCACACTTAGCTAGAAAGGTTTTAAACGGTTAAAAGGTTTTAATCAACTGTTAAATTGGCTCCTTTGTCGAAAGAGAGGGATATTTTGTGAGGTTTTTTCCCCCTAAAATTCAGTGACATCTGGCAGGTTTTCCCAAATCGCCACGCATATGTTCATATTTGATATGGGTGTAAACAATTTCCCTTAAATTTCTAATCAGAATTCTGGTTTTCAAACAGCCAATAAAACCAACAACAAATGGTTTTTAGCCAAAATTTAAATGCACATAAACTCAATTTGTTCTAATCCTTCAGCCAATATCAGCTCCAATATCAATACTCATATCCATCTGGTGCATCCCTTCACAGAACCCTGGTGGTGATGGTGATTTGCACAAGAAATGAGAACTTTTCAAAATATTTTTCATGCCATGAGCAGATTTTATAGAGAGAAAGCCAGCTGTGGTAGTCAGTTAGTAACGATGCCCTTGGCCCTGCTGCAGCTGTTGCGTTTCTTGGTTATTAGAGGTGGCATTCGGAATATCACATGACACTCAAGACAGCTTGGAGTGATGCAGAGAGTGGGAAAGAGAGAGCGAGAGAGAGAGAGAGAGAGAGAGAGAGAGAGAGAGAGAGATGCTGGATGCACACACAACATACAGGAATACAAAGCTGGGATACACATTCATATAATTTAGAAATCTCAATACCACAAGTAAGGTTTTGTATCATATTTTAATGTCAAGAAACTTGACCCGTAAGGATCAATAAAGGTATGGCATATATGAGAATATGTGAACACACACATTACGGAACTTAAGCTTATAGAGTCCGTAGGATTTCCTGTCAGCGGTTTCTGCTGACAAAGCACAAAGTTTGCATTCCTTGGCTTTCTGTTGATCTAAGCCTACAAATTCACGCTCAGTGACTTTCTTGTGGCAGCTGTTTGATGGCTTATCAGCCCTTTCCTTGTTTTTCTGATTAAGCATCCACACCACTGAAACAGTGACTGTATTAGGAAAGAAGGGATGATGAAAGGAAATACAGATAAAGAGGGGAAAAAAGACAAAGAAGGAAACGAAAGAAACGGTGGTGCAGAAACAATGAAAATGTCCCGTGGTGGTTAAGCATGTTCGAAGTTTTCTGTGTGTCCCAGCTGTTGAGATCCTTCACACACAGGGTGCTTTGTTCTGTTCTGATACACCAGAGGCTCCACAAAGCTGCTTGTGTGCTGCAGGAACTCTGTGGTCACTCCGTGTGTGTGTGTGTGTGTGTGTGTGTGTGTGTGTGTGTGTGTGTGTGTGTGTGTGTGTGTGTGTGTGTGTGTCGCTGCCAATGTGGTTGAGAGATGAGTTCACTGGCAGTGACTTTGAAAGCTTTCCTGGCTGTGAACCTGCTCAAATATTGAAATACCTCTAACTTGTTGAAGACTCTGGGCGAATCAGTTGTGCACTGATGTTTGAATCACCGCACACAGTTATGCTACTAATATACGTCTTTACAGTATATGTTGGAATATTACGAGCTAACTAAACACACAGGCTCTGATGTATTTAGATCCCTAATAATGAGTGCTAATTTGCATGTGCAGTGGTGTTCATTGAGTTAGTGGGCATGTTTTGTGTGATTTACAAAGAAAAGTTGTGTGCATGACGTCACGTGCAAAATGGGGGAGGTTGGTGGTTGGGGGAAATGATGCTGAAGTGATGTGTGTTAATTCTTCTCAGTAGCTTCAGTGAGTTCAGAAATCAAAGACTGCTGGAAAAATAAACTGAGCTCGACCTTAAGTATAACATCAACTAAAGGCAGTGAGATGGGTCGAAAAACTGTTCAAAATACATTATAAATGAGTGAATGAAAGAGTATAGACTTAAGTATAACAATTTTGACATTTTGTTAATAAAGTGTGTGTGTGGGCGCATTATCCTGCTGAAAGAGGCCACTGCCATTAGAGAATACCGTTGCCATTGTTCACTACAGTAGAACAGAACCAGTAGCCACTCATGCCTGTAACTGTAAAGATGCACTTAAAGTAGCTTTTTATAAGCTTTACGTGCTCTGACAGAACAAACAAAAGACACTCTTGTCGTGGCGTCCATGTTTTTTTTTCCCCACTTCGCACATCAAATGTCCCGTGGTGGGAGATGACGTTATTACAACTTGCAAATTACCACTTACAAGGCACCATGAATGCAGCGTTATACCATAATGCAGAAGGTGATTAAATTTCGATAACAGCTCAGCTTGGACAGAAATTATGGCTGCAAGGCAAATCACAAGCTTATATTAACGCGTTCATTCTAATACGTTATCATTTCTATAGTAACCCCTTACACAAGGACTTGGTATGACGGACACCCCACATAAACGGATTTAAAAAACATGTGGCTGTAGATATGGTAACGTTTTTTTGTTTAGTATTTTTGGAAGGAGTCTCTGGTGTCAGTACTGTAACCGAGGTAACTACCTCTGTGTGCTGAAATGTTGTAGCTATCACACAGTATAGTTTGCATCACTGTGTCACTTCAAGCAAAATGTTTTTTTAGCATCTCCATCTAGAGTGGACGAATCCTGCTGTTTCCCCCCCAAATGGACAAGGGGAAGTGCTGAAGTACTTTTTGCAGTAATGTTGGTAAATGAGACATTTTAGCTGTACT
The DNA here is from genome assembly GCA_023630585.1 of Cranoglanis bouderius. Lineage (NCBI taxonomy): Eukaryota > Metazoa > Chordata > Actinopteri > Siluriformes > Cranoglanididae > Cranoglanis > Cranoglanis bouderius. The sequence goes on from CM042560.1 coordinate 14,767,659, forward strand.
CATGTTGGACGCATGTGAATCGAAGGGGGCTTTGGTTGAATGCGTGTTGTGATGATGTCACATGGCCCAAATATGCAGGAAATTAGAAAATTTTGAAAAATTGCAAGCTCCTGTGAAAATTTGGAGTCTCCTTGATTTTGTGTTAATTTCTGCGATTGCAAAATTGATGGACTGTTTAAGATGTAGAATTAAGTAGTAAGCTGGAGTCTTAAAAGGTCAAACAAAACAAAGGTTAAAAAAAAAAATTCAGTTCGATACCTAGTTTAAAATCGATATGGTCTTCTTTATTAAATTCTGGTGTCCCTCATTATATGTTGCCCTTTTAATGTTACTATGAGTTTTTGTTTTACGTCTGTTATATTCTCATGCAGCAAACTTGGGTTACATTACTGTTATGTTTCTTGTTTCCCCCATATTTACTCCTGCTCACATTCACTCACTCAAGCCTGTAATGGACATTCAATGCTCATTCATTCTCAGCCCTGCTTGTTTGCGTTTTTTCCTCATTCGCTTTTGCTCTCTCTTTTACAGACATCAGTAGAAGTTAATTGAGTGTTCTAAAACCCTGCACCTCGATGTGACTTATTAAAAGTCAAGGTGCCTGCAGGCTCTTTCTGCAGTCACGCAGAGAGCTAGTCGACTCATTCAGTCGCTCTCTTTACCTGACACCCCCACACCGAGCCTGATCCTGCTAAAGTGACTGTCTTTTGCAACAGAACTTATATTTACACTGTTCCAATGCTCACTACTGCCATATCTAGCCTTAGTAATGAAATGTTTCTGCTGAAATCCTGTAGTATGTAGCAGGAGGTTGTGTGCAAAAGAAAGGAGAGAGGGAAGCTCACAGGCTTTATCAACTGCCTGCCACCAGAAATTGTTTAGCAATGCAAATCAAGGTCTGTGGTAATAAGGCCAAAGGCGGAAATGTGTTCTCTCTACCAGATTCATCAGGAGAACAAACCGACATGCCCTTTTGGACACCATGGGATTGTTTTGCATCTCAAGGTCTGCATAGCTTGAAATCACCTCTTTTTCTAACATGAAGTCAGTGAATTCTGCAGCTAAACATCTGCAGTTTAGTCATGAACGCTTGATTACAGATATAAAAAAAAAAAATCAGCATAACAAAATGCATTTTTTAAAATGCAATAAAACCAAAAATCTGTGATTTGTCAACTCTCTCGAAACTTTAATTAACTGACAAAAGTACAAAGAAAAGATATTCAATGTTTTCACTGACCAACTTAATTGTATTTTGTAAATATAAACAAATTTAGAATTTGATTCCTTCAACACACTCAAAAAAAGTTAGGACAGAGGCATGTTTACCACTGTGTTACATCACCCTTCCTTTTAATTACACTTTTTAATCGGTTTGGAACTGAGAATACTAATTGTTGCAGTTTTGCAAGTGGAATTTTTGCCCATTCTTGCTTGGTACAAGACTTCTGTTGCTCAACAGTCCTTGGTCACCATTGTCTGATTTTCCTCTTCATGATGCGCCATAGGAGACAGATCTGGACTGCTGATAAATGGAACTGTCTTCTTTCACTAACATCCACTGAGCCTAAGATAAATTAACTTGTTTTTCACTCGGATGATTGAATTCTTTGTTTTGCAGTCAGCTACAGTAGTTAAGTTCGTGTTTTATATTATGCTAGGTAGTACTCAAATCCTCTTTTTTGCATTTCATCTAGCCATCTCCCCTTGTTTTTACAGTCAATTAGTTGAGTCCCCCTTGTTTTGCAGTCAGCCAGGTAAGTCCCCTTGATTTTCAGTCAGCTAGTTAAGTGCTGGTGTTTTATATTTGGGGCTAGTTGGTAGTTGAGTCCCTTTGTTATTAATTCAGCTAGTTAAGTCCCCTTGATTTTCAGTCAGCTAGTTGAGTCCCCTTGATTTTCAGTCAGCTAGTTGAGTCCCCTTGATTTTCAGTCAGCTAGTTGAGTCCCCTTGTTTTTCAGTCAGCTAGTTGAGTCCCTTTGTTTTGCAGTCAGCTAGTTAAGTTTGTGTTTTGCAGTCAGCCAGTTGAGTTTGTGTTTTGCAGTCAGCTAGTTAAGTCCCCCCTGCTTTGTACTTGGATAGTTGAGTTCCACTGTTTGTCATTTGGCTGCTCAAGTCCCTTCTTTTTGAAGCTGTGTTCAAATGTTTTAGTCAGCTAGTCGAGTCCCCTTTGTTTTGCGGTCAGGACTTTGTGGATATTTTGACTCTGTGTGGGATTTTAAACCCAGAGGTGAACATGGTGTCCACTTACACTTCCAGGGTTAGGGCGAGATTCCTTTATATACAAAGCTGAACAGGTGGTGACTAGACTCACAACTTTTCTTCAAATTGATAGCTGTAACTACAGTCATGTTCCAGCGCCTACAGGACCTGCTTCTTATTGTTCATTTTAACACACTTCAGTTTGTTAAGAGTCTCAACGTCTGCAAACAATACACACAGTAGCAACATCAGTTGGTGCAAAGCTATATGTTTTTGAATATTTAAATGATCCTGCATGCCTGTGCAAAGACATATAGATGGAAGCCTTTAATGTTGATCTAAGATCAGGTTTGAGATTTTTCTCATGGTTTTTTGGGTAGAAAGGCTTGTTTACATATGAGCATAAAGTGGCTGCTAGTCATTTTTTCCCCATGGCATGCAAAGTGTCATAGCTGGGGGCACAAAAATAGGCTGCTTTTCCTCTGCACACTGCTGTAAACTTCACTTGGCTCTGCTCTTGAAAGCCGTGAGATCAAACTGGGAATGATTGATGTGGGTAAGGATAAGGAGGCTAGGTGTTTTTGCAGCTCTCCAGTCTCTCTTGTTCAATTACTAAGGTGAAGGAAGCTATAATTTTTTTTAAGCAAACATTCTCCTCTACATAATGTAGAAGTGGATGCTTAATGATAAACGATCCTCTACCATTTTAGTGTGCATAGCTAGCTATCTGGTGACTCGAATAGGGGAATATTTGAACAAAAGGGATGGATTTTTAATTGTGCAGTGCAACTTTGAGCTGGTTTTGATTTGCATGGTGCTTTGCATCTGAAACAGAAAGTTAAAAACACAAAACAGGCCCAGCCAGAACTTCTACAGAGCTATAAATGGACCCTTTTGTAGCGATAAACAAGGTGTCAGTGTTTTCTGGAGTGAGTAATTCATTAAATGCAAACCTTTGCCAGGTGAAGGAAGAGCAGTTTTAATGAAGAAACAGAGAAATCAATAAAAAATCAAGATGCAATGAAATGGTCCACAGAGTGCTTGCTGTCAGAATCGATTCAGAGTTTTACAGCAGAAACTGTCTATATAGGTTTCTGTAAAAGGGGTGGGAGAAAGAAGAGTGAACATGAAGAGAGTTTTTAGATGAGCGGATGAGTAAATTACAGGAGTGGAGGAGGTTGTTTCCTCTCTTCCTTCTCCATTGGTGTTGGCAGGATTTTAAAGGATTTTATTTTTATAGTTCATTTTCAAACTGAGGGAAGGAGGTGTGTGTGTGTGTGTGTGTGTTTGTGTGTGTGTGTGTGTGTGTGTGTGTGTGTGTGTGTGTGTGTGTGTGTGTGTGTGTGTGTGTGTGTGTGTGTGTGTGTGTGTGTGTGTGTGTGTGTGTGTGTGTGTGTGTGTGAGAGAGAGAGAGAGAGAGAGAGAGAGAGAGAGAGAGGGAGGGGGAAGATGGAGGAGGCATCTCTTTTTATTTGGAGGGAAATAGCTTGGGGATGAAAGGCTCTGGAGAGAGTATAACAGATGCATTTTTTGTGTTGTGGCAGTTATGGCAGTCAGCTATTCTGAGAAATTGTAGGTGTTGATCTAATTTGAGTTGCCTGTATACACTCATAGAAGAAAAGATGCCGTTGGTCGTCTTTAATGGGGTAATCCTCAGGGGTGCAGTTTAGTACCTTTTTTCATTTAATGATGGATGTTTTTTTAAGAGGATGAGTTTGTCTAGTCTAGAGTTAGTTAGACTTTTAACAGGCACAAAATTGACCACTGAAATAAAACATGACTTCATCCCACCAAAACACATAAAAGCTATAAAGATCTATATAATATGTCTATAAAATCTGCAACAGATATACAGTATCTCACAAAAGTGAGTACACCCCTCACATTTTTGTAAATATTTTATTATATCTTTTCATGGGACAACACTGAAGAAATGACACTTTGCTACAATGTAAAGTAGTGAGTGTACAGCTTGTATAACAGTGTAAATTTGCTGTCCCCTCAAAATAACTCAACACACAGCCATTAATGTCTAAACCGCTGGCAACAAAAGTGAGTACACCCCTAAGTGAAAATGTCCGAACTGGGCCCAATTAGCCATTTTCCCTCCCCGGTGTCATGTGGTGTCATGTGACTCGTTAGTGTTACATGGTCCCAGGTGTGAATGGGGAGCAGGTGTGTTGAGTTTGGTGTTATTGCTCTCACACTCTCTCATACTGGTCACTGGAAGTTCACCATGGCACCTCATGGCAAAGAACTCTCTGAGGATCTGAAAAAAAGAATTGTTGCTCTACATAAAGATGGCCTAGGCTATAAAAAGATTGCCAACACCCTGAAACTGAGCTGCAGCACGGTGGCCAAGACCATACAGCGGTTTAACAGGACAGGTTCCACTCAGAACAGGCCTCGCCATGGTCGACCAAAGAAGAGTGCACGTGCTCAGCATCATATCCAGAGGTTGCAGAATAGACGTACGAGTGCTGCCAGCATTGCTGCAGAGGTTGAAGGGGTCGGGGGGTCAGCCTATCATGGGCTCAGACCATACGCCGCACACTGCATCAAATTGGTCTGCATGGCTGACGTCCCAGAAGGAAGCCTCTTCTAAAGATGATGCACAAGAAAGCCTGCAAACAGTTTGCTGAAGACAAGCAGACCAAGGACATGGATTACTGGAACCTGTGGTCTGATGAGACCAAGATAAACTTATTTGGTTCAGATGGTGTCAAGCGTGTGTGGCGGCAACCAGGTGAGGAGTACAAAGACAAGTGTGTCTTGCCTACAGTCAAGCATGGTGGTGGAAGTGTCATGGTTTGGGGCTGCATGAGTGCTGCCGGCACTGGGGAGCTAATGCCAACATGTACTGTGACGTACTGAAGCAGGGCATGATCCCCTCCCTTCGGAAACTGGGCCACACGGCAGTATTCCAACATGATAACGACCCCAAACACACCTCCAAGACGACCACTGCCTTGCTAAAGAAGCTGAGGGTAAAGGTGATGGACTGGCCAAGCATGTCTCCAGACCTAAACCCTATTGAGCATCTGTGGGGCATCCTTAAACAGAAGGTGGAGGAGCGCAAGGTCTCTAACATCCACCAGTTCTGTGATGTCGTCATGGGGGAGTGGAAGAGGACGCCAGTGGCAACCTGTGAAGCTCTGGTGAACTCCATGCCCAACAGGGTTAAGGCAGTGCTGGAAAATAATGGTGGCCACACAAAATATTGACACTTTGGGCCCAATTTGGACATTTTCACTTAGGGGTGTACTCACTTTTGTTGCCAGAAGTTTAGACATTAATGGCTGTGTTGAGTTATTTTGAGGGGACAGCAAATTTACACTGTTACATTGTAGCAAAGTGTCATTCCATCAGTGTTGTCCCATGAAAAGGTATAATAAAATATTTACAAAAATGTGAGGAGATATATATATATATATATATATATATATATATATATATATATATATATATATATATATATATATATATATATATATATATATGTGTATGTGTTTTCAATGGGAAGGAGGTTCTCACCCAAGATTTGACAGTACATGGCCCCGTCCATCGTACCTTTGATGTGGTGCAGTTGTCCTGTCCCCTTAGCAGAAAAACAACCCAAAGCATAATGTTCCCACCTCCATGTTTGACGGTGGGGATGGTGTTCTTGGGGTCATAGGCAGCATTCCTCCTCCTCCAAACACGGCGAGTTGAGTTGATGCCAAAGAGCTCGATTTTGGTCTCATCTGACCACAACATTTTTACCCAGTTCTCCTCTGAATCATTCAGGCAAACTTCGGACGGGCCTGTACATGTGTTTTCTTGAGCAGGGGGACCTTGCGGGCGCTGCAGGATTTCAGTCCTTCACGGCGTAGTGTGTTACCAGTTGTTTCCTTGGTGACTATGGTCCCAGCTGCCTTGAGATCATTAACAAGATCCTCCCGTGTAGTTCTGGGCTGATTCCTCACCGTTCTCATGATCATTGAAACTCCACGAGGTGAGATCTTGCATGGAGCCCCAGACCGATTTTGTGTTTCTTCCATTTGCGAATAACACCGCCCTGCATCCGATTTGCTGAATAGGATCTGATAGTTGTTTCTTACTAATCCTTAGATGCTGAGTCCAGATATGCTGTTAGTTTTGCTCTAGAACATCACAATTTTCACAAAGCCTGATGTCCAGTGTAGAGCTTTTTTGCCTAAGATGGACCATAAACGTTAGAGCTATTGCCAGATACACTGCCACCAACACAGGAAACACTATGTTTATGTACAATAGGTGAGCAACATTTATCACTTTTCCTCTGATTAGCCCTTATATGAATGCTAGGCACATTTACATGCACACAAAACTCCTGATTTCAGGGATTCATAATGACCAGTGAAAGACAGAAATGCAAGCATAGCCCAGATCATTTCTGCTACATCTGTGGGTGTTTTGCAACATCCAAACAACAGCAGAAAATTACAGACTTTGTAAAAAAAAAAAAAGGCATATTATGCATATTTTGGAATGAAACTGGGTGACCAGGACAAACCATGGTAGATGGAATGTGAACATGATGGCTGACTACTGCTGGTGCCTTCAGAGAGATTGTCAAGAAGTCAGCCATTCCAGAAAATCCCTCAAAAGGAAGTTCACTCCTTAAGCACTCTGCATATTATTATAATGTCCGTCTTGTGAAATAGCTTTATTTAGAGATTTTCACAAACATTTCACAGACTATTTGTCTGCTGTTCATGTTGTAAACAAGTGTTATGTTTTGTGTGCCTATTGTTGTAAGTAATCAATAATAATAGTGAAATTTGACAACTTCTACCAATTTAAATAAAACCCTGAAAGCAATATTAATTTAGCAAAATTATTAAAAACTTCATTCTTATTTTGTGGGAAAACGGTATGTGATAGGGAATTTTCAGCGGCATATTTGAACTCTGCATGGCCAAAATAGGTAAAAACAAGTGTGATTTGCAAAACAGCATAAACTTTTTTTTCTAGATGCAGGGCGGTGTAATCGCACCAACTGTTGTCACCTTCTCACCAAGCTGCTTGGCGATGGCCTTGCAGCCCATTCCAGCCTTATGTAGGTCTACAATCTTGTCCCTGACATCCTTGGACAGCTCTTTGGTCTTGGCCATGTTGGAGAGTTTGGAATCTGACTGATTGATTGCTTCTGTGGACAGGTATCTTTTATACAGGTAACAAACTGAGATTAGGAGCACTCCCTTTAAGAGAGTGCTCCTAATCTCAGCTCGTTACCTGTGTAAAAGACACCTGGGAGCCAGAAATTGATAGGGGATCAAATACTTATTTCACTCCATTAAAATGCAAATCAATTTATAACTTTTTTTTAAATGCATTTTTCTGGATTTTTTTTTTTGTTGTTATTCTGTCTCTCACTGTTAAAATACACCTACCATTAAAATTATAGACTGATCATTTCTTTGTCAGTGGGCAAACATACAAAATCAGCAGGGGATCAAATACTTTTTTCCCCCACTGTATGTATTGTCTTCTTATGTATTAAATTTTTTTTAAGGCAAGAAATGAGTTGGACAAAAAGAGTCTGCGTCATGTTATCAACCAAACCAAACAAGTATTATATTTGATGTGTAATTACACATACATGTGGCAAGTTTAGTCTACTCTTCCGGGAGTCTCTTTGAGATCGAAACTCACCATATCGCACACATAAAAACCTCATTTAAATATTGTGTCCTCCCCCTATTTTGTATGTGACATGATTTACATCAGTGTGCACAGCCATATAGGTTAGCAAAGGTTAAACTGTCACACTCATGCACCAAAGATGGCTGCACAGATGCCCCAGCTGAGCTGCAGTGGCAGAATTGTTACATAAAAAATTTTCACAGATGACCCCTGGGCTACTTGCGTGGCTCATCATAGGACTAGATTCATCTAGGCATGACAGCTGCTGCAGAGAAGCTCTCAAGGTTGGAGATTCACAACTGCATTGTTGGGTTCCTGTCCACTAAACACGTCTTGATGAGTATTCTTACTGTAGACAACAAGCTACAAAACAAATTTGTCATGCTTTGAAGGACAAATTGTGCCAGGCTCCACACATGTTAGCGATTACAGAAATAAGGAATGGACCTGTACTGCTGGAACTGGAAAAGTCCACTGGGGAGAGGGAGGAAAGCCTTTCTAGCTGACATACGCCAATAGAAGAATAATTGGGGTGAAGCCAGCTGCAAGCGAAGACTGTCAGATCAATAGAAATGTAACGGCAGTGGAAGGATAATAGGGCTGCCATCATGACCAAGTATTTGTGAAGGAATAAAGAACAGGAACACAAAGTCTAAGGCCAGTGGCTTATGTGAGTCCAATCGATACAAGGTAATAGCTAGGAAGTTGCTAGAGGTATTAAAATCATCACATAGCACAGCACAGAAGCATCTTGGGCAGTCACAAATAAAAAGGCCAGTCAAGAAAAGAACACAAAGTCAGGGCCATACAACAGACATTATCTATCTATCTATCTGTCTATCTGTCTATCTATCTGTCTATCTATCTATCGCTGCACAAGGCTCTTCACTGTGGCCATTACTATTCATGACCCTCTCATGGGGCTCCTCTGTGATTCCCTTTCAATTTAGTTTTATGTGGATAGGGTTTGTGCCCAAACCAGATCATTTAGAGGAATGAACAAGAGAATATATAACAGGAAGCAGAAAACAGGGCACAATGACTAACAGGAGGAGGTGTTTTATATTATATGATGAGTCAGCCAATAGCAGACTCGTGTCTCAGGCTACTGATGTAAGGATGTTGTTTTGATGTCTAGTCTCCATCTTAGATATCCACCACTGGCTCTTGTAAAATCTGATATTTTATACACTTAGCTGGCCACAAGCTTCAGACTTGTGTCTGAATTGGCTATTCACACTTCCATGTTGAGCTTTCTGTATACCTGGTTTTCAGCAGGAAAACAAACCTTTGAACAGTGCAATGCAATGAGCTTTTCAGAGCAAGATATGAAATATTTTTTTTTAAATCACCACTGAAAATAAATTTTTAAAAAAGAAAAAAAAAAACTGTCAGCTGTGGTTGCCAGAAATGTACCGTAAAAAATACAGCAGAAATGGTTTTAAAGAAAACTGTAAAAATCTACAATAAAATTAGCTAGTGGTTACTGGAAACTTACTTTTAAAATATAGTAGGGATGTTTCTTTTTAATAGTATAGGGTCATATTTCACAATTAAAGGCTGTTCAGTTTACATGTAAATATAATGTAAAAGGCATATCATACTGTATTATTTACAGAATTTCACTGTAGAAATCACTATACATCTGTGAATATCATTTTTAAAAATCCTGTGCATTTTATCAGTGTTCTTGTTTTTACATTAACAGCATTTAACTGTTAATTAAAGTATAATTTCATGTTTTATAATTTTCATTCTTCACCGTTAAAACAACAGACATTTTTTTACAGTGGCAGCATCCCATTTTTAACCGTTGTCTCAGACTTTGGTCAAATTGTATTTTAGGAAAATACATTATATGCTTTCTATAAAGGGCATAATGTTTATGTGAGGTGTGTCGCTTGCTATCTTTTTTTCTGGTCAACAGAGAACAGGCGCATTGGAAACACCAGATATGGTAAGCACTGCTGCCTCCAATATACTCCTGTGTTAATCTGTCTGGCCTTTTTTGCATATATAAAGTGAATTTTTGAGCCATGTGAATTGTTTCTGCCATTTGCCCCACATGATTTTTATATCGTCTAATATGTATGCTGTATTGTGCAATTTAGGCCCATCATCTAATTAGCATGTGAGCTACATTTTGCAAATTTGTGAAATTTCTGTCACTGAGCATACAAGTGCAAGTATCACTGGATTAACAAACCCATACTTATCATATATATATATATATATATATATGTGTGTTAATGCATATATTACACAACATGAGGTGAGTTAAAAAGCATTGCCTAGATGTTAAAATGCATATTATGAAAGTAATGAAATGTCTCATTTTGCCAAATCTTTATGCTTCCATAGTGACTAATAATAATTCACATGAAGCCCTACTGCGTGCACACACACACACACACACACACACACACACACACACACACACACACACACACACACATACATACATACATACATACATACACACACTGTTGGCTTTAGGTGTTTTACATGATTCTCTGGGGCTAATAGTTATGCCCCCAGCGAAAAAAAGAATCTCCATGTTAGGATAGCAACAAAATGGCACATATAAGGAGAACAAGAAGAGAAAGAAGAGAAGAAAAAAAAACAGGTAATCCCCCAAGGAAAAATAATGTATCCTCTTGTCATTTTTCACATCAGCCAACTGGAGCCGATTTGCATAAAGCTCTAACCAGAAGAAGACTTTTAAAAAGACAAATTCTCTCATGCGTCTTCTAGTATAAGCACCCGTGCTGTTTGCTCAGTATAGCACCCTACTTCCTCGCTTTGCCCCAAATCTCCTCTGGCTGAAGCCACAAAATCGGTGCCCTTACGATTTTTTTTTGTGTAATTGGAGAATAAGTGGCAATCCATGCTTATTATAGAGTCAATCTTGTGTGGGCTGGCCAAATCCTGCCGAAGTAGATATGTCCTCCTCTGGGGGATGATGGGTTTTCTCTGTTAGTTGTGTGCTCATTAATCAGAATGAGAACTCTCCAAGCTTGTGATACTGAAGAAACCATCGAGTGTGGGATGGTGAGAACAAATCGGTGACCTGTTATATGTGGTAGGTGGCCAATTGCATTATTATTCTCTCGGATGTCACTGTAAGTGAACTCTAGCAAACAGCCAACATAGTTTTTTACCCACCTGTAACATAGTTGGACACCTCTACTAAATGTCACCTGAAATTTTTCCAATCTTCAGTTGTCCAGTTTCGGTGATTCTGTGCATGCTGTAGCCTCAGATTCCTGTTCTTGACTGACAGGTATGGTAACCAGTGTTGTCTTCTGCGGTTGTAGCCTGAAGGTTTGATGTATTGTGAGTTCTGACTTCCTTTTCAGCTCCCCATGGTTGTAAAGAGTGATTATTTGAGTTACTGTCAGGTCAAACCAGTCTGGCAATTCTCCACTGAACTCTTTCATCAGCAAGGCTTTAAGCAATGTCATTGGATGTTTTTTGTTTTTCGCACCACTCTGTGTAAACTCTAGAGATTGTTGTGTGTGAAAATCCCAGGAGATCAACAGTTTCTGAAACACAGACACCAACACGTTGGTTGTCTTTAACTCATATTGGGCAACCAGAGTTTAAAATGCTGTAACTTTACTTGTGGTTGAGATGTAAAAGAGCAACATTTTGCAGTTCAGGAAATTCTAGAAATTCAGGACTAAATTGTATAAAATATATAATTAGTATAATTATAATATATCAAAATTTCGGTTGGGGGGGCACGGTGGCTTTGTGGTTAGCACGTTTGCCTCACACCTCTGGGGTTGGGGCTTTGAATCCCACCCCTGCCCTGTGTGGGCAGAGTTTGCATGTTCTCCCCTTGCTTCAGGGGTTTCCTCCGGGTGCTCTGGTTTCCTCCCCCAGTCCAAAGACATGTGCTGTAGGCTAATTGGCATTTCCAAATTGTCCATAGTGTGTGAATGGGTGTGTAAATGTGTGTGCAGTTGTGCCCTGCGATGATTTGGCACCCCATCCAGGGTGTCCCCTGCCTTGTGCCCCGAGTTCCCTGGGACATGCTCCAGGCTTCCCGTGACCCTGTGTAGGATAAGCGGTACGGAAAATGGATGCATGGATGTAAAAATTTTATCAGGTTTTCCTAGGCTACCAAATTATATATCTAATGGTCACCTAGGCAGAATAGTTCAAACCTAAATTGTAGCACACACATGGTAAAATATAGAGGCAACAAAAAAACAACAACAACAACAAAAAAAAACAACATAGCTTAGCAAGTAAAAATATCTTCAATATCAGCAAATTCAAGTAATATTTCTCTTTAATAGATTGTTTATAAGATGTAAGATTATTAAGCCTATTTCTAGAAAGCTGTGAAATTATCTGGCAACAGAATAAGCTTTTAAGCTTAAAATTAGTAATAGATTTAGCAGTTTTATATTGTTATATAATAATCTCATAATGAGAAATCTTAGTCTTTTCTTTTATTCAAGTTTTTTTTTTCACTTGCTAAGATATAATTTTTGCAGTGTGTGACATATAATCTCATATAATCTCAGGACTGATTCATGTTAAAGAGCCATTAAAACACATGGCCACAACAGATGATTTGACCTCAGCCTTTGCATAAAGCTGTATTTTTAAAGACAAAGCATTGTTTGTTTATGCAGAATGAACTCCCGCTTCCCCCTTCTTTTTTTCAGACAGCTATGATTCACTGGCCTGTGTGGGCTTTTCTAAAACGGAGTGCTGTGTGTTTGTTTGTGCTTTTGAAAGACACTCAGTCGTGTGTTTCAATAGAACCGTTCTCAATCACATAGTTCAGTGTTGCCGCCCTCCTCTTGCCCCAGCAGGCTGACTGGTGCACTGTGCCTCTGGCACTGCTACTGGCATCGAGCACCACTGTGGGCTGGAAGAGCCTCTGGCGCCTGCCAGCTTTGTGTGGCCAGAATCGGCCCATTCACAGCACATCCAAAATGGCAGCCAGGCCTTTTGAAAGGGCACAGTTGGGTTTAATGAGCAAGTCATGCAGCTGGTTCTCTATGGGCTGCTTCGACCATGCTGGGGTGATAAACTGGCACCCACTTTCTATATGCATGCTAAGAATAATCTGGTGTGCTATCAGACTATGCATTTACATAGCTTATTTGTATAGCTTTGTATAGCTGGAGACTCATTAATGAAATTAATAGCATAATGGTAATGTAGTAACTGTTATCCTTCTTTTGTGCATCTGGCACTGAATAGGATTAGACATATATATATATATATATATATATATATATATATATATATATATATATATATATATATATATATATATATATATATATATATATATATATATATATATATATATATATACGCACAGACGATTTACGCATTTTATGCATCACATTTTAACATTAAGAAAGATTTTGTAGATGATGAAAAAAAAATCACATTTTGATATGTCTTTTTTTTTTTTTGTTTGTTTGTTTGTGTGCACGTATTTGTTCATGTGTGTATCATTGACCAGACTTGTATGCATTTGCATGTTCGCACTGTGGGCGTCTCATTGACCAGATTCTTATCTTCATCTTGTGTGTCTGTGTGTGTCTGTGTGTAACACAGCAGTAGGAGTAGATCTTCCATAATGAACTTTTCTTGCAGCTGAATAACTGCAGTGTATTTGTCATAGGACATTGTATTTTATATACAGTATGTCAAATGTGATATCTTTACAGCACAGAAGCTACATTTGGGCTGCTTGTGTCACATCTGTTTAGTTTCTCTGTGTCATGATTACATGATCTCATAAAACCTCCAGCTATTTATTGTTCTACAACAACTGATAAGACAAAATAGTCTGAAATTTGACATGATTTACTTCTCATATTATGCCATAGATGCTCTGTTGTGTCATATAGCTGGTCTACATGTCTATAAGCATTGTGTAGAGATTCTTGTTGCAACAAACTGCATGTTTGAGGACAGTGGGAAGGTCCACATTGAAAAACCGGTGCTCATTAGAGACTCAGTATTCTCAGTTTTATGGGATAGAGTGCAGTTCTCTCATGGAAAAAGTTAAGAGGCAGCAATACATGAACATGGGCTCATAGGATGACAAACTGGGATGGATGGATAGGAATAGACAGGAATGGACAGAAGGATGGATGGATGGATGGATGGATAGATGCATAGATGCATGAATGGACAGAAGGATGGATGGATGGATGGGTGGACAGACAGAGGAATTGATGGATATATCAGTGGACAGATGATGGCTGGACAGACAGAGGAATTGATGGATATATCAGTGGATAGATGATGGATGGATGGATGGATGAATGGATAGGTCGATCCATGGACAGATAAATGGATGGATCATCAATGGACAGTTCGGTAGATGGATGAATGAATGGATATATCAATGGACAGTTGGATGGATGTATAGATGGCTATTCAGTCCACTTTATTAGGAACGCCTGTACACCGTTATCTAATCAGCCAATCATTTCATCAAAATCATGCAGATACACGTCAAGAGCTTCAGTTAATGTTCACATCAAATATCAGAATGGGGGAAAGGTGTGACCTCAGTGACTTTAACCGTGTTTCAGTAACTGCTGATCTCCTGGGATTTTCACACACAACAGTCTCTAGAGTTTACACAGAATGGTGTGAAAAACAAAAAACACTGAGTGAGTGACAGTTCTGTGGGTGGAAACTCCTTGTTTTTGGCCAAATTGGTTTGAGCTGCCAGGAAGGATATACAGTGGGTATAGAAAAGAATCACCCCCCTTTAAAATAATCACATTTTGTTGCTTTGAGGCCTGAAATGAAGACGGACACAGTTTTTGTTTTATCCAGCTATATTTACTCAGTGCAACTTATAACATCCAAGTGAAAGATACAACACCAACATGTCAGAAAAATTTAAAAAAAAAATAGCCATTGAGAAGGTGATTAGCTACACCTTTTACAAGTTTACAAGTCATTTTTAGGAGGGGGTGATCCTTTTTCTAACTCAGTGATTGTTTTTTTTTTTTTTTTTTTTTTTTTTTTTTTCCCTGACATGTTGGTGTTTATATCTTTCACTTGGATGTTATAAGTTGCACTGAGTAAATACAGCTGGATAAAACAACAACTGTGTCCGTCTTCATTTCAGGCCTCAAAGCAACAAAATGTGATTATTTTAAAGGGGGTGATTCTTTTCTATACCCAGTAGTGTAGTAACACAAATAATCACTCTTTATAACCGTGGTGAGCAGAAAAGCATCTCAGCATGCACAAAACATCAAACCTTGAGGTGGATGGGCTACAACAGCAGAAGACCACATTGGGTTCCCCTCCTGTCAGCCAAGAGCAAGAATCTGAGGCTATCATGGACACCGACTCACTGAAACTGGACAGTTAAAGATTAGGGAAAAAAATCACCTGGTCTTTTTCCAGTTTTCAGCTGTCCAGTTTCATTGAGTCTGTGCCCATGATATCCTCAGATTCTTGTTCTGGTAAATGAACAGATGGATGGATGGGGATACATGGACAGATAAAGGGATGGATATATTAATGGATGGGTGGATGGATGGAAAGTCAAATGGATGGATATATCAGTAGAAAGATGGATGGATGGGTGGCCAGATGAATGGATGAATATATCAATGGACAGATTAATTAATTTATTTATTAATTCAAATGATAAAAAAATATAGAAATGTAGAAACATCTGCAAACATTTTTTTCTTTTAACAATTTTAGGTTGAAAAGACATTTACTTGTACCTCAAGTGCAAAACCAAAGAAGCAGATTTGTTCAGTGAATGTCTTGACTGATCAATAATTGTGTGAATTAGATTTTTTTTTTTCATTCTACTATATTTCTATAATTGTCTCTATATAGCTTCATAGATTTATTTAGGATCTGGATGTTGGAGTAACCCGTTGGCTTACAAAATGGCAGGTATTTGCAGAGCTGTTTCTTGTGCTGTTTATTTTTAACCTGACAATGAAACATTTCCAGAGCATGATAGCAGTTGCCTTCTTACCAGAGTGTGATTTCCTCATGTTCTGTATGCAGGTGTGTAAAGAGGATGTGAGATATCGGCTCAGGGTTAATCTAACACTCCATCCTAATTGGCACTTCAGTTTACTTTTTTGCACGACCACTGAGAACACAATCTTCAGCCAGCCAAAACACATACAGAGATTTTAAGAAGTGTTTCAGGGCATTTTCAAGAAGGCTTATGTAAGAGCAATGATTTTGAAGAGTGCAGATATTTTCGCATACACTAATGTTACAACCAGCAGTGGCTCATAACCATTCTCATTATTTGCCCAAATAAAGGTTCTTGGCATCCACAGAGTATTTTTAAACTAGCTCTATTTGGCAACCCTGTCATTATCTGTCCTGTCTGCTGCTCCTCCTACAGTGAAATGTTCATAGAGTGAGCATAGGGCATGATTTCTGCCCCAATGATCCTCTGTTGTAGTTAGTGCTTGTTGCAGTTCCCATTTCTGACCACTGTAGGTGCAATAATAACTCTGTGGAGCTTAAGGAGGCAGTGAGCACACTGCCCCATAATTTCACAACATCTATAAAGGCAAGCAAATCAATGAAACATCAGCGTATACACTATATGGCCAAAAGTATGTGGGCAGCTGATCAACGCATTCATATGTGCTTGTTGAACATCCTATTAGCGATTTAGTCCCCCTTTGCTGCTCTAAGAAAGTCTTCAGGGAAGACTTTCCACTAGATATTTGGATCATGACTGTTTGGTTTTATGCCCTGTTACGTCACAGGAGCATTAGTAAGGTCAGGCACTGATGTCAGCCTAGAAGGTCTGGTGCACAGTCAGCATTCCAGTTCATTCCAAAGGAATGAAGGGCTCTGTGCAGGCCACTCATGTTCTTCCAACCTTGGCAAACTTCATGGACATTTGCATTTATTGGCAGATGCCCTTATCCAGAGCAACTTACATTTATCCCATTTATACAACTGAGCAGTTGAGGGTCAAGGGCCCAGCAGTGGCAGGTTGGCAGTACTGGGGTTTGCACTCACGACCTTCCGGTCAGGAGTCCGCTGTCTTAACCATTGAGCTACCACTGCCCCTCACTTTGCACATAGGGTCATTGTCATGCTGGAACAGGTTTGGGCCTCTTAGTTCCAGTTCCAATTCTTAATGCCACTGCCTACAAAGACATTCTAGACAATTGTGTGTCCAACATTGTGGCAACAGTGGGAACAAACCACATTTGGGTGTGATGACCAGTCTACCAGTCCCTCCAGGATTTTGCGACTTTTAAGTGAACAAACAAAACAAAGGCAATACATGGAATGATCCATAATCGAAAGATGGGGAAAACAGATTAGTGGTCAACAACCACGAAATGCTACACACCGAATTGTGATGTATTATCAGTGCTATGTGATGTATTATCAGCACCAGTATCATTCATTGGTTCATCTGGGTTATAATTGTTTTCTGGATCAAAACACTAATTGACTAATAAATATGTTCTCGATGTTTTCTAATTATACATGGCAAAAGATAAAGGTTCTAAGGAGCAGTGCTAGCTCAGTGTTTATGGTTCTGAGATACTGACTAAAATATTGTTAAGATCCCAGAGCTAATGTTAGGCCCTTAAGCAATTAACCCCTTAACCCCGAATGCTTGTGTGCTTCTCAAGTGACTTTGGATAAAGGCATCTGGCTAATGAATAAATGTATGAGATCTCAGACTATAGGCAGCTTAGAGAGCAATAATCCGTCAGTATGTTTTCCTCTGTTTATGACATTTAAATGTAATGTCAGTGTTAATTAAGAGAACAATATTCTTGTACTTTTCCTGATCTGATGTATTTATAGTTTCAAATACGAGTGTAACGTGTGGGCAAGAGAAGAGGAGCAGGACGCAAGTGCATAAACAAAGGGAATCAATGAAATGATCGATAATGGAATGATGGCGGAAAACAGATTAGTGGTCAACAACCAGAAAATGCTAGAACCCAAACTAGAAACTTGCGTACTACGGAATCACAGCCTAGACATGAATGCATGATAAGACTTTGTGAAGAGACAAAGAAACTTAGACAAACTAATCAATGAGCTAACACAGAACAGGTTGACACAAACAACTAACATACCAATGATAGCACAGGGGTGGAGACAAGACTAGAACAGAACAAAAGTACAGCCGCGGCCAAAAGTTTTGAGAATGACACAAATATTAATTTTTACAAAGTCTGCTGCCTCAGTTTTTATGATGGCAATTTGCATATACTCCAGAATGTTATGAAGAGTGATCAGATGAATTGCAATTAATTTCAAAGTCCCTCTTTGGAATGAAAATGAACTTAATCCCAAAAAAACATGTCCACTGCATTTCAGCCCTTCCACAAAAGGACCAGCTGACATCATGTCAGTGATTCTCTCGTTAACACAGGTGAGAGTGTTAACGAGGACAAGGCTGGAGATCACTCTGTCATGCTGATTGAGTTAGAATAACAGACTGGAAGCTTTAAAAGGAGGGTGGTGCTTGAAATTATTGTTCTTCCTCTGTTAACTATGGTTACCTGCAAGGAAACACGTGCAGCCATCATTGCTTTGCACAAAAAGGGATTCACAGGCAAGGATATTGCTGCTAATAAGACTGCACCTAAATCAACCATTTATCGCATCATCAAGACCTTCAAGGAGAGAGGTTCAACTGTTGTGAAGAAAGCTTCAGGGCGCCCAAGAAAGTCCAGCAAGCGCCAGGACCGTCTCCTAAAGTTGATTCAGCTGCGGGATCGTGGCACCACCAGTGCAGAGCTTGCTCAGGAATGGCAGCAGGCAGGTGTGAGTGCATCTGCACGCACAGTAAGGCGAAGACTTTTGGAGGATGGCCTGGTGTCAAGAAGGGCAGCAAAGAAGCCACTTCTTTCCAGGAAAAACATCAGGGACAGACTGCTATTCTGCAAAAAGTACAGGGATTGGACTGCTGAGGACTGGGGTAATGTCATTTTCTCTGATGAAGCCCCTTTCCGATTGTTTGGGGCATCTGGAAAATAGCTTGTCCGGAGAAGAAAAGGTGAGCGCTACCATCAGTCCTGTGTCATGCCAACAGTAAAGCATCCTGAGACCACTCATGTGTGGGGTTGCTTCTCAGCCAAGGGAGTGGGCTCACTCACAATTTTGCCTAAGAACACAGCCATGAATAAAGAATGGTACAAAAACATCCTCAGAGAGCAACTTCTCCCAACCATCCAAGAACAGTTTGGTGACGAACAATGCCTTTTCCAGCATGATAGGGCACCTTGCCACAAGGCAAAAGTGATAACGAAGTGGCTCGGGGAACAAAACATCGACATTTTGGGTCCATGGCCAGGAAACTCCCCAGACCTTAATCCCATTGAGAATTTGTGGTCAATCCTCAAGAGGCGGGTGGACAAACAAAAGCACACAAACTCTGACAAACTCCAAGCATTGATTATGCAAGAATGGGCTGCCATCAGTCAGGATGTGGCCCAGAAGTTGATTGACGGCATGCCAGGGCGAATTGCAGAGGTCTTGAAAAAGAAGGGTCAACACTGCAAATATTGACTCTTTGCATAAACTTCATGTAATTGTCAATAAAAGCCATTGACACTTATGAAATGCTTGTGATTATACTTCAGTAACAGTTAGTAACATCTGACAAAAAGATCTAAAAACACTGAAGCAGTAGACTTTGTGAAAATTAATATTTGTGTCATTCTCAAAACTTTTGGCCATGGCTGTACAAAACAAAAGCGTATGGCATGAACCCAAAACAAAACACCATAAAAGTGAGGGGGTGTGTCGTGACAGTGAGTGAAATATTTTGACAGAATTGTACAGTATGACCAGGCAAATCAGTTTCTTTCATTGTTCTTGACGTCAGAATTTTGAGATGTCAGCAAACAAGTAAAGTGCAAATAAAGGAATCGGGTTTGATGTGTTATAATTTGCAATGTGGGCAATCAGTCTACAAATCTGATTTGAGAAATAAAT